>VXBQ01014781.1:74178-155358 GCA_013400175.1 Phainopepla nitens | reverse complement strand
CCTCCTGCCCTGGTGAAACGTCCTGCTGAGACCGCTACGGAGCTGCTAACCCACCTTGTCCATCTACTGCCCCAGGATTTCTGCGTTCCAGCTTGGGGTTTTTCCTTAGAGTCCTGCCGCAGCACCCGGGATCAGCTGCCCCAGGGGTTTGTGAAACAAAGTCCCCCCTCCATCCTTTTCCTGTCTCTACCACGGGGTCCCTGATTCTGTTTTTTTTGTTAATACCATAGTTATTGTTGTTTTGTTAACCTTGTTATACGCACTAGTAAAGGATTGTTATTCCTATACCCATATCTTTGTCTAAGAGCCGCTTAATTTCAAAATTATAATAATTCAGAGGGACTGGGNTCTGCGTTCCAGCTTGGGGTTTTTCCTTAGAGTCCTGCCGCAGCACCCGGGATCAGCTGCCCCAGGGGTTTGTGAAACAAAGTCCCCCCTCCATCCTTTTCCTGTCTCTACCACGGGGTCCCTGATTCTGTTTTTTTTGTTAATACCATAGTTATTGTTGTTTTGTTAACCTTGTTATACGCACTAGTAAAGGATTGTTATTCCTATACCCATATCTTTGTCTAAGAGCCGCTTAATTTCAAAATTATAATAATTCAGAGGGACTGGGTTTCCAAGGGAGGTTCCTGCTTTCCCTAGCAAATACCTGTCTTTCAACCCAAGACAGTACCCCATCAGAAATTAAAAACAAGAGTGTATCCTATTGGAATTTTTAATGGATAAAGTCCATCATAAAGTTTCTGCATCAAATTCTTTATGGTGTGTTTGTGGGATTGTGGAAAACTTGCTAAGAAGGACCTGGGTAGGTCATCTACTCTGAGCTCATGCTCAGGGTAGGATTGTGGTCAATGTTAGGTCAGCTCAGTTTTTGTGTCGTCTAGCCAAATCTTGAGAGCCTTCATGACTGGAAATTCTGTGACAATCTTAATTAATCTGTTCCAGTGCTACGTTAATGTCCAGGGGCCGTGTCTAATGTTCAGACTGAACCTTCAGAAGCTGATGACTGATCCAGGTGGTTTATGGGAGTGGCATTGAATGAACTGTTTGCTCACAAAATATGTCAATAGAATCATAGAATGATTTGGGTTGGAAGGGATGAAAGATCATCTAGTTCCAACACCCTTGCCATGGCCGAGGACACCTTCCACTAGTCAGGGTTGCCCAGGGCCTCATCCAGTTTGGCCTTGAACACTTCTAAGGATGGGAAATCATCAACTTCCCTAGGCAATAAAAAAGTTCTTTGGTTTTTTCTTAGCCAGACTTGTAAAGATTAATGCTAGAGGTGAAAGATGATTCCAAATACTTGTTTCAGAAGCTAACACCAAGTGTGAATGTAGAGTTACAAAATAGCTTCTTTCCTCAGATATAAAATGTTTTTTATTTAGCAAATACTATGTTTTTGGGAAAGTATGTAATAAATTTGCTATTCTTTGAAGGCAGAATAGGAAAAAAGGTGAGCTTCTCCTGTCACATAAAGCTCATATTGATAATATAGGGTTCAAAGTTTCTAAAATCACGGGATATCTGGGGAGGGAGATAGGCCTCTAGCAGACCCTGGTAGGTCAGGTGAAACCCACCTGCAGTGGAGTGATTATTGTTAACCACAGCTGTGTAACCGTTTGTAACCATGATTTATGAAGTAATTGTATATGATTATAAACCATAGCAAAGAATCAAGTTTTGGGATCATGAGAACCCATGGATTGGGCTAAATCAATGTATAACAATGAAACAATGTAGTTTAATAATTAAACTTTTAGTTATGTAATGGTGAGGGATAAAAGAACATCTTCTTTTCGAGATTCTCTTGGAGGTAGATTTCGGGCTTCTAAGCCTCCTGACTCCCGGGGGAGTCTAAATAAAGCACCGCATGTAATCACTATGGATTATGTGTACTGTTTCTCTACTCTAACAATATCATGCAAACATTGCTAAACTTCTCAATTTTTGGATCTTGTATTATTGATCTCAATGTAATGGTTTTGAGTCAATTTGCAAAATGTTAGGGCTGATGTCACAGAAAGAAGCTTGATCAAAGGAGCTTGTAAGGAAGTGTAATATAGTATGACTTTCAGTCATGATGATAAACATGGTGTTTGTGGACAGTATTGTAATTATGGTAGATTTGATTACGCTTTGACAATACCAAATATGTTTTAATATATTCCTGTTCTCTTACCACATATGGAACATTATGTATGGTATCTTAAAGCTCCTGGAGTATGGCCCCTGTTCTGCTTTTGAATGGCTCATCTCCAAAGGTCTTACAGAGTTTGTACTAATTTTCGACTAGGAAAAATCATTAATTGTTAACCTACAACTTCATGTTTGCTGCATCATTCATAGTTATAAAAAAACCTATGATAAATACTGTGATTTTTGGTGAGAACAGAGATAATAGCCATGCTTAGTCCTTGCAGCTTTCTTAAAAACAAGTATTTTTTAGTCTAAACCTGGTGCAAGATCCCTGTGTTGGTTTATCAGAAGAAACTCAGTGGATGAAGCTGCTGTTCTTTCTACAATACTTGTAATGTGTTATCTCTTTTCCAGATGCTGACATTCAGACTACATCTACATAACATGAGGCACTGTCCCTGTAGAGCTTTGAATGAAGGTGCTTAGATGATCAAACTGTTAGAGATGCATCACAGCGCATAATCTTTGGGATAAATAGTCCTGTTGAGAAACAGAAGGTATTATACAGGGGAACGCTGTGCTAATTTTGGTTGCTTGTTCTGCAGATATGCCCTAAATTTGTCTTTCTTCTAAATAACATGTAAAATATATTTTTTTTCCTTATCAACGATTCAGCTACATCTTTTTCTAAAGATTTCCTTGGTTCTTTCAATGAGAATCTGACTCAACAAAAGAATGCTTAAGTAGAAGTTCAGCTTAGCCCAGGAGATCACTAACTTTAAAAGTTGCTTTGCTGTCACTTTTAAATAAGAGAAAAAGTTGTATTTTTTTTTCCTGCTGTGAATAAGGCCCTCTTGGGTCTTGGTGCAGTGTGGCTTTTTTTTTTTTTTTGGGTGGTGGTGTTAGAGCAGAGTATTTTTCTTTTCTTTCTGATAAAGGCAGTGTGAGTATATGGGCCAGGGATGTTCTTTCTATTGATGAGTAAATATTTTTTGGCTTTATTTTACACAAGTGATAAATTATTTGATATTATGAGATGCAATAGTAAATGAGCAAATATTTACTTATACTAACTATAGTAAATGGATCAGTTTTATGTGCAAAAAAGGCTGCTGAAGGTCATTTCTCTCTACCATCCTTAGATATGTCCACTTAAAATAATTAAACTTCTTTTTGATAAAAAAATCCTTGTGAAATTATTAAAAAAAGGTATTTATTACTTTCAAGGTGATATATTATTTTTAGTAGTGTTCTGGAAATGGTGTTGGTAGCAATATGAGAATTATGATTATGAGAACATGAGAATTTCTGATAAGCACAAAGAAAATTTTTAGCAAGATTTAATTTTTAAAAGAAAATGCATTTCTATAACCAAAGATCTGCTGGCTTTACTTGAACTGGATCATATTAACATAGGTGTCCTATATTTGTGTAAAACTTCTTTATGCAGTGTTAAGACTGAAAATGAACTTTGGTTAATCTAGTATTAGGATGAGAGAGTTAGCTACTCTTCACATTATGCTTCCTCATAACTTTATAAATTCACAAGCAGTAACATGGTCCTACAATTATAAATAACTCCATGTTATTTTCAAGCTGAATTTGATTTTAATGGCAGTCACAAAATGAATATCAGGTTCAAGGAAAAGAGCTTTCATTTCGACTGTTGTATAGGAAAATGTGATCTCTAAAAACAATTTCTGTCATTAGTAATGAAGTAGACTCCACTGTAAATTCTTTCATACATCATGTGAGCACAGATGTTTTGATTTATTTGATATTATCAGTAATCAGAAAGCAAAGTTAAGTTTTGTTTTGCTAGTAAAACCTTTAGGGTGTGTTCCTTCAAGGCTTGTCCTTGTTCTGAGAGTCTTAGATTTTGGTACTCATACACAGTTTTAACACCCTGAGTGTTCCTGTCTGAACAGCTATGGTTGAACCCACGTGAGCCTGTGGCTACTGGACAGGTTTTGTCCAACAGAAAGCTGAGGGAATACAACATACTGTGGGTAACTGTAAAGGTTCTCTTGTCTTTACAATCCAAATTGACCTGTCTTGGCAGCTTAATATTTGTTAGCCAGCAGACTACTGCTTCTCAAAATGCAAACACTTTGTGTGAGTACACAGTGATGTGTTTATTGTAAGGCCACTGTACCCCGAGCACTTCACTGCAGAGCTCTACATAGATAGCTGCATCCAAATAATTTCCATTCGGTTTTAAGCCAAAACGTTACAGATCTCTTTCATTTGTTAGGTATGTATTGAAGCACAATCTTCAGCAATAGTGGTCGAATTAATTCAGTGCTTCATGTGCTTGCTTGATAGAAAATTGTAACTTGATGAAGCTGTTACATTGATTTAGAGCATTTGATTCTTGCCACAGTCTTTCACTTAAATATCTGTAAAAAACAGATCTGTGTGTGTTTGCAACATTTTCCTCAGTGAGGAGGCATGCTTTTCTTCCCCTTAGGTTGTGATTGTAGGCTTGCTTGCATAGATGATATTTAAAAAAAAAAAATGAAACTAGACAAAGACTTATTAGATGCAGGTTGGCTTTGAAGTTTGTCTTGTGAAAGTAAGGAATTGAGGAAACAGTTCCAAAACTTCAGCCTGAATGGAGACTGAAAGTAATATTTCCTTTTTATGGTCGAACAATTACTATGTAATCAAATCTGGAGATGCTCAAACTAACCCCTGTAAGATTAGGTTCTCTATTACCAGGATTATACTTACATAATAATTATTTCTTAAGAAAAACACATTCACCTCAAAATGAGAAATGAGTTAATGTTTACTGAAGCTTCCTGAAATGGATGCCTGACTCAGTAAATTAATTTTATGTTAAAACATTTAATCCATCTAAAGATTTTCTGTTAGCGTGCCAGAAGTTAGCAAGTAATAGAAAATGGATTCATTTATTTGCTCATTTTTTGGCTTTGAGCTGATTTGCAATAAGTGATTTAAAACAAAACAGAAGAAATGTAGATTTGTGTAACTTTTCTGATTACCACTATTACTGTGATAACTTCCACATGTGGCCAAAATAATCATCTTCTGGAAATGCAGAATCACAAGACTTTGGTTGTGTGGAATAAAAAGCATGTTTCAAAGGACCTGCAGTTGCCACACCTCCCAGAGGGAAAAGAAGTGTCATCTGTTTTTGGGGTGTGTCTCTGCTCATCCAGCTCTGCAGGAGAGCTGGAACATAATGCTCAGAAAAAGAATCTGAAGACAGAGATGTGAGG
Organism: Phainopepla nitens; assembly: GCA_013400175.1. Classification (NCBI taxonomy): domain Eukaryota; kingdom Metazoa; phylum Chordata; class Aves; order Passeriformes; family Bombycillidae; genus Phainopepla; species Phainopepla nitens. The sequence continues at coordinate 149,971 of VXBQ01014781.1, read as the reverse complement.
TGAAGGGATTAAAATGTTGTATTTGCCTTGCACTCCTAGCTTGAGGTCACTGTTGTTACCTTGCGCTTGTATTGGTATCGTCTGCACACTGACCTTCAATCTGGGTTTATCTTAGAGCCAACTGGCTGCCTTAGCAATATTGCACAGCAAAAGAAAGTCAGAAACAGGCTGTTCTCACACTCCTTTCCTATGGCAATATGAAAAACTGGCAGTTGCAGTTCAGAGAAAAAGATTAGAAGGTACTTGGAAGTAAAACTGTGATTAATTCAGTAATAGCATTTGTTTTTATCCTCTTCTCTTAAATTCATTTGGCTTTCAAAATATTCCTCACAGAATGTTGAGAAAATGTTTCTGTAGCCTTTTCTAAACATGTTAACTTTTAGGGTTCATCATCCAACATTGGGAAATACTGAAATATTTTGTTTAAAAGAAAATCCCCACACAATAACAAAACCTGTTAAGTTTTCTTGGTTAACTGGAAGAAATCCAGGTGATTTTTTTGGAGTTACCTGTTGCTAACAGCAATCATAATTTTGTGGTTTACTGTGCCAATTGAGTTTTCAGTCTCAGCATGGGTGGAGTTAATGATGTTCTCTTCTTTTCGCTTTCAGAGGTTAGAAAATACAGATTAAACTGCTTTATGCTATGCAACCCCTCATGACCTCATAATTGTGTCTCTGTTCTAACAAAATATACAAACACAGTCTTGCGGAAAAAGCAATAAATTTGTTGCTGAGAAAGGCACAGAAAAACCCCGGGGTGCCAATGAATTGGTGAATGCTCCAATGCTAATTAAGACAGTCATGCAGATCTGGAAACATTTAAAGATAAGATTGAGCCTTTCCATCACTGCCATTAAACAGAGGCTATTTTTGGGCATTGTAATCAAGTCATCAAATCTATGTATCTAGAAGAGGACTGAAATTTGTGCTCTGAAAGCAGAAATTCTCTAAGAATTATGGTTCTTTTGAAGATGCAATTCTCTACTTAATGTCAGGAGGATATTTCTAGTCTTTAGAGAACACTGTGATTCCAAATCTTCACATAATTCTTCTAGTTTAAATTTTGTATTATCCAAGAGGAGGTGACAAAGATGATTAAGGGACTGAAGCATCTCTCTTATGAGGAAGGGCTGAGAGAGTTGGGCCTGTTCAGCCTCAAGAAGAAACAACTGAGAACGGACCCCATCAATGTCTGTCAGTATCTGAAGGGATGATGGAGCCAGGGTCTTGTGGTGCCAAGCAATAGGACAAGAGACAAAGGGCAGAAACTGATGCAAAGGAAGTTCCACCGGAACATGAGGAGGAACTTCTTTACTGTGGGGCTGACCAAGCACTGGAACAGATTGCCCAGAGAGGATGTGGAGTTTCCTTCACTGGAGACATTCAAGAACCATCTGGAAACAATCCTGTGCCATGTGCTCTTGGATAACTCTGTTTGGGCAGGGGGATTGGATCAGATGACCCATTCCGTCATTCTGTGAACAGGAAAGGGAAAACAAGAATCAGAACTCCTATCTTAAACAACTGCGGGGTTTTTTGGGGTTTTTTTCCACTTTTGTCTAACTCTCTGGAGAACACCTTAGAGGTATATCTTACAGAAGGATCTGCTGAGAGAACTAAATGGGGATGATTTTTAGTACCTTCTAAGTGGATAGAATAATGGTTAAGGACGACTATAGCACAGATGGCTTGAGTCAATTGTATATGGGAGGAAAGTGAGCATTCTTAAAATATTTGTTTCTCTTACCATGACTTAACAATGACATCTGTTCGAAGGCTCTTTTGAAAAAGGCAGGTCAATGAATCACTGTGAAATTCCAAATCTAACTTTGCTATTTTGATTTGTTATGATTGGCTCATGCTGCTTTTCTGGGCATACATGGGCTATTCTCTTCAGTGTGAGAAGTGATTAGTATTCTGAACTAAAACAACAACCTCTCATTAAAATCATTAGATATCTTTGAATCTACTGGCAATGCCTTAACTTCTGTATGGCCAGTTGTGACTCAATTTTTGTTACACTGTAGAAAGTTTTGTGCTGGGAAGTTTTTGTTCTTTGTTCAACTCAAGAGAACTGAAGTACCATATGATTGCAGGAAAAGTGCTGTACAAAGACTGAGACTGAGCCAATGACATTTTCAGCACTTGTATTTCCCTCAGCTGTTGTCTGATGCACAGGGCTGTATAGAGTACTAGCTGTTGAATTGCTGGAGTGAAGGTGCTTACCTACTGCTCCCAGCTGTGTGCTTGAGGACCTGTTTCTAACATTGCTTCTTTCAGGGATCATACTTAAGCAGCCTTGTCCAACTACTGACAAAATTCTAATATAACTAATTTTTTTACACCCAAAATTATTTGTTGTCTAAACTACCTCACCATTTGCATAACAGCTTCACCATTAGATATCAGGAAATGACTGTGTAGGAGTTACGTAGTTTGAGTCGTATATTTTTAGAGGGGATTATTGCTGCAAAGTATTGAAGAATTGTCAGCATCTATCTTGTGGAAAGCAAGCATGAGTAAAAATAATCACCACCTGCAAGGTCCTTTTAACTTGCTATTTAAAAGCCATAGGTTACTTATTTCAACATAAACAAGAATATAATGAAAGACTAAATGAAAACTAACTTGTAAAGAAAGCAAGCCCTATGGTCTTATTTCAGAGTGTGATAATGTCTCACATGTGTTGTTCTTTGAAGGATTATGAAAAAGGTGCTGTACATTTTCAAGAAAGTCTAACTCAAAAATTAAAATTTGAGATGTTGTGGCCTGTTCATTACTTTGATTGCAGCTCTTTGATTTCTTTATGGACCAAAATGGCCTTTCAACTTACCTGTCAGTTGCAGAATCATAGAGTAATTTAGTTTGAAAAGGAGCTGAGGACGTTGCTTTGAACCATGTTGTCTCAGGTTGAGACAGGTATGTGCTAGGGAAAAAAGCAGGAGCCTCTCCTGGAAACCCCCTCCCTCCGAATTATTATAATTTTGAAATTAAGTGGCTCTCAGGCAAAGATATGGGTATAGGAATAACGGTCCTTTACTAATGTGTACCACAAGGTAAACAAAACAACAATAACTATGGTATTAACAAAAAACCAGAATCAGGGACCCCGTGGTAGAGACGGGAAAAAGATGGAGTGGGGGCTTTGCTTCACAAACCCCTGAGGCAGCCGATCCCGGGTGCTGCGGCAGGACTCTGAGGAAAACGCTGAGCTGGAACGGCAGGAATCCCGAGGCAGTGGATGGCAGAGATGCGTCAGCAGCTCCGCAGCGGTGGCTGGCACGGCAGGACATCCCAGTAAGGCAGGGGGTGCGGAGGAGACCCACGGAAAAAGGAGAGGCGGCAGCAGCAGCAACAGCAGCTCTTCCTGGGTAATGGCAAACTTCTTTTCCCCAGCAACCATAGCTTCAAGTGTGTCCTCCTCTCCAGCAGAAGAGCGAGAGCCAGTGACTTCTCAGCTGCCCCCAGCCTCCTTTTACCTGCCCCCTCCCCCCGTCGCCCTGGGCCCGGCCAAGCTCTTTGTCTCGTGAAGTACCCGTAAGTATCAGCAACCAGGTTTCCCCGCAACTAATGGGAGAAAATTCTGTATGTAAGAAAGAACAGAGGGAAGGACGCCTAACTCCCAACACCTGTTTAAACAACAGGAGGCTGGAGATGCTCAGAATTTACCTGGACGATCTGGGGTTTGTCCAAATGAATTTTGATTGTTTCCAGGAACAGGGTTCCACAGTTTCTCCGGGCAACCTGTGCTAATACTTGACCACTGCCATGGTGAAATTTCTGCACCTAAACAGAATGTCCCTTTCTGTAACTTTCTTTCTTCTGTGCACTTTGCAGAGGAGTCTGGGACTGTCTTCTCTGTATGTCCCTATTAGGTGACTGCTATCTAATTTGATTTAAAAAATGAATAAATAAACCTGCATTAAGCAGCTTACAAAACAAACCCCTGAAAATCTACACAGCACAAGATGGACCCAGGATAGACAGCATCTTAGCTTTTGGAATGGCCCTACTTGTGCGTGAGGAAACTCATTTGCAACTGAATGCATGTGTTGGTTCTACTGCTACATTTGCTCATGGGTAGAGGAAAAAAAAAAAGTCTGGTAACCACTAACTTAACCTGGATATAAATTAAAAAATAAATGTTAATGCTTACAGAAGACAGAACAATCTATAAGTCTTATTGTATAGAAGAATGTGCAAGTATTTTTTCCTTTTTGGTAAAAACCCCAGCATACGTAATTTTAGAATGTACTTAAACCTCACTGCTGGTGAAAACCAGTTATTTGCTATATGCTGTAGAATTGTGATATTGTATTGGAAGTGGAGCTCAAAGTAGGGATTTTATCATATCTAAACACTTTAAAAATTGACTGTAATATTCAAAACAGGAAACTATATACTTCTAGCCTTCTTTGAAAGTACAAGGTTCTGTTGCTTCTCAGACTCTATAAGAGATGTAAAGAAGAAAATCCAGGCGGTTGGAAATATTATGAAGCCATAAGCATAATGAGCATGTACTGCAACTCACTCTTTCAGTTTGTACTCTGAATAATCTCATTTCACAGAACAGATACTGTATGTCAAGCCAAATTTTATCATATTTTAGAACCCTCAGGACTTCTATGACTTCAGCTATTGTAATCTTCTTTCTGTTCCTTATTCTTTACTTGAGTTCTTGATTCATGTTATGAATCAATCATTTTGCTCCCATATTTATTATAGATTGAATAGTTTAGGGGAGTCATGCTCAGCAATGTACACTACCCCTCTCAATTTTCTTAAATCAAACTTGCCATGAGAATTATTTTGCTTAGAAGTAGGTTTTCTATTTCTTTCATATTTGTTTGATTTAGTAATTTACTAAAATGTTGTTGTTGTTTCATAGCCAATATAAAGAACAGTATGGTTTGTTTTGTTTTATAAAGAATTTTTACTTGACTTTTATGATAGATTCCTCTGGCTCTTCTCCTAATTGAAACTTTTTTTCACAGTTGCTCTGTAAAGTATAAACAAAATGTTGCTGAGAGCTGAGATATAGTTTCTGCCGTAACAAACTGCATCTTTAAATTATATCATATTTAAAATACAAATAAATACATCAGTCAGATCTAGGTAGAATCTTTTGCACATGTCTGCTGTTAGTATCAGCACTGAAATTTGCAACAGTAAAATATGAACCTCTTGGATTAGTAGTACATGGACCTTGCTATGTGCTAGCACATGCCTGGATTCTTGTCCCCATGTGCTTGAGACCTTGTTATGACTTTGGCAAGAAATACAAAATAAGATTTAATATGAGGCTTCTATACACATTCTTTTGTGTTCCTAAAAAAAGTGCCTTTTTTGTCTGAAAACCTTCCAAATATGCACCTGTAAAGTAGAGCATAAAGATGATGTGAGGAATGCGAAGGTATTACTGCAGAGGAAAGAAAGAATAGTTTCTTCTGAACCTGCAATTTTCCAGTAGAGATGCCACAAATTTGAAAAGCAAAAATGAAGACTAACTTATGAGAGTGGAACAGTAAAACATAAAATATTAATTACTTGAAACTTCACAGCTATGACCATGAATAAATGGTAATTAATAATGATATTGGGAAGCATCTGATGTGAAGGTCAGGCTGACTTATGCTATAATCAATGTATAAGTAATTATATTGCTCTTTTTAATTTCTGTAGAAAGGACTGAGCTGTGAAAATAAAAGCTTTTAAAAATTTGTTGGAATATGCTATGTTGTTGAAAGTAAAAAGTGCCATGAAAAAGCATGAGACCAGATACAGGATACAGAACAGGAACAGGAGATGGACAAAGACATCGATGCTTTCCTCAGTGTTAAAAACTTAAAAAAAAAACCAAGTGTAGAAATACATCAGTTGAGGAAATCAGTGCTATCTTGCTGCCACCTTATATTATCATGTTAGAGACACTTACCCATGAGGTCGGGATATGTTCTACCAGGTATCTGCTTCTGCAGTTCATCATTTTTCTCCTGCATAAGATATGAACCCCTGTGGTTTTAAACAGCTAGGAAGCAAGTCTTGCACACATTCTACAGAACTCTTGCCACATGAAGTGCTAGTAGGGGGATAGGTGTGAAATTGTAGCTGACAACAGAAGATCTGTGGTAGGAAAAGCTGTATTATTAGTGCTCTGCAAACCTTTTCAAAGTGAGGCACAAAGTAAGAGGGAAGCTAAATTGGAAATGCTGAGGTCAGGTGCTCTTTATGAAATGGTAGAAGGCCAATATAAAGCTTTATGAAGTCTTGGTTATAACTCTACATGTAATAAACCTAAAGAGATGATGCTTTTTCCCTTTGCACTTCAGCCCAATACATTGCTCTAACATATCTAAGCTGTTTGAGTTTACAATGTAGGGATAATCCTTCTTTTACAAGAGATCTGCTATGACATCAGACAGCATTTGTTTATGTGATGTGGGCTGTGGCAGTAGTTGTCTGACAACTGCTTGGTTTTTTTTTGTTTTCTCGTGTTCCAGTGGTTACAGGATGTGACTTTAGGCATGTGATGTAGATTTTGCTGTCTCTGTTGCCAGGAGTGATGTTATACAATGCCTTTGTACAAACATGTAATCTGTAATATCAGCAATGTTGCGTGGCATGTCAATGCTGTCCTCCTGTGTCCGTTGCTAATGGCCTAAAGCACTGTAGAGAAGAAAACTCAAAATATGATTGTTGATATTAATAAATAGGAATATTTCAAGTGTCAGCTTCTTTTGAAGGCTGATCAATTTCTATTAATGAATTTGTCTCAAGATCAAATTTCCTTTGCTGGAGAGCTGTTCATTCACAGTTCATGGATATGCTCTTAGCTGCCCACAGCAGAACCAGGGGCACTCAGCCCCTCTCCTGTGTGTGGCTTGGGCACCATGCAGTAGTCTCTTAGCCCATATAAAAGATCATAAATCCTAGCCTTGCCCTCAAAGATAGTGATGGTCCATGTTCTACCAATTTTTCCTGTTTTCTCTGTCCAAACCTGCCATGCTGCTCCAAGGAATAACAGTGGAAAAAGGGCTGTAGCTCTAACTGTCTTGGTCTCTTCTCAAAAGGCACTGAAGTGAAAGTACCTGAAGCACTTTAGAGTCTTTCTTGTTTAAGTTGTCTGGCTTTCAGCACAGTAACAGATTTGTTGTTCTAATGTTATAAGCTCAAAATTACAATGTTTTTTCATTTAACATTACTACATGCTGGGAGGAGGAAGAAGATTAAGTCTCGACACCTACTGCTTTCATGTCTTGTTGGGAGACAGTCACTTCATGGAGAATTTCATGCTGGATACTTAAAATAAATAGCAACCAGCTGTTTGCATTTCTTTTAAAAAAAGTCAAGCATAATACACGCCTGTTCGCTGTAAATTAATGTGAGAAGAAATGTCCATTTCTTTAAGCGAATTGTTGCTCTCTGATCTATTTAGTTGTGGAGTGGTATTGCCTCCCTCTGCAGATAATTTATCTACTAGAATGTCTCATTAGGATTATGGCCATTTCCCAGGATTTTCAGAGGTGTCTCAGACCATGTCAGGAAGAGGGTCAATAGGTAAATGAATCGTTCAAATGGTTTTACTGGCATTTCATTCTTGCAAATATTTGATAGCCTCATGACACTACAGAGGGAGGTTATGAGGTGGTATGCTGGTTTCAGTTTGGGTAGAGTTAATTTTCTTCAGAGTAGCTAGTATATGGATATGTGCTGAATGTAGGATTGATTATATAGAGATTTTTGTTATTGTTGATCAGGACAAAGAGAGCCAAGACATTTTCTGCTTTTCATAATGGCATGCTACAAGCTGGGGATATGTGGAAAGTGGGGGGCATTCACAGCCAGGACAGGGGACAGACCATAAGGGATCAGGTTCAGTGCATAAAGTGGGGAGAAGGAGCAATGGGGGGGATGTTTGGAGCGATGGTGTTTGTCCTCCCAAGTCACTGTTAACTGTGATGGGGCTCTACTGTCCTGGGGATGGCTGAACACCTGTGTGCCTATGGGAAGCAGTGAATTAATTCCTTGTTTTGGTTTGCTTGTGTGTGCAGGTTTTCCTTTCCCTATTAAATTTTCTTTATCTCAGCCCATGAATATTTTACCTTTTACGCTTTGGATTCTCTCTCTGATCCTGAGTGAGTGAGCAGCTTTGTGGGGCTTGGCAGCCAGTGAGGTTAAACTGTGACAGGTGTGCATCTTATGCATGGCAGACACTCATTTTGATGATGAAAGACTGATGAGAAAAATATGTTTTACATATCTCCATAAGAAATAGTATGTCTTACTCAAGTATTTGATGTGCCTAAGTTGCAGAATAAGCTGTGCTGGAGAGGATGCACAAGGATCATTGAGTCCAGCTCCTGGCTCTGCAGAGAACCATCTGCAAGAGAGTCATACCGTGTGTCTGAGAGAGTTGTCCAAATGCTTCTGGAACTCTGTCAGGCTGATGCTGTGACCACTGCCCTGGGGAACCTGTTCCAGTGCACAACCACCCTCTCAGTGAAGAACCTTCCTCTAATATCCAACTTAAACCTCCCCTGATACAACTTTAGACCAGTCTCTCAGATTCTATCCAGAAAGAAATGGAATATATAGCTATAAATTAAGATAAATCCTATCTCTTATAAATTTTGATTTAGAATAGCTCTGTTACTTGTGAGTTTTTCCGTGAAAACAAGGTTAGATGTCTGTACTGAATCTATGTGTTCTTGATAAAGACATCTTTAGAAGTGGTCCAATGGCTGCAGAAAGCTTATGCAGAAAAGAAATGCTTTCTTTTGTATTGACTCTGCTCACAGCATCGATTTAGCTGCTGATTTGAGATACCAATGATTTTTGAGTATAAATAGTTTTTAGGTGTGTTATGAGACTGTACAAATTATAGTCTTACAAGTGAAGGAAAACATTAAGAAACTATTTCTCTAAGGGAATGTGATGTGCAATGCTGTTGACCTTCAGTCACGTCATTACAGTCGGTTTCATAGCAAAATCTTTATGATATATGAGAACAACTCCTTTAAATAAGGTCTTAGCAACCCTTCTGAGCCAAAAGCCAGGAGTAGTAAAGCAATAGCATTTTTCTTTAGTCAGGAAAAGAAACAGAAACAGAAAACTTTTCTGAATCAGAATGTGATTAAAGAAATAATGAAATCCTCTTTTTGGAATATACTCTTTGGTTTGTATTACATTTCAATGGGCTGTCCATCCAGGAAGGAGAATGAGCACACTGTCATGGGGCCCTCAGTAGCTGTCTAGGGAACTTGTGGGAAGACTGAGGTAATTCACACTGCTTATTCCTCCTGAGATTAAACAGTTGGCTTCCAACTATTAATTAGGAAATTCATAGAAAATTTATAGATTTGCAAAAACAATGGAATTCATTACAGGATTTTAATTGTAATATATAATAAGATTATTTCAAAATTGATTCTAAGTTGACAGTTGAGTAACACTTCAGAAAAGTGTGCTGCAGTGACAGCAGGCACTAAATTTGCTGCAGCAAGGAAATATATTCTGAATTGCTCTACAGATTTGGTCTTGGTGTTGGCTGTAGGAGTATCTGTGGGCATTTACAATGCAAATGAGAAAGGACATCTTTCACTTTAGTCTTAGTAGATATAAGCAGATTTCATACTGGGATACTGAAAAAAACCATAATAGTCTCTACATTGTAGTCCAAGACTGTATCTTCTCACTGATCACCTGACTGTTTACTGATGTATTTTCTTCAGTAAAATTAAACATACAGTTACTTAATCTAAAGCCCATGTCTACCCTTTAGTGAAGGAACACTTGCTTGTTTCTTTTAATCTTTCTGGAACATGAATTGGTCTGAGTTTTAAAAAGAATCTACCTCTGCATTTGGGAATGTAATTTGATTTATCTCTTGTTTAATTTCCCATTGACTATGTAATAGCTGTTTGGCTCTTAAAAAAAAAAAAAGTTTTATCACTATACAATGCAAAAAAAGGAGGGAAGAATATAGACATGATGGGTTTGAAATGCATGTTGTATCTCTGTAATCTTGACAGAAGTGAGAAATCATCTCTGGTTTTGAGAACTTCAGTACCAATTATGGAAGTGAGCTTTATAACAATTTAGCTAAATCACAAATCAGTACAGGATAAGCAGCATTTCAGAAGTAGGTCTTCTAAAGTGATTTATATATTGGCAAAGTAGTGACTACACAGAAAAGGTGAGAACTGCATCATTTGCAGAGGACATGAGGATGGAGCAGGGATTTTATGAGAAGCTAGCTACAAGGAGAAGCTCTGGAAGAATGGGAAGAAAAGTCTATTTGTATCTAAATTTTCCCTTTAGATATTCAGGATACTTTCAGGTCAACACTGGGGTTGAAGAACTGTGACTTTTATCAAGATTTACCAAAAGTAGATCTGAGGAGGATTTAGAATGAGAATGTGGGGGGGAGGGGGGGGAGGGGGATGGCATATTGGAGTGTGGAGGCTTTTTTCTTTTTTTTTTTTTTCTTAGCAGAGTGGGCAGTATGGAGGGAGTGTGAAAAAGTAGCAGGAAAAGGAGACAAATAGGCGTTTCTGGCTAAGTTGTTGTGACAGGAGGCAAGGTCCAAGGGATAATTTAGGATTGTAAACCTTTAAGACCAGACCTGATCTGACATGGTAATGTGGAGGAAAGTGCTGTAGAGGTTTGAAGGAAGGATGTGATTTGAAAAAAGAGAGAGATTAAACAGACATTTATTAGAGTTTCCAGAAAGTAATGCTGTGAGTACTGAGATGAAGTTTTAATGTTTTGAGTGTGGGTGAGTGCTAAAAGCCATTGGACAAAGAAAACTTAGCTGTCCTTTATGCTGATAAAAGTTTAGTGAAGGAGATGTGAATGAAAGTGTGAGGCTTTGTTGTGCTGCAAAATGAAATAATGGTGACGACAGAGGGTTTGTCAAAAGGAATGGGAAAATGCTGATGTGAGAGGAAAAAGAGGTATATTTTGTCCATTCTAAGCTTTGGCTTGCCACCACTCATTCAGGACATGCTCAAGGAGAGACCAGATAAACTAATAGGTGCAAAGGCATTAAAAATCTAAGGAGTAAAGCAGATGGGAGACACAACAGGTGAAAAGCAGCAGACTTGCAAGTTCTTGGGACAGAGGCACAGCAAAAACTGAATTTCAATTAGTTTGCTGCCCAGCAGCCATTGTTACCTACCTATTTTCACATCACAGTCCAGGATGGTTTTTTCTTGCCTTATGTTATATGTGGTATTGTGAATCCTTAATGCACAGGAGAGAGGAATATGTCTTTTGTTGTATTAAGATAAATATTTTACTTGAAATGCAATTCGATTAAACTAATTAAAACAAAACTGTTAAAACACTGAAGACTTGAAAAAATGTATTTTGAGTTATTAAAACCTGTAGGTAAATTTAGGCCTCATGGGCTCATATTTCTCTATGGCAATGGAAAATTGTCCTCCAACTTAGTTTTTGCTAGGTCAGTATTTTCTTTCCATGGAACAATACCTAGGCTATCAAGACCTTTAAATCCACTGGAGTTGCACAGAGGTCCTGTTTAGAGGTCTGGTTCTTCCTATGGCGTCTGCACCAGGGCTGCATCTGTGTAGCCTTCTTGTGTGGCTTCTTGTGATACTTGTGACCAGGCACATGCTGTCAGTGGCCCTACCTCAGACCTGCTGGTATTTAAGTGGGCTCTTTTTTGGGGGATCAGCTCACGCTAGGGGGAAGAAGATGAGTACCATTGATATCTGGACCTTTTCTTTCTGCACTTGAAGGATCCTGTCTATCAAGAGAGGGATTTGTGTCAGAATTTGTATCACAAATGCCAGCCAAGTGATTTGCTTCAGTCTCAAATTTTCAAGCAGCTCAGAAGTATATCTAGAGACCTGAATAGAGGACGATATAACAGCGGTATTTAACAGAGCTCTGTATCAATTATTACACAGCACTTCCTTGAAGCAGAGCTAGCTCTCCCTTGCCCAGAAGATTTGGCTTCAATATAAATAAACACTGACAATTTCCTGGAAGAAAAATCATATGCAAAGATGGAAGAACCTGAGCACACTCCAACTAAGGCAGTTATGAATTTAGATAATGCTGTAGTTTCCTTTTTTCCTTATACTTAACTATGTCTATTTCACAATTCAGATTTTACATACTCTTTTCCCCCTAAGTTTTGTTGTTAAAGATCTACAAAGTTAAAAACAGTCTACCTTTTTAACTGTTTTCTTCAGTGAGACACTTCTGCCATTTAATTTAAATAGAAAAAGCTGTATGTTTATGTCCTTCCCTTTCTTGACATAAAGCTGATGCGATTTTAAGTATGGTTTAAATGGAAAGTGACTGAAGGCAGTCAAATAAACACATCTGTCTTGATTTCCTGCAGAAACAGCAAGCCTACCAAAGGCTTTTAGCAAGCCTCAAGCAATACCTGTTATAAGATTATGTACCATAATATTCTATTAAAAAACATTTTAAAATACTGTTCGAAAATCATTAAATCTTCTTAGTTTCATTTTGACTTTTGTGTATACAGGCTTTTAAAGTGGACTTAGAGACTGACAAAAAGTTTGCAAGGCAGTGTGAAGATTTGGTGCTGCCTTGATAATTCTGAGCCATAGTGACACTTGCAGTTGGATAAGGGCCAGGAAAGGCCTGCAGCTGTGTCCTGTGCAAATGATGGCTGTAACAATTCCTATGGCTGTTCATTGTTGGACACGATGTGAAAAGCAGTGATGGACCTGTGCCTTCTGCTTTATACTCCTGTGAAATCAATGAGAGTTTGACATCCTTAGTAACAGCTCTGCACATGTAACTCGCTCATATGTATACCCCATCTTATTTGTAAGAATTAATTCTTTTGGTGTAAAAGAGAAATCTAAAACATCTTTTCCTGAGTCGTATCACAAGGTGCTTTGTCAAATGGCACCTGAGAGAGTGCTGTGGTACAGACACACCAGCTTTTGAATTTGGTAAGGATCAGTGGCATGCTGCAGAAAAGCCACTCAGCACATGGTAAATGAAAACAACTTCTGTCCCTAGTAAGGTGGGATGACTTCAAATCACTGAACCGAATGTAACAAAAAATATTTGTCAGTTATCCCGTCTGACTAAATATTTCTTAATATCGCAGTTTGCATTTCTAGGCAAAATTTATGCATCTCAATTTTTGGTCCTTTCTTTTTCTGCTTGTTCCCCTGGTTTTAGTTAGTTGCATAGAAGACTTAAAACAGGTTTGTTTTTCTTTGAATTTATTTTTTATTTTGGTTGGTTTGATTGTGTATTTTGCAAACAATGAAAATGAGTAAGGTTTCACGGGGATTTGAATTACCCGTGTAAATGTCTGACAACAGACAGGAGGGAGACTATTCTTCCATTTGCTTGATAAATATGAGGATGGAATGAGAATGGAAGTCCTTCCTCTTATGCTTGATTTTAATCTGGGATTTTTTTTTCTTTTTGCATGATTACTGCTTGGCACAGTCAGTAGTTCATTTATTAGTCAATAATCATTGTTGTCACTTTTAGAGGGCTGGTGTTTTTCATTTGTGTATAAGTGCTTGAATGAAACGTAAAGGTTTGGAAACTTAGGTATAGATCTTCTACTCGTCTAGAAATCCACTGTCATTTTGCTATGAAAAGGTAATGAGAAATCTTAGAAGAGTGTTCAGCCAATTGTGGGGGACCACATCTGCCTGCTTTAGGACAGCTGGGAACAGAAGATGTGAATTTTTGTTAGTGATCCTGTGTACTTTTGTTCTCTTTGAGACTTGACCCTATACAGCTCTTGTACAAAAATAAGTGTTAAAAGCCAGAAGCTGTCAGTCAATTCTTTTAAAGACTTTTGAAAATTGGAACCTGTACTTTTAGAATAAGGGTTCCCAACTTTTTCCTTGTGTGGAAAATATTTCCAAATAGCACTTAGATTTCCGTACACCTACATAGGTCTTTTTCTGAAATATTGAGTCATGAATATCTGGGATGAAAATCAAGCACTTGGCAGTGGTAGCTGCTTAATTTATCTACATTTCTTAAAAATGACATTCTGGTATGGAGAAAAAGACTTGGAGAAATTTTTCCTGTCTGGAACCAGCTCTCTGAGGCACAGCAGAACAGCTGTTGTGAGACTCTGCTGGAGGTGCTGAGTGGGATGCAGTGGGCTGCTGGTGCCATGCAGTAACCTATAAGAAGGGAATCATGTTATGAATAAAAATGAATATAAATGTCAATGATGATGAATTAAGGTTTGTTTGCAGACTACATGGGAATGTTTCTTTATATATATTTTAATACATATATATATATAAACACTTGCATATGGAGAGGCACGTTCGGTGCAGAAGGGAGTATGAAGAACAATCAAGAATTGCACAAAGGCCTTAAAGTTATTGATAAGGAAATATGACTGAGAACTATAAAGTGTTTGGATTATTCAATTAAAGAAAGTCATAAAATCATAAGATGATTTGATAAAAATAGCATTAAGAGTATAAAGTTTGTAAACTGATATTTCAATGAGAAATTATGCTCTGTGAAGTTTTATGGTAACTTCCCTTTGTTATTCAAAAGCTAGCAGAAGTGATCTGCCTTGCAGATTCTCTATCTTAGAAGCACAGATCTCAGAAGTAATTTCAAATATATTGATCATATTTTCAGCTGCTGGAAACTGATATGGGTCTGCCTTCAGTGAAATGATGTTCAACTAGAAGAGTAAAAAATTTTACCCTTTACCCTGGAGTAACATTTAGCACACATGCTTCATTGCACTTTTGGGACAAAGGCCTTTATTTACAGTTACATGTTGTAACAAAGAGAATGAATGGAATAATCATGCTTTATTTATACTTACTTACTTATCCTAGTCATTCTCCGTGAGATAAGTCATCTATGGAGCCACAGAAAGTAGTGCAAACTAGTGTTGAACGAAATAAGTGAAACATGAGATATTTTGGCAGCAGCTGAAATCAGTGGTAAGGAATGATTGCTTTAGTATATTTCTCTATGTACTACAGCTGCTTTTATGTCTTAGTGAGTAATAAATACAGATATAGTATTTGATGAAATTTTAAAAATTTTTTAAATGCTTTTTGAAATAGAGAGGAAAGACTGATTGTGCAAACTGATGAAAGTGACTTAAAGCTATAGATAATTCAGCCTTGAAGTCTTGATAGTTTCCAAGCTCACAACTCATCATACATGTTCATTTAGTTATTGAGAGAGAGAAGCTTTTTATGAGATAAGCTGTTTTCTCTGAAAACATTTTTTTTCCTTCTGAAATGGTAGCCTATTCCATCTCTTTGGACTCTGTTTTAGAAAGGTATTTTTTTTTAGAAGCACTAACAGGTGTTCTTAAAGAATTATTCTATTTCTTCCTAGCTCCTCAATGATGTTTATTTTCTCTACAACTGCAATGAGAAATTACTGAAAATAAAATGGAAAATAAACTTAGGTGGTAAATATATACTTGTTGTTCTGAATACATATTAATTATTCTTTGATATGTGGTGTAAATATTGATTTCTACTGTAGAGGCTTTACTTATGGGGGAAAGACAGGTGAGGGAAAAAAGGTTACACAAAAATGGGAGAGTCTGTTCTAAAAGTAATGAGATGTCTGGATCTTTTTATCCAGGTTTCTAGAATGTTGTGCTAATATTAATTTGAATATTGGATTTTTTGAATTAAAACCAGCTATCCTGTAACCTAATGTGTAGATGTCCCTATTCTAGCAAGGCAGGTGTATATTAGTCATTCACTACAGACACTTGATCTGGATAAACCCAAGGTTTTAAAGGATCAAAAAAAAAAGTGGAAAAAAAGCAAAAATATATCAGCTATCCTGACAGTGAGAGCTTCAGTAACAGAACTTTTAAACACCTAAAAAAATTATGGAAAAATGAGTAGGGTTTGGAGCTAGGCTGGAAAACACCTTGTCATGGGTTAGGCAAAGTAAATTTAGTGCAGGCCTAGATGCTAAGGTGGGTTTATCTAAGAACAGATGAGCTGAGAGCTTTTGCCCTGCTGGACTCTAGGTCACATGAGCTTCCTCACTTGTACACTGTGCTGTCTTCTCTAGGTCTTGCCTTCTGTTCCTGGCAAAGAGATTGCTGCTGGTCCAGGGAGGTTGGACAGAAGGCTACGGTTGCGGCTGTGGGGATGCTCATAGTTAAACAGTTGCAGTCCCTGGTATTGTGTTTTGGAAATTCACTCCCTCCTTATACATCCCCATCCCCTCTCCTCAGTTATGTGCCCTTGTGCTGGCATTCACAGCTTAAGGTATGTATTTTATAGAATTGTGGACAACTGAGTCTTGTGATGGACTGTGATTTCAAAACTGCCTGTTTGGTTTTGTCTTGAGACTAGGGCTGAAATGGAGACTGTGCGATTACCTTGTTTTGAATATGAGAGTATCTACTGCTCTTTAGTCAAGGGAGCAGGCCATTACTCATTTCTGTAATTATCTTTTTGAATTATAGGCACAGAACCTTGTTTTACAGTTGGTTTCAGCAGCATTAAGTATACTGTGGTTTCTCAAGTGCACAATATTGTTTTCTAAATGAAGCTATTTTTGATTCTCCTTGAAAGTAAAACATAGCTTTCAGATAAATATGCAAAAAATTGCAAATGAGGTGAACTTGTTAATTTTTAGCATAATGGTTCTTCTTGTTAGGCATCAGCTATACTGATGGTCAATGTAAAAGTCTGGCTGAAGTTTAAAGGACTTCAAGCAGAGGTGGTTACATTTTGTTTTGAAGCCAGATTTACTGGTACAAAGTATGATAATTTTTTTTTCTTAAAATATCTGGTTTTGCTTTCAAATATCTTGAGGTTGATACTCAACAGCTGTGAATTTCCAGGTAATTAGCATAACTCTTTCAGCAGGAAAGTTGTCCTTCCTGACAAAGATGTCACTGTCAGTGATATTTTCTCTTTGACTCACATCTGCTATGACTGCTGTGTTTTTATTCTGACAGGTCAAACAGATGGGTATCAAACAAAAGCTCTGTCTCCCAAGGTGGTATCAGATGTGATTCTAGGAGCAAATAAAATTGCTAGCATTTCCTTGCTTGTTGAATTTCTTTTTCTGGGTATTGTGGGAAGAACCCAGAGAGTCTCATTCTCTAGACATAGCATATTTATGAAAATTATGGCTTCAAAAGTAGTTTTTTCATAACACGTACAATATATTCAAGGCCTGTGAAAAAGTTAAGAAAATACATACTCATTTCCTTTGTGAATTAACTGAGTAAAATCTGAAATGTTGATCACTTGTACAGAAAGCACAGAACGTCCTGCTATTTTGTTTTGGTTTTGGAGTTGATAGTCTGGATTCTGATAGACATTCTCCATGTGAATTGATCTGGGAAGATGGTGATCAAATTTCCATTATTTTCTTGCAGAGACCTCCCATTAGAATCCTAATGAGGGTAGATTTGGTTATGAGCACCTAAAGAAATGTGCTCAGTCTGTCAGACTGTTAGGATATGATAATTTTAATTAATGACAGTGAAGAAAGGATCTAAATATCAAAGGTCCTACATCCTCCAGAAGCTATTTCTGCCTTGAGATGTTTGAGAAATGGGGCGCTTATGAATGCTGTGAAGTTATCATTACTCCTCTGGCTGCAGGTGGAAGAGAACAATAGGAGTTTATAAGAACCTTACAATCTCAGGAGGTAAAATTAGGATGCTAAATTGGTCGGAGGTAGCAGTAGGCTACATTAGAGAAGTTTAAAAATTCCACATTACAGAAATAATTTCCATTTCACTTTCATTACATTTGAACAAGTCTATTTCAATAATAGAATTTTTTTTTGTTTCATTTTAAAATTAACCTAAATCTCTACGTAAGGCTTTCAATTGCAATTGTGACCACTTGAGTAATTAGAGAATTAGAAACAGAAGGAAAGCTTTGTGAGCAAACCAAGACATTCTAAGTGCTTCTTGAAGATGGAATAGCTTCTTAGGTACATATATAATTAGAAAGGTTTTTTTAATGCTTAAGGAAAAATAGTATTTTATTTAGAATATTGTAGTCAGTTCTGCAGTTGTTTTTCTAGGATGCAACTACATACTTCTTTCCTCTGCCAAAAGAAGGAAAATCACCCAAACCCACAGCAAAACCCAAGCCTCACAGTAAAAGTGTACTCTATATACTCTGAAGGCAAGATTGAAATCAAATAATCTTGGGTATTTTTCTCTTAAAAATAAGGCTGCTCTTTCCTAGAACATATAGTAGTTAAAAATGTAGCTCTTTGATCGTGCTTCATTCTTTTTTAATGCCAGTATCTTGCTGCCTAATTCAATATCTGAATGAGAAGTCTTGAATTTAACCTTCTAATCTTAATATTTTGGGTCATTAGTCCCTCAGGGTTTCTGCACTGGATCACTTTTGTCCTTTTTGAATGTATTTCTTTGAAAACTTTCTTTTTTACTGTCTTCATGTCTGTTGGAAGGATACTGCCTGGTGTAATGCCTTGTGACTAGAGATGTGTGACAGTCCTCCATTTTCCAGCTGTCATGTCTCTTGCTGGTTGGGCCTTCCCTTTTTCCTGCCCTGAATCTGATCAAAATCAGTGTATATGCAGAAAAATGTGTTAGTCTTTCTTACACTGCACGAATGCAAAGAATCACAGTCATGGCATAGTTGAGGTTGGAAGGGACCTCTGGAAGTTTTCTTCTCCAATGTTCCTTCTCAAGCACAGTCACCTAGAGCCTGTTGCCCAGGAGGGTGTCCAGGCAGTTTTGAATATCTCCAGAGATGGCGAATCCACAACCTCCCTGAGCAACCTCTGCCAGTGCTCAGTCCTCCTCATAATGAGAAAGTTGTTCTTGATGTTCAATTTGTGCTTCAGTTTGTGCCCATTGCCTCTGGTCCTTTCACAGCGCACCACTGAAACCTGGCTCTGTCCTCTACACACTCTCCCTTCAGGCATATCTATACATCAATAAGAGGATCTCTTAGCCTTTTCTCATATGAAAGATGCTCCAGTTGCTTCATCATTTTCATGGTCCTTCACAAGTCTCTCCATTATGTCCCTATCTCTTCTGTAGTGGGGAACACAAAACTGGACGCAGCACTTCAAGAGTGGTCACTGCTGAGCAGAGTGACAGGGTCACCTCCCTTTACTTGCTGGCAGCATTCCTGCTAATGCAGGCCAAAACAGTGTTAAGCCTTTCCTGCCACAGGGACAGATCCCTGGCTTGGTTTCCACTTCATTGATCTTCCTTTACTTTTATGCTATGTTTTTTGTCACTCTTTTCCCTGTGTCTTGTTATTGCCAGCAATTATTTCAGCCTTACTGGCATGGTAGTTATCACTGTCAGGTCTTGGACAGCTGAGTTTTTGTTTTCCTTCAGGAGGCTACCAAGGTGCAAAATCCCTCTTAATCCAGTTCTCCTAGGCTTGAGAGGACTAACATATTCTTTTGGTTCAAAACAAGAATGTTCCCTTGTAGATAAGAACTTTGTAAAGTAAATCAGTATATTTATTTTTCTTTGCCCTTGTGGTTTATATAGGAACCTTTTTGATTTGTGAAATAAATGGGCCAGGAGACCAGCTCCCTTTTTCAGGCCTTTATTAGAATCAGCCGTGGGTGGGGTGCTCGTGGGGCGTGCGCACACCGCCACTACTCCCTAGGGACCACGTGGAGGAGGAGGTGCAAGCAGCTTCATCCTCAAAAGGGCAGAGCTGGGGGTTCCGTCCTCGCAGGAGTCCCATGGGAAGAACTTGATTTTTGGCTCGGAGTCTAGGGTCCTGTATCTGGCCGAGTACTGCTGTTGTCATGGCAAGGGCTCTAGATGGCAGGTTGGACAGGTAGCTTCAGGAGACGATTCCCGATCCAGATCACTTATTTTGGCTCGTCAGGGTTTCAGTTGGCTCGTTTTATAAGGGTCTTTTCTACCAAAATGCTACCCATAATTCCGTGGTCCCGTCATTTGCATTTGCGCATGCGATGTCACCTCCTTTGATTCTATGCTGCGAGCAGCGGCAGCGATACCTGACGGACAGGAAGGGAGACATTACACGGAACTGAGAGGTAAGGAAACTGGACAGGGTTATTGACAATATAGACAATTAACTGGGGAAACTGGAGGAATAGGAAAACTGCATTAGGGAATTATAACAGTGAATAACATTAACAATTAAACATATTAACTCATCTAACAACATATTAACAAAATGGATATTATTCTGTTTAACTTGACAAACATAAATTTATTTATAACAATTTGGTTGGCTGTTTTTGTGGGGTTTTTTGTGTTTGTTGTAGTGCTTTTTCTTGTTGTTGTTGCTTTTTTCCTTCTGGAAGTTTAATATCCTTCTGGTTTCTTGATTTTCTCTGTGATTCTATCAATCAACTCAGATTACTGGAAAAGTATGATTTAAATGTGTATTTATTGTACTTCAAGGAGAACTGTTATAGAGCCCATGGCTATTTCCGGATGTCATTAACAGGAGTAAAGGTTATTTATTGTCATTTACACTAATTGTAGGTAGAGGAACTGCATGAAGTCTCCAATTTTGCAAACCTTCCCTTGGGAGGTTGACAGAAATATTGAAAATCAATTCTTTTTTACTGTATTTTTAAAAATCACAACTTTTAATTCATCCTTGTTTTCCAGCTCAGAGAAAACCTTTTTGTTGTGGAGATGTCTCATACAAGTAGGCACTGTATCTACCTCGTCTACTATAACTTTATTGGTGCTTAATATGAGCTCTTCTATCTGTGCTTCAAAATTGCTGTGGGTTTAATTTTTAGTGTAAAGAAATTCTTAAACAGTTACAGATTCAAAGTTTAAATTTTACTTTCATGTCTAACTCAGGGAGAATGGGTGAAACCTGCCAGACAAAGGAACTGGTGCAGCTGTGGGCAAAATATCTGGCTGTCCATAAATGGCAGCATCTGACATCTCTCAATCATCACAATGAACAATAAAACCAGCCAGTTCTATGTTTAAATCTTAGAGATTTTGCTTATTTCTTTCATTTTCCCTGCACTGTGCTGAAGATGTTGGAATTAGTTCAGTTCACTCTTTTGTCCAAGTCTGGATTTTCAGATGACTGATTGCATTATTAATCTACTAATTTTCGTCCTTAGGGAAGAGCTGAATGAAAAGGAGTGAGGATTCCATGCTTCTGAATTTTTAAGGGTGTCCTGGTTTGGACAAATTTGGGAGACAACCTCCAAAGGGGTTCCTCCAGAAAAGCCAACTCAAGCGACCCCTCTCCCAACTGGTCCGGGAAAAAGAATTCCTCAGAGAGAAGTGGAAAAAAACCTGTTTATTCAACAGTCAAAGCACTCCCCAGCACAAAATGAACAATATTAAACAACAAAACCTCTCACTGCTTCAAGGAGATGACAAATTCAGAAAAGTCCGTCTCATGGGTTGCTCAAGTCCCTCCAGCGCTGGAAAATGCTGTGGGCCAGACCAGGCTCCGGTGGGCCACAGGTGGGAACTGCGGGGACTCTTCTGGGTTTTCAGTCCAGAGCAGGTTCAAAACAGTTCCAAGAAAAAGAACAAAACCACAGTCCAGGGAATTTCTCTGCCTCAGCTAGCTAAACCAACTAAAAAGCAAAAGAGCTCTCTCCAGCCGTCCACTGCAGACAACATAGTCCAGCAGAAGGACGTGGGGGAGCGAGTGCAGTTCCTGATAACAAACTGCGTGCTTCTCTCCTCCCTTCGCTCTCAGAGCCTTTAAGATGCAGAACTCAACACCCAGCAGAAACAGGCAAATGACTGGGGATACAAGCATCACAAAGTCACTCCAGGACAAAGGGTGGTTCTGACTAACGTTTAATTAAACTATCCAGATACATCCAGGTACAAATGTGATCTACCTATCAACATAACAAAAAGCAACACTGCTGCACTTTTGAAGTTATTGTTCTGTGACTTAACTGAAGTTAAGAAATTTTGAATCATATTTAAATATAACAGGATTTTGATAGTGCATCTTGAGTCTACTTCCAATTGCAGAATGGTTGAGGTTGGAAGGAGTCTCTGGAGGCTGTCTGAACCAGCTGCCTGCTCAAGCAGGGCTACCATAGATCCAGTTGCCCTGGGCTATGTCCAGATAGCTTTTGAATATCTCCAAAGAGGGAGACTCTACAACCTCCTGGGGCAACCTGCGCCAGTGCTCAGTCACTCTTACAGTGAAAAAGGACTTGCTGGTGTTCATTTTGAGCTTTTTCTGTTTCAGATCATGTCCTTTTCCTCTTGTTTTGTTACTTGAGCACTGCTGAAAGGAGTCTCACTTCATCCCCTTTGCACCCTCTCTTTCTGTAGACCTAGACGTAAATAAAATGAGCCATGAACCTTCTCTAGACTAAATAGTGTAGGTCTCTCACACTTCCCTCATGATCCCATCCCTTTATCATTTTCTTGGCTTCTTACAGGAATTAATTCAGTATGGCCATGTGTCTCTGGCACTGAGGAACTCAGAACTGGACTTGGCTCAGGTTTGGGTTTATTAGAAGTGGCAACACTCTCCTGACACAGCCCACTGTTAGCTTTTTTTGCAGCAAAAGGCACATTGCTGGCATATGATCACCTTGGTGTCCATCAGGATCCTCAGCTGCTTTCCAGCTAGTCAGTTGTCAGTGAATACTGGGGGACTGGGGTTGTTCTCCCCATGTGCGAGACTTGGCACTTCCCTTTTACGAACTTCAGGAGGTTCCTGTCAGTCTATTTTTTCAGAAGCCTATTTTCCAGCTTGCTGAGGTCTCTGAATTGCTGCACAAACCTCCTATGTAGTGCAGCAGACTATTCTGCCCAGTTTTGTTTCATTAGTCAGTCACCTTCTGGTGGGCTTCCATTTTATTCAATGAATGAGCTTCTGACCCTCTTAAATGAAGGACCTGTCCTGCTTATATCAGTTGTAAGACAAAATGTTTAATAAAACATGTATTTTACTTTGTTGTACTAATATTAAAGTTAACATTTGCTTTTTTCCCTGTAGACTTAAGAGCTGTGATTATAAAGAAATATATTATGAAAAGCCTTTATCAAATGAACCCCATTGATAGATATTGATTTAACGCAAGGCATTTATAATTCTGAATGTTATTTAGAAGTTGTCTGTCTTCAAAGAGGGGAGAAAAATTATAAAAGATGAAAACTTGTAGAGATGCTACTTATGAAGCTGAAAAAAATCATGATTTGCTTGTCAGCAGCATTAAATAATGTAAGTCACCAAAAACGTAGTCATGTTTGACAGTCACTTCTGTTACTGTTCTCATAATCTGATTTCCCAAATTTGGAAAGAAATTTCAGTGATTTAATGCATGTAGTGTTGTTCCCTAAAAAAAGAAATGTATTTATTGGCAGTTGGGGATATCAGGAACTGCTGATTTACAATAATGAAAGTTTGCTTTAGTCTTCACTCTATTCACGCTCTGAAAAGCCTGTTCTTCCATTCAGGAAGCAGATGCACATTTTCGCACATTCTCCCCTCCATGAAAAAATATGAAGATACCTTCAGGCAGAAGGTCACAAGACTTAGCCATCTATGTCTCCCAGTAAATCAAGACAAGATTTGGAAAAAAATGTAGATGGACATAACATGAGATAAAATGGATGATCTTTTAATTCACATGCAAGAGAAAAAAAGCATAGTGTGTTTGCTCTAAAACACAATTCGTAGTGTCTCCCAGTCTATTCTAAAATGTTTTCAGAAATAAAAGCCTAATGTTACCTTTTTGAAATCATTCTCCCTAAAATGAACGTCACCTTTGCCTTTTAAGATTCAGCTTTTGGGAGGTTGCTGATCCCATGGCTGAGAGTAATAGAGAGGGAAGAAAACAGTGACAATTTTTGCAGGTTTCCCTTTTGGTATTGAAGTGTGTTGGCTGTTGTGATGAGGTTCAGTATTCAGATTTTTAGTAACTTTTGACTTTTCTTGTCTGAAAAAGAAAGAATGTACAGAAAACAATGATAATGCAGAAAAAACTCTACGTCAGATTCAAGAGTCTTAATACATAATTCTGTAACAACAATTTTTTAAATTTATGATGATTTGTAGGATAAACAGAATCTTAATAGACCCAGACAAGTTATACATTGCTAAGCAACTGTTGGGTTTAAAGCCCCCAATACTTCAAAAATTAGAAATAGCATTAGTATTCCTGATTCAAAAAGTAGCTAATGAAGGTTCCCTGAGATTCAGTACTCTTCCCCTCATCATTGTGTATTGAAGATTTCAGTTACTGCAAAAAATAGTTTTGGGGTATCTTTAACTATTTTTTGTTGTTCTGATCTTTGAAATAGCACTCTTTCACACCTAGATCAGAATGCTTGACTTGTGAAATGCAAAGCTGAATTTTTTTTTCAAGATTAAAGCAAAATACTCTAAATATATGAAAGTTTCTTTGAGTATTGGGAATCTATTGTGATATTGTCAGGCAGCCTAACACAGGAGCATGCCGAGGATGTAATGCCTACATTAAGAACACAGAAGTGTATCTAACGTAAATTTATGCAGCTCCTTGCTCTGCAGCCCTCTCTGCGGCTTTCTGATCTGGTTTCTACAAGGAGGAGTCAGATACATGGGAAGGGTCACAGAGCACTGAAATGTATCCCACTTTACACAAAACACTCCCTGGAATGACGGCCCTGTTGACAGACCTAGAGCCAAAGTGACATTCAGAGGCCATTGAACTTTAATGCAGTACCCTTTCACTGCAATTTTCTGACAGCTTGCATTGAGCCTCTGGTGTTTGTGCACCAGAAAAGTGCCTCAAAGTTAGATTTTTGTTTTGCATGTTTGCTCTGCTTGTGTGCAAGCAGAATGTGCGTGAATGGGTATATTTGTGTGCATATATATACTCTGAAAACCTGGCATTTCAAAACACATTTGTCTGAATTCTAAGCACTTAAGGAAAACAATGAAGATGTGAAACATGAAAAAATGTTCTGCTGAGCAGCCATATTAGAGCAGTGCAAAAGCAGTAAGCTTCTAATTCTTAAATGACAGGACTTCCTGTAGTCAAAGGAAAACAAGTAATAGCAGCTCGGCTGAAGTCAGGCAATGTCAGATTATGGTGATATGATATCAGCAGGCACCAGGATTCTGCTATTAATCATAAGAGGAACTTCTGTTTCCAATAGAATATAAAAGTGATAGAATTCAACTTGAGCCAGGTGTTATGAGCTCTCAGAAGGTCTATAACTATTTGGGTTTTTGTCCTACAAATCCCAATGGCATAAAATAAGC
The DNA here is from genome assembly GCA_013400175.1 of Phainopepla nitens. Lineage (NCBI taxonomy): Eukaryota > Metazoa > Chordata > Aves > Passeriformes > Bombycillidae > Phainopepla > Phainopepla nitens. The sequence continues at coordinate 124,767 of VXBQ01014781.1, read as the reverse complement.
GGGATGGGCACCTCGGGTGGTGTTGGAAACAAAAAGGTTTATTAACTGCAAAAATAACAAACTCTCTATAGAGAAAAAGCTGTGCCACAGGCAAGGAGGTCCTTGTCTCTGCTAAAACACCCCCAAAATGCCACTGAGGTTCCTTTTTCTGGTGCTTTTAGTAGTAACTGTCCAGACGGGGCTTTGGCACTCGTCCAATCTAGGTAGCTTCAGAAGTGAAGTGAAGTCCAGGGGGTCCTATGAGGTGTCGTGGTTTAGAACACTTCCAAATTGGGAAAGAAATTTCTGGCTTTTTCATGTTTTATGGGGAACAAAGAGAACTCAAAACCCTTCCCAATCTGGGCACCCTGTCCTGAGGGGTGCACTGCTACATAAAAGTACAAATACAGACATTCTTAGATATTACTTCTTACTGCTGTGACACGCCTAAGTGCTTTCATGGTGGAATAAGGTGGTGTGTCCTGGTTGTATTTTGAAACATCTTCACAGCAAGGTGGATTGCTTGGTTCACAGCTCTCTAACTGACTTGGTCTGCTCTCTGCAATACTCTATATTTTGCTTTTTGGGGATTCAGTTTTGACAATATTTTGTTCTAATGTAAGTTCCAAACTCTATGTTTATTGGAGATCTCTGCTGGCAGCATGGAGTGATGTTACTTTTAGGCTATGAAAGTTTCAGCAGAGTATTTAATGTTTTGCTTAGCAGAAATGTAATGGATATTCATGGGTTCAAAATGTTATTTTTCTTGAAAAAAATACATCATACATTTCACTATAAAATGTCTTCTGGAAATAAGATAGATGCAAAGGGGTTTTTTTGTTTAGCCAGCTTATGTAAATGGGGTACAATTGTTCACTTAGGCCAATGGACCCATCAAAACATAGTGAAGGAATAAATTCTTGCTTGAAGAAGTATTTTTTCTATGAGTTGAGACAGTTCAGGGAACTAAACTGCTGATATACAGAGAGCCGTATTCGTCTTTTTTTTTTTTTTTTTTTCTGGTCATTTACCCTGTGGCAATATCCTGGTTATGATTTGGATTGATATCAAAAATATTGTGTCATTGAATATTTGAAATTTTGCATTCTACTTGGCCACATGGATGGTTTTCAATATTTTTGGGTAAACACACTTGCAGAACCAGCACTAACACTTCCAGAAGTGCTAATCTGTCCATGCCCTGAACTGTCTAGAAAGAAGTCTGGGAGCCAAAGGAAAGTCTGCTACAAGAGTGATCCCCAGCTAAAAAGCATTCCTTTTCATGATCAGCACACTGGTGGTGAGGACACAGCTTCCAGTATGGAAACTGCACCCAGGCAATTCAAAGTGAGGGAAGCATGGACATGAGAGCAAACACAGGTATGCACCTTTCTCTTGTAGTATCAGGATTGCCCTCCTGTGGTGAATGTTCAAATGCTTCCAGTGAATTATAACAGTATTGTGGCCACAACCTATATTTTTTAGGTTGAAAATTATCTTGCAAATGATGCTTGTTGGGTCACTGTGCAAATCAGATATAATAATGTAGATGAATATTTTCCAGCCGTGTGTCGCTGCAATTAGCTAGAAGAATAGAGCTGTTCTCTCAGGACTAGAGATTTCAGATTGCTTTTCTCTTGTGCACATGCCTTACCTGAATGTGCAGATTTGTGCAACGCTCACATGTAAAATAACAAATGCAAGGCCTCAAGTTTGGAGCTTGCGTTTACTGGAAAAAAGATTTGCTTTATGGAAAAAAGGTGAGTTACAACAGTCTTATAAGACAACAAAATTTCTACGTGAAATATACCTAGATTTGCAAAAGTGACCTAGTAATAGATATTTTTGAATTATTGGTTCTGGTTTCGGCTGGAGTAGAGTTAATTTTCCTCAAAGTGGCTGGTGTGGGGCTCTGTTTTGGATTTGTGCTAATCACGAGGTTGATAATATAGAGATTTTTTTGTTATTGCTGAGCAAGTCTTACACAGACCCAGGGCCTTTTCTGCTTTTTGCACTGACACACTGACAAGGATTTTGGGGATGCATGAGAGATTGGGATGAGATAAAGCCAGGACAGGTGTTACAAATTGACCAAAGGGATATTCCAAACCATAGGGGATCATACTCAATGTATAAAGTGGGGAGTAGGAGCAAGGTGGAGGGGGGATGTTTGGAATGATGGTGTTGGTCTTCCCAAGTCACAGCTATGTGTGATGGGGCCCTACCTGTCCTGGGGATGGCTGAACTCCTGCCTGTCCATGGGAAGCAGTGAATTAATTCCTTGTTTTGCTTTGCTTGTCTGTGCAGCTTTTGCTTTCTTTGTTGAACTTTCTTTATCTCAATACATGAATTTTCCTGCTTTTGTCTTTGGATTTTTCCATGTTCCTAATGGTAGGGGACTGAGTGAGTGGCTTTGTGGGGCTTGGTGGCTGGCCTGGGTTAAACCATGACATACTGTTCCTGAATTTTTTTCCCTTAAGTGTTGTAGCTTATGAAGGACAGCTTTCAAGGATGTTTATTTCAAAGTTGCTTAGAATCTGCCTCCTGGGGGCGTGTGGATGGAAGATGAATGAATTCTGTGTCTCCAGCATGGAGGAAAAGGTTTAGAATATTAAATTATATTTTTTTGTCCCCAGGGTTTTATGAGATGCAAGCAGATGGGACTTTGATTTCATATGTAAGCCCAATGATAAAAGATTGGAAATCACAGCATTAAAAAATTATAAGCAGTAGGTTATAAATTTTTATCACTTCCTAATTTTAATTAACCTTTAAAAGCTGGTCATGTGGAGATTGCTTGGGGTTTGGTTTCTGTGGGAACACTTTTTAGTAGTAATGAGCACCTGAGGATTCTTTTCTCTCCCAGAGTGAACATGACATTTCAATTCTTGCAGATTTGTGCATGATGCCAGCACCTTTCAGTCTTTTAAGCATAACAAGAAAGTATGGTATTTTCTGTATAGATGCAGAAAGCACAGTGATTTTCTTCTGCTTAGTCTGGATGGGATTCCACTCTCACATTCAAGAATTAGTCTCCTCAATAGCACTCATTTTCAGAAGTGTTGCTGGGAACCTTTTGCTGACATTTTGCCATCAGCAGGAGTAAAAATGAAAGCCTGTAATGATGACTTCACCTTTACTTATATTTATCTGACTGGATATGATTGAATTTTTGTAGCCATTTAAAATTGCTCTTTTCTTTCAAACAACTTGAATTGCACCAAAATAGACATTAAAAATAATGACAAAAGAACACTATTTTAGGATCTTGAATGAAGTTGCTTGAGATGGTACAGAAAGGTTATTGGACTAGTTTAGTTGTACATCCAGCATGAGATCTAGCTGGATCCTGCAATGAAATTGGATTTTCTAAAAAAATGTCTTCAGATGGTAAGAAACAGAGGAAATAAAATGCATGAAAATGGTTTTGAATTACAATTTAGTGTAAAGTGTATGCAGTTTAAGAAAGACGTATATGTTTTTCGTGTGTTTCTAAGCATAATGTTTAACAAAAAAAGTGTAAGGAAAAGGTTGCAAATACTCTCACAAGTGAGAGAGATAAAATTCTGTATCATGAAGTTATTGGTATATGGCATTTCTTCATTATGATTAAACTAGACATTTTGTTTTCCATGGAAAACCACAGTCTAGTATAGCTACTGTGATAAGAACTAGAATTTGCCCATAGGTAAGCTGAGCATCTTCTGAATCTATATGGTTACTTTGTGGTGTGTTTCCTTCTCTTTACTTTAGACTGGGAGAGTTTTCTGACATTTCCGCAGAGGCATGAATTTAATAAAAATAATCACTCTATAAGTAAGAATTGGAAAATTATTTTTGCTTTTTATTAGCTCTAACCAATACTGTATTGTTGGTATTTCATATTAAAAATTAATTAGTTCTACCTATCTCAGCATGAGATGAGATAAGCATAATGGCCTGTCCCCTTGTTTTCACTTCCTTTATATGAAAAACTTTGTTGGCTTTGGTTTGCTGTATTTGTATTGACAGCTACAGATGCAGATGGCCAAATAAATTGTGTACAGAGAAGGGTCCAAGTGTACTTGGCTAGGACACCTGCCCTTTTCACAGATATATGAGCAACATGAGAAAAAAGCCTTCCCCAGGCAAACAGTAATCTTCCCCTATATGGCCAGCAGTATATATCCCATGTAGGAGATGTGAATAAAATTTGTAATATCTGACTAGCGGGAAATTCTCATCTTCCACTGTTTGGTTTTCATACCAACACACCAAGAGTCTGAAGCTTTGGATTTTTTTGGAAATTCTAGCTGTTTGACTAGAAAAAAAAAAAAAAGCACTTACCACTTAGAAGGTAAGGAAGCAGAAACTGAGGTGACCCCTTCACAGGGAAGATCTCAAGAGATGTGATGCCACTAGATAGGTAGGACAGCAAAAGTTAGGAGTAATGTGTGGTGAAAACCAGACTGAATAGACAGAATATACTTCAGTATGAAAGGCTCTGCTAACCTAGCTGACCAAAGGTTGCCTCAGCCTTCATTAGGTGCTTCAGAGGAAGAACAAGGAAAAAACCTCTAGAGTATTGCATGAGTGTGGAAGGGAATCATATCCTTACATGCTATTAATAAAGTCTGGCAAAAAGCTTTACCCTCTAAATGCAATACTAAGTAGCCAAATGCGATTGCTTGTAAGGGGAGAAGGAAGACATTAAAAGCAAAAGAGTTTTTCTTTTTTTCTTCTGCCTCTGCAATTTCCTGTCAAGTTTTGCTAGCAAATCAAAGTCCCCATTAACTGATGTTTGTATGAAGTAGCTCACAAGATAGAGCTTCTGATCTCCTCAACAAACAATCACTTTTCATAGACTTCATAACAGAAAAAAACACTGGCATCCTTAGTTTCTGATTTAAAAAAAAATAAAAATAGTACCTGAGAAATAAGGAAGAAAAAAGAATAAAAATATTTTCTGATTCTATCATTAATTTTTCATGCAAATACTCTAAAATGTTCAATATTCCATTTAATTTTTTCTAGGTACTTGCAAGAGTGTTTCAAAATAAGACAGTGAAGGTCTTATGTTTTATTTAATATATATAAATACTGTATCAAGCCTCTATGTAATTCACAAACATAATATTGTGGTTTACGTTTGTGTAAATCATAAAAAATGAGATCCATAAAAAAAAATCAGAATATGAAACTGAAAGTAGAATTTGGAATCTCAAGGAATTTGTATTCCAGAATTTTTTTAGGTCTGTTGGATCCTAATGGCTAAGGTATTGAAAAACTTTTCAAGTAGGATGAGAACTTTAGAGAAGAAAAAGCCCTTCTTTATTGCCATTATCTATGAAACATATGTTCATTTTATTGGAGGCACATTCTCCTTCTGCAGTTTGGATCTGAGTTTTGCTGTTCTAGTGCTTTATGCTTTTTTCTCCTCTCTGTGCCAGTCTTTCTTTCAAAATGCTGAAGCCTAGCTGGAGCTAAGATAATTGAATTATGGTAGTAACTTCTGAGTAGCAGCCAAAATATTCTCTGCAGTCAGAGGAGGCTTTTGATGCACTTGGCTTCTTCACTGTTTAAAAATACCTGCTCTTTCTCAGCTTTAAATTAACAGTAACAAAATTCGAACATGAAGGAGACTGAGAGTTTGGAGACGCTTCTTCTGGAGTCTAAATAAGCATCTCTAATCTTGGCAACTACTTGTTTCTGATAACTTTTTGTAAGAAAGACTTGAAAAGAGGGAAACCTTGTGGTAAATCACTGAGGAATATCCCTGAAACAGATTTAGTCTGAAGCAAAAAGCAAACAAAATATATGGTAACGATGCTGGAGGGTGTAAACCTCTCGTCTCACTTGACTCCTGTGTTTACTACCCAATGAAAGAACAAGAGAATGTGATTACTGGATGTGCCTTTGGTAGCTGCAATAGGCACCAACAACGGGCAGGGCACTGTAACAGCCCAGCCATGTTCTGCGAATGTCATTACTAGTGCCACCAGAGCTGAGCTAATGACAGGGCTAACGATACTGGCAGCAGCCCAGACAAAATTAGTATCTCAAGAATTGCTACCTTCTGCTCTAATCATCCTGTAATAGTATTCACTTATTTTTAGATTGGTCATCATAAGGCTTTTTCACAGAACATACTATCAAGTGAGTAAAAAGAAAGAGGAAGTATGAATAGTTAAATCCTCTGGCTCTTTTTTACTTTTCTCAGGTTTCTTTCATATGTAGATACTCTACTCTGAAAGCTTTGCTTTCACTGGATGTATACAATGACTTAGGTCTGAAGATACCTGTTGAAGGTCCTTTTGGTTACAAAGGCAGCTTTTTGTGCACATTTCCTTCAGTGATATATGAGTCTGTGCAGCAGCTTCTTTAGGATGCTGTCAGGAATGACTTTTTGTGTTTGGGAAATTGGATTGCAGGATACGGAGGATTTTTTTTAGAACTTTTTGTAAAAAAAGTGTGTGTCTTGCCTATGGTCTTGCGCTGTTTGCATACTGAATCACTTCCTTCAGATTTCCAAGGAAATTTCTTCTTCTAAGTACAAGGCTATTTTCTCAGGTTAAAAAATGTGGACAATGATAAACTTAAACTTTTTGGACATCTCTTAAGTGAAGGATGGCAGAAAAGAAACACACCAGGTGAGGAATAAAGATGTTATTCAGAAGCCCTTGAAGACCTGTACAGCTATGAGGAACATCATAATTCGTAGATTTTCTGATGTTTGTTTTATGAGATACTCATTGATAAATGACAAGGTGCCAATAAAAACACTCATCAGTTTCCCATCTGTATGTCTGTGCATCCATCCATGACTTGCAGAGTATGCATTTTCTCTGCTTAATGTGTCTCTGTGTCAAAAATCTATTTTATAATGTATTTTTGATCCTGCTTGAGAAAGAAGCTGTTGACCGAAGTTTCCTTGTATATCTTACAGGAAAAGGTGATCGAGATAAAAGTGATTTGTTTTTTCCCTCATGGTCTATTATATTAATATATCACTTCTAATCATATGGCTGTTCAAAGCAGCAGGACATGCTTGCAAAACTACTGCAGTAGGGAGAATTTTGTGGTCACCAGAGGGTTGCAGGGCTATATCTGACAGATGCTGGAAATGGTACCTTACTGGTTCACCTATTATGGCAATACTTTTTCCTTGTCTTTAACTTAGCACAGCCTTGTGCTAAATTTCCTATTACTGAACTATCCCTTTCAGTTGAAGGTGGGAAATGTGTAAAAAACCAGAAATTCTGCAAGTCTGTTATTGCTTCAAGATTGTCTCAGGATGAGTTTTCTGCATTCGGCCTTAGAAGTGATTAGCTAGCTGGGATTTTTAAAACCTTTTTCTGTTCTAAACTTTGGTGCTTCTATTTTCCCTGGCAGAGCTCCCAGACAATCTTCCTGTCTATAGAGTAAGATGAAAAGACTGACCTCTGAAGCTGAACAAGATAGTTGTGTTTGATCCAGTTTGGTGTGTTCTCCTACTCACATCATCTGTGAAACTATTTCTCTATTCATTTTTGCCTCAGTTGGCATATAATTCTGGAAACAGCAGAGGTGAATGACCTAAAATTTAGCTCCAGGATATCTAGTGCCTGTTGCGATGTGTTTATAAAGCTGTTTTACTTATGATGGAAGAAGACATTCTCCTGACATCACTTCCTTTTCTTTCCTGCTTCAAACAGAAAGTGAACTATAGGAGGAGGGATTCTTTCTAGAAATGAAAAGGAAAAGAAGGAGTTTGAATTGTGACTCCTATGAATGAGAGAAGGTGAAAATCTCACATTACTCCTCACCTCATGATGAGAAAGATGTTTTGTTTTCTTTCAAGTATGCCTCATGTCTGTCAACTTGTATTTGTTCTGATGGTACAAGGTTTTCTGGTTTTGAGCTTCTTCTCAGTGGTCTTGTTTGATTTTAATTGTGATGCTTTCATTACTTTTAGGTTTAGCTCTTTGTGTACAGCATGGTGTTTGTTATAAAATAGTTGTGTGGAAAACAGACTTTACTTTCCAAAAAATCTTCTTTTGTTATAGCTCAAGGATTCTTTTCTTGGTGTAGGAAGAATTTTAAAACAGTTAGATGATACTATTTGTTTCTTAAACCTTCATCCTGGATGTGCACTTGCTTCATGCTAACCTTTGTTTTCATTCAACTGGCAAACAGACCTGTGTCTAAAACAGTTTTAGTTAAATATGATTTTCCTTCTTGTAAACACCATTTTCCTTTTTTTAATTAGAGACTACAGACATCTGAATTTGGCTTTTATTTTACTGCCAGCTCTAAGAACATAAATAATTTTGTGCTCCATAATGAATGTGTTACTCTAAGTCTATAGGGGAGGTCAGGGGAAAAACCCCAAACCTAAACAGTCCCTCACAAGCTGGGTAGGTATAGCATGTCAAATATCAACATGGCTATCTAAAATTCAGGAAAATTAGGCTGATTATTTCCTGTCTCATGAATAATTTCACTGTGAACAGGCAGTGTTTATATTTTAGTCCAGAACAGACAATGTGTGCATGTAAAAAGCCAAAGTGGAAATGAGCTACAGGTACATAATATCCTCTGGGTTTTGGCATTATTTACCAAATTAGCAGTCGTACTGAAACTTTCTTTTTCATCCTAGAGTTACACCTAACACTGCTAATGTTCTGTCTTAGGAATATAGAAACGTCTTCCAACAAAATATTCGGGTAAATTATCTATACTATAATACTCAGCTAGAGCTTCTTGAAATTACATACTCCATTTGTAACTTTCCTTCTAGTACCGCAGATTTGAGGTTTCAGTGGCAGGACCTCTTCCCCTTTCATAGAGAAGCTCTGTTGACTGGGGCATCTGACTTGCAGCCCTGCTTGGGCGGAGATGGGGGCTGCTCTTAGGCAACCCTGTAGGAATTCAGCAAGCACTAAGTCCCTCATTCTAGGCAAAGAAGCAATACAAATTCCCGAAGAGATCCGACAGCTGTTGAAAGAACTGTATTCTAGTTATTCTAATATTTCAAGCCGATTTTTAGAATAAATTTCCATACAGTCTGGGATTCCTTTCTGTTACATCAAAGAGACTCAGCTCAAGCCAACAGAATTGCAACAGTGCTGCAAAAGGAACCAGAAAGAACTGAGCTTTGTGCTCATAAATCTGGGTTCTGGATTTTAAGGGCTATGTTTGAATTGTGCAGATCTAGGCATTTCTACCGTGTAAACACAGCTCCTTTGGAAGATGATGATACCGTTTTAATCAAATTAATAGGAGAAATATTCTGACATTGTTTGAAAGTAATTGAAGATGATAAACCTCTTATTAGGCTGATTATCTTAAAAGCCATAAAATGAGTTTGGATATTGAATAGTTTTGATTGGCTTGCAATAGTTTCAGTGACATTAATTTGATATAACTACCAGTTTTCATTCTTTACAATTTATTAGTCTAATCAGATTAGTTTAGCAAGGAGAAGATAATAAAAAAAAAGAAGTTTTGGTTCCTGAATATTTGTATGATTTTGAGCACTTGTGTCAGGGAATCTACTGTGTCCACAAATAAGGTGGAAGTCTCCCCTGAACATATCCTATGATATACAAAGTCCTGATAAATATTGATCTTTAACTTTTAATAAAATAATTGATAAGAAAGATTACAAAAGGGCAGAAGACAAAAATAATAGAAGTTGAATGTCCTAAAAATCAAGATGACTCACAGTTTTTACTCTTCTCTTTTAAATAAACATGCAAAGTATGTGTGCTCAGGTTTTTTCTCTGAAGAATCACCTTACATTTCATGTCTGTTTTATTTGAATGACTTATAAGACCTTTCAATAATGACATCTTTCATCCCCATTTCAACGGAAATGGAAATAATGTGTTCTGTGTTACATCAGGAAAGGAAGAGAATAATTACAACTGATTAGAGTAAGGCTTAAGGGGCTCTGGAGATTCAATTAGCCAATGATCCTGTGGTCATCTGGCTTTAGGAGCAGGCCCTCTCTGTCAAGGAGAGTACCAGTGCATCTCCTCACAATAAAGAAATGTGAAGAATGTGCCAAGAGAGCCATCTGTACTGTGTTCTATTCAAGATGCATAAAACTGAGGACGGTGAAATTATAGTGATATAGTTGAAGGCACTGAAGACATAAACATGGTGATTAGTTTTCCTCAGAACATCCAAACAACTGATGTTCATTAAATGAGCCCTGAATAAAAGGGGTTGTTTCATTCTTAACCACTTGATTTTTACAGTGACTATTAAAAACTATTCATACAGATGTACTCAACTGTTCTACAACACTGAAAGTTCAAAATATCTCTGCCTAAGTGAGACAGTAGCATGCAATAGCTTAAGTTGCCTTGTGGAATAACTGTACAGTTAAAACAAATCTCTTAAAGACTTCTGTTTTGAAGTTTCATTGTTTCAAATTTTTGTTAAAGTATCCATGGAAGTATTACGGGGAAGCTCTGAGAATTTTTGCCCTTTTAATCATGGTGAAGGGAAAAGTACAATGTAAAGGTACATTTTATTTGTATTCATATGACCTGTTTCTTGTGTTACAGCCTCTTTATTAGCCAAGTCCATTAAACAGTCTTTTCCCAATGGCAATAAGCAGACTTTCCAATAAACCTGTGTAACCTAGCTCAGAGTGTGATGCTGAGATCTCATGAGGAGAGATGTGCCACTTCTTTGCTATTTTGGGAAGCAGTAACTGGAGCATTTACCAGTTTGCAATACAAACATGCTAACATTTACGCTCCTCTGTAAAACTGTTCACTTATCAATATTAACAGTGTGGGTGGCCTACTTAGATGGGGTTTTGCCTTTAGTTCTCTGGTCTTAATTCATGTTCTTCCATTCTAATTATTTGCTGTTTTTATCTGTTATGCTTGCTTTTAATTTTCTCAGGAAATGCATTCATATTGTGTAGTCTGTTGTATGTCTCTGATTGTGTGGAGAATCAAGTGAAGAACAGAGAAAGGCTGTGTCAGTGAAAAGCCACTATTATTAGATCCCAAAGGATTACTAGGATTTATGACTACTTCCATTAGCGATAGAATAAGTACTAGATATTGAGCAGTCAAGTAAATGAGAAAAGTGTGATTTATCTAGGATGATTCATTGTTTGACTATAGCCTAAAATTTTGTTGAAGTAAAAATTTTCTCAACCTTCACCCAGTACCTTTGCATATGTGTAAATAAAGAGTAATCAGACGTATGGCACTGAGTATGGAACAAAAGCATAGACAGTTTTGAGTGCTATTCTCAAAATGTTTTGGTATGTTATACTTCATGGTATAGGTCATCATAAATAGGACTGCAGAAGAGGTTTACTTGTCCGACTTTCTGGTGCTGCAAAATTATTTCAATTCATGGATAGATCATTCAGAGACAGGTATTATAAATCTACTAATTGAACTGGTAAGACTGTGAAACTTACTACAAAAGGGACAATTGATAAAAGTATATAAAGATATTAGTCCTTTAGTAGTCTAATGTGAAGTTACTTTCCCTTGAGGATTTTCTGTGTGTACAGATTTGGGCACATCATTTTTTGTTGACCTAGTCAGAATACTGCATAGTCTTGCTAATAGCACCTGTCATTTGAACATAATGTGTGGGTCAGAGCCAAGAACCAGAACCAGAATGTAACTAATGATCTATCATTCAAACTACTGAAATGTACTTCTCTTGCTTCATCATGTTATTTTACTAAGTATTTTGAATATGGGTTTTTTTAGCCCCAAAACATTAGTGCAAATCAATGCTCTCAGGAGAGCTGGATTCTAGATATGGGATAGTTTTTTCTGTCCCCATTTTCGAAAACTTTATAAGGCTTTGTTTGGAATTTACCCAAGCAGATTTAAACCATATAGGAGCTGGGTGTCCTGTGTAGCTTGCTGAGTGACAAATAGTTTCCCAGGAGCCAAGGGGATGAATCAATGGAGATGGAGCTATACTTTTCTATTGATTTCTCACGCTAGATGCTAGACTCCAGGCATCTAACTTTTAGGTGATTCGACTTGGGTAAAGGAGGGTGGCACCATAATTAATTATTTTCTTTGGTTTCTTAAGATTATTACTTTATTTGCTCTGGAGAAATAATTTTCAGAAACTGAGTTGCTGGTGACAATTTTTTGCTGCTAGTTAAGAAATACATTTGTTATGCACTCTATCCTGTTAGTTTCTATTGCTGTAAGACCGAGCTTGGCTGTTATCTTTCCAGAGATGCTGAAAGGGAGGACAGAAAAATTACTAGAGGTAAAATATGATGGAATTTTAAAACACATTTTGCATTCTAAAGCCTATGTGCATTTTGGACAATCATATCAGGTGAAGGTATCAGTCTGCTGTTTTTCTCTGACCTCACACTTTGAATGTCTTCAGCTTGCCCTTCATGTGGGAGCAGAGTGGTTCTTCTGTCTGTGCATCAGCTCTTCTCCTCAGGGAACAAGAAATAATGGTTGGGCTGAAATTTTTGAGGCATGGGAAAAAAAGGATAATAAAATATGGCTATTGAATAGGAAATTTTGAAATAAGCTTGTTCTTTTCAACTTGAAAGCTCCATCCTTTTTTTCTTTTTTTTCTCAACTGTGAGAAAATGTTGGAGGTAAACAAGCCTTTGCTCCTTTTAGCATTGAGACACAGACAAAATGAGAGTTACAAGCTAACATCCAGACAAATCAGATATACATCTATTGAAAGATATGGCATAAAGATAATGAGCCACAATGGTCTTGTAATTGTCGTTCATGACATGGTTTCTGTTTTCCTCCAGAGCAATCACTTTTGCATCACACAGCAGTCAACAATCTCTTCACTGACACTCATATCCAAGAGATTCTTATTGTACTGCTGACTTGTGATAACAACCTCCTTGAGATATTGTTTGGGTTATTTTTGTTCTTTTTTTTTTTTCTTTCAAACACATGGCCAGAAAATACTGAATGTTCCCAAAACAGACTGGTGTCTTCATAGATGTGAGGTCACTTCAAAAACTGATACAAAGTTTTGAGTTCTTAGACTTCCAAGCGCAAGATCTTCAGGGAGATGCAAATCAAATGGATATAAGAGGCAAAACAATAAGTCAAGGAGAGGAATTGGTAAGTAAGTGGAATACCACTTGAGTATACTTTGGCAAGGGTGGGAAGAAGATAAGAAGTGAAGAGGTGATCTAGTTATGCTCAACTACATCAGGACTAAGACAAAAATGCAACATGTAGCCAGAATTTTCAATAGGTTGGATGCCCTCCAGTAATTTAAATGAATCTTTAGCATGACTCATGACCAAGCTGAGCTTTGCCAGTTTCACTGCAGAGAATTCCTTCTATGTAAAGGTGACACTGTGTGGCCTGCATATTTTTTGATGTTGTGTGTCTCTGTGTCAAGTAATCATTTTAAAGAAGAACCGTTATTATTTTAATATCAATTGTTATATTTTATGTAAGACTTTAGCAATAAGAAAAATTATTATGGGATAAAATGAAATACAGAATTTTAAATTTTTTTCTTTTGTTATTCTTACATCCTAGCGCAGTATTCAGAGGAAAGAGTGAAATGTGAGCTTCTACTCTTCAGAATAAAGTTTCTCAATTACAGTTATTCCAGTTATTGCTACTATTCATTCCTTTTGTGTGCTTTTGTTTTGGGCCTGAATTAACTGATGAGAATTTTGAAAATGGAATTATAACTCTGTTTTTATCTCACTATGTATTATATGTCAATTATTGCTCTGTTTTTATTCTACTATGTATCATATATAAATCTAGAATCCCATGTCTTGTAATGCTGTAAAAGCAAATAGATGGTTGGTTTTGGAACAACTCTGAAAAAAATTTTGAATCACTCTATTCAGCTTGAAATGGTTTATCTTTCAAAAAAAACCCAAAAACCCCGCACAAAAATAAGTAAAAAATGATTGTCTAAATAAGAAAAAACCCAAGCAAACACACCCCCCAATCAAATCGAAACAAAACCTGTATAGTTCCTGAATGTGCTGCTTTTTTTTTTCTTAATATTTTTAATATAATCTACTTATCAGGCTGAATTATGTTTTGTCTGGCTATAGAATGCATAGCCAGAAAAAAACTTCTCAATCTCAAATATCACTTGGCTTACAGAGTGAGAGCACAGTCACAATGGGCTCATCTTCTGGTCAAGAAGAGTGTAAGTCTATCTGAAATAGGCATCAAACTCTGAAGCAGGCTTAACTTCAAAAAGTTAAATATAGTAGTTTTAATTTATTTATATATATAGTTTGAGATTTGTGTAGTTCCCTTACTTTCTGGTATTGCTAAAATAGAAATGCTATTTGTTGATATGCATGCCAGGTCAGAAGTCCTGTGACCTAAGCCAGTGGAAAGACCAGCTAAAACCCCCAAATATAGTACATAGCGTACCCTTTCCCTTACTTAGTAAGTTTTTCAAATAGCAACATCAACACTTTGTTAGTGGAGATTACAATATTTTCATTTATTTTGGACAATGGGTAAATTTCCAAACAGCACAAAGATATATCCAGAGCTAGTTAACCTGTATTTCTAAAACCACATCCTTTGTAGACAGACTTAAGTTTGCAGCTGGCCAGATTTGGGCAGGTCATCTTGAGCCATCCCTTCCTTACTTTTGGTAAGGAATATTGTTTCTCTATTACCACAATATTTTGATTGAGCCAATTAACACTCCTAAGTATGAGTTTATTCAGTCAAACAGATATCACTGACATGTGGTTGCACAATTTCTGTCCTGGAAGTGGTTGCCAATGACAACAGGGTTTGCAGCCAGAATGTGTGCCATATCTGAAAAATACTTTAAAGTCAACTCAAGACTTAAAAATGAGGGTCTTCTTGGTCTGTGGTTACCCCAGTTGATTAATTCCTATTGGTCAGTGTACTTGGCTGTGAGGTTTTTATTCTGTTCCTTCAAGTAGCTTTGACTTGTTTGATGTTACATCACAATATGTTCTCTCAATTCTCTCAATTTATGCTTTGTCATCATTCAGAAATTAATGCTAGTGCTGAATTTTATGAGCTTCCTAACTTTAATTCTTTAAAAAACAACCATTATTTTAAAATTTTGCCATTTTTCTACAGCTATATGTTAATTTTTACTTGCTGTTTAGAGATTCTAGAAATAAGTAGAGTCCCTTATATTTAAGTTTGTATCTGCTGTTGTGGATACCCCAACTGCTTTTGGTTATAGTGGGATCTAAAGAAAGAATTGGTTTGACATGCATTACACCACGCTTACACCTATGAAGTGCTAAGGTATATTCATAAGTCGCAGTAATATCCAACAGATGGAAAGGACAAGTTACAGAGAAATAAAATACTGAGATTAAATTCATGATTAATAAGTCCATTATTAAATTCCCACTGTCTTCCTTTGGGGTAATAATTTTTAATAAGCTGTTAAAAATATATTCTAGTTACGCATAAAAATATTTATGGTATATTCATCTATATTTTCAATCAGACTTGAAAATATAGGTGAGACAAACTGCTCAGAAGTTGTTTAATATTGCTAAAGAAGAAAAGAAAACTTCCGTTTTGGTTGGAAAGTTATGGAAAACAATTCAAAACCCTATTTTCTCAGGCTATGATATAAAAAACAGTTTTTCTATGTACTTCAGTTTTCATATAACACAGTGCCTGTTCATTTCTGCTATAGTGACTGACACAGTTAGAAAACACAAAGAGGATCCATGACAGACCACCTGGAAGTGTCCTTCACTATAAACAACAAAACTATGCTGGCCACTAAGTGGTAGGACAGGAAACATCATACCATAGACATTTGCACACCCCAATGGAGTTCAAGTTTGCAGCCTTAGAAAGTGGGGGGAACAAAGTTAACTTAATTACTTCCATTTTTAGGAAGTGGCATATACAATGTCCTTTTGAAAAAAATGGTGCCCAACAGGTTTGGAAATACAGCAATGTATTAAGTTGTCTCAATATGGATTCATGTACCCAGTTTTTAGGGTCCAAGTTTGTAATTATTGGCCTTTGGCCTGTGGGAATTGCAGTTCTTGACTGCTTGAGGGAAGCTGTTCTCAGCATTCTGTTCAACTCGTCTCTATTTTTCTTCTCAGTTTGCTATAATATTTTTCTTAATTTTTTTAACTGTTCTGTATAAATGCCTTCTATAAAACAGGTGGCTGCACTTCGGTGGTGGATGAAGTGCTGCCTTATAAATCTAATCTGTAAGCTTAAATGAACAGAAGCTATATTTTAAATTGCTGATTTTCATGAAAGCAGTCCAAATCAGTTCACTAGCAAACTTTACATAATGGTGGCATGGCTTGAACTAAAATGGAAAGTCCTTAGTTTTGGGAAAAAAACCTAAGTAGTTTACCATTTACATCTGTTGAATCAATGATTGGATGTCTTTGTATGCTCTCTCCTAAAATTTTAGTCTGCTGTTCAGTAGCTATGTTTCCATCTTCTTCAGAAAAAAATCCATCAGCTTTTCCCATTGTTGTTTGAAGAATCACATTATTACACAAATTGTTTAACAGCATAACACCTGCAGGGAAGTTACCTAAGTATTTCCTACTTTCTGAGAGTTGTTGTTCAAAGTAGCTGTGGCTCATATAATGATGACAAATCACAGGAGAGAAAATACTTCATTTTTTTTCACCTAGGTCTCTATTTTTGGTATCTCAAGAAAGTTTAGTTTAGCACAGCTTCTGGGTAGGGTGAAATAATTTGCAACAGTGTGAGACTGCAGGTTGATTTTAAAGCACCTGCAGCTTTAGGAGTCCTTACTCAATGAAATTATATAAAACTCTGATCTAGTATGGCCATATGCTGCTGTTTCAAACGCCTCCAAAAATACCAACAAAATTAACTTTATACTGGCAGTGTTTTGCTGGATAGGGATTTGCTGAGTGCAGTGCCGTGAGCACAGATAATAGAGAAAGTAAAGGTGGTTATGAGTGTTGTACACTCTTGATGGTCAGAAACACAATGTGTTTTTGTCTGGTGTGGGTCAAATTTATACTTCAACAGTGCACAATTCTGGTGTCTAAGACTGCAGAATTGCTGCTTGAACATTTAGTTGGTGACTTTTTCTATTTAAAATCTTAGATGTTTTCTGGAACTGTTAATAGCTTAACTGCAGGTCAGAATGAAAATGAAAAAATATGGTAAATTATTAATTTTTTCTGACAGAAAAATACTGACTACGGAGATTGACAGAAGTGTTATGCATGTTCATAATCAAATATCTTTTAATTTACATTGCAGTTTATATGTGTATGTGATATACAGTGCTATATTTGTGTAAATACACACAGATATTTATACATGTCCATTGCTCCTCTGTTCTTTCCTCCCTCTCAGAAGAAAGGTATTTTTTTAACATACTGGTTACTGGTTAAAAAATATCAATTAGAAAAAGACAGAAATTATTAAAGATAATTTTAAAAAGTAAGGAAAACTATATATGCCTTCCAAGTGGCAGATCCTGAGTCATGAGATTAAGTCAACAAGCAATTGAATTCCTAGTATGGGTTTACAGAACTTGATGGCAAAAAATGGATCCTAAGAACTCCTCAGATCTTCTCCTCATGAACAGCTGGAGCTAGGTGGAATTTGTTTTAAAGGCTTATTCAGTTACCTCTGTCCTTCCTTGCTTTCTTACTCCATCCTTAAACTTAAGGGATCATGCATTTGTCGTGGTTTGAGGAAGAGAAAAGCATTTGCCTTTTTGACATAAATGTCACTAGTACTTTGAATAAGGGTTTAGTCATAGTTATAGTAATTAAAGATAGTAATTAAAGATTTTGGAGTGTACTAGAACTTCTGTACATCTTAAGATTCTGCAGACTACTGCTTTCTTGCTGTAAAGCCTTAAGTATGGTGTCAGAAAGTTTATTTCAGGAACAAAATAGATAAACATTTTTATATTTATTTTTATTTTAAACTCCCCACACCAACCCCAAAAATAAACCAAAATCCAAAAAAACCAAACACCCCCTCACACGCAGAGACGAAATCTGGACATGCTTATGGTCTTTCCTGCCATTTCTTCTGTTGAATATGTGCTTAATATGACAGAGCAATGAAATTTTCAACTGCCCCAGAGAAAAATTATGTCTAGGTATAATAGCTATGTGTGGAAACCAGAAAAGCAGATGCCTGTGGTGGCCTGATAAGTCACTGAATATATATGGTTAAAAAAAAGCTATATTGCTTCATTTATCCTTGAGAAAAGGGTATTTCTGTTATTGCAGTTGCAGAATAAGGTTATGAAAATACAGCTACCACATTACACTTGTTACTTTAATGGTTTCCTAAGTCTTTGTACTCTGAATAAAACAGTGATGTTTATAAATAATAACTTGAATAAGGTTTAGCATGGCTTCCAAACTTGTATCTTAAAATTCCTTGATATTTCTCAAATTTCTGCACAGTAGTGTCATCAGAGAGGTTAAGCTGAAACTTTGGGAAGTGAAGGTCTGTCTAAAATGTTTTGTATCTTTTCATAATGGAGCATGGAGTAAAAGTAAAAGGATTATCTTGTTTTGACATGGTTTCTTGTATGTTTTCCTTATGTTCTCATCATTTGTGTTTCCTACCCAGTATGACCTCCCTATGAAGGATTTTAAAGACTAACTTACAACAAGTAAATTAAATTCCTTATTACTTACAATATGTAATGTTCATAAGGCATTTCTAAACGATACAGTTTGGTGTGTCACTCAATTTGTTGAAGACTTTTTTCAGGAAATAGCTAAGATGGTCTTCTGAATTGCCATCATGCCTTGCATGTTAGACGATACCAATTTTCTTCTTATCTAATTGCTAATCTCTTAGAACATTCTTTTTGGTAGATGATGGAATGTATTTACTACTAATTGCCTATGCTAATGTAAATAATAAAAGAAGATACAGCTGATAGGCAGGCTTTTTAAAAATCAAGAACTAATAAAAATTAAGGTTAAAAAAAAAATTCTGCTTGGACAAATATTAGCTTTTTACTATTATGTGAGCTCATTAGAATGATGGAAAATACTCACTATTTATACAGAGATAATTCTTTTGCCAAAATGAAAACTGACTTCTTGAACTGCTCTAATATTCTATAGATGGCTATTTTAGTGGGGTTCTAAGAAATTGTATTTGTATGGGAAAATTTTTTGTAATCTCATATGGTTTTTAAGTACGTGAGAGGTTCAGTGAAATATTACAGTAGAAAGTGAACTGTTTTCAAATCATTAGGGAAAACAGAAAGGATTTGTTTGGAAAGTTGCGGTTCTGTTGGTTGTGCAATGAATGAAGCAAGGAATTTAGATACACACATGGGAATGTGTACTCCTTGAAACCATAACAAAACATGATATTAGATCTTAAGCTCTGAGAGATATTGTAAAGAATAATTAGACCAGACTTGAAGAATATTTGGATTATTCTAGGTGGTACAAAGTATTTGCAGGGTAATCTTCATATGGAAACTGCATCAATGCAGATGCGTCACAGAGGGAATAATTCTCTTGGAAGCTTGTTCTTTCTGCCATTCATATGGTAGCTCTATCACAATGCAGAAACTTAGGCTGGTGGTTTGTATTAAGGTAATATTGAAGTTTTGGAGAAATCAAAGAATTTTCTGGGTTTTTTGTTCTGAACAGGAATGATGGTTACATCTGTGTAGAGGAAAGAGTGAAGGAAGGAGGGATCCTTCCTTGAGGCTGAGGAGGAGAAAAAGATGGAAGAAGGTGCATACAGTAGGTCAAGCCTGAATAGGCAAAATGTTTTATATTTGTTTGGTCTGGTGTGTTTGGGGTTTTTTCGTTGTTGGTTTTTTTTTTTTTTGGTTTTGTTTTGTTTTGTTGGTTTTTTTTTTAATGGACCATGAATTGCTCTATCTTTGCAAACATGCATGTTTTCTCCCAAAGCTGGTTGAGCCATCTGGCCTACAGAGAGGCAGAAATGTTTTGTAATAAAAATATAATGCATTATTTATATAAATAATTCATGACTAAGTGACATATTTTATAATTTTACCAAAATGCTTCAGGTTGTTATTGAAATACAAGGCCTGTAAACTTGTGCTCATTTCAAGCTGAACATTTTTAGAAACCATTTTGGCAATCACGATATCTTTAATCTTTAGTATACAGCCAGAAAAATAGAACGATAGTAGTTAAATACAAGTTTTAGATTTTTGAGAGTGTGTACTATATTTTTAAGTTGTAAACAATATTCAACCTAGAGACTATTTTATAGGCACTATGGGAAATATTATAGGAAATATTTGAACCTTCTGTTGTTACTAACTTAAAACTAATTTTTCTAGTGGTATTTTCTTAGGATTGTCTCTCTTTTTTAAATGTGTATCTAAGGTTTTCTCCTTTCTATATGTAACTATTTTTTCTGCAATATCTGAAATAAGAAAGCTTCCATTTATTCCTACATATAGACTGAAAATCATATTTGAAATTGAAATTTTGTCTGTAGGCATTTTTTGCCCTCAAACGCATTATGGTAAATTTGCCATTTTTACTGAATTACCAACATTTGCAATGCTACCTTATGAAGATTTTGACTGCCTGAGGCTTTTTTAAATATGATTCATGGTGCCTTTCTTTCCCTTTTCTTGTAGAAACAGTAAAATAGATGCTCTTTCTGAGCATTCGATGTTCTTTTCTAAATTCAGAAACAGACAAGAAAAGGACAAAATTCCTCTGATTATTTTGTAGTCTTACTGTAGCAGAGGGAGAACTTAGACTTTAAAACTTTTTTCTCACATCACTACATATGATTATTGCTTTAGTATTTATTTTTTTAGCTATTGGAAAGTTGTGTAACTGAGTGAAAAAGATTGCACTGAATTTTTCATTTATCATAACTTCTTAAGAATCATTCTTTTCAAATGAGTTTTGCTTATTGTATAGCAGTGCCAAAGCCAGCAGCAGCTGGCTGAGTCTCAGAAAATTTGTTTTATCTTTAAAGCTCTGATCTTCTCATGTACCAGTAGAAAAGTCTGAAAGGATATAAAACAGCACCAGGCAAAAGAAAGGACCTTGCATTGATTATCATGATTTGATAGTCAAGGAACTGGTTGTTTTAAGTCAAGTGGCACATGATCTGTGATAGGGCAATTTCAATGATTCATGCTATTGTAGGAGGCATATTACCATGTCTGCTGCTGCTGCTTGTACAGTGTCAATTCTCTGCTTCTGAATTTGTTTCTTAGAAGTAACTTTGAAGATTAAAGTAAATTTGTAGCATGCAAAATTGAAATCTTGTGTAACCAGGTGGTTATGCTCATGCAAAAAAACTCCACAAAAATCTTTAAGATACCTTTGAGGACTTTGAAATGACAGCTCATCATACCAGGGCGTCTGAGAAACTCATGCACAGTAAGCCAGTGGACTGGATAATTTACTCAGATTGTGCTCTAGCCCAGTGTTTAAACAGAGCACAATGATGTGTGTGTGGGTGTGTCAACTCTTGTGTCCCCAAGACCACAAACTCTGCAAGATGTGCAGACCCTCTGAGAATTCTGTCTTTCTAGTCACTCTACACTCTATTCCCAAAAGCCAAGCTGCTGATCCTGAAAGAATTTAGAAGCAGGTGTAAACTGACAGGTACACATTAGATGAGGCCTTTTAAATTTGTAAGAGTAAAGACCTCTTTGAACTTGGCAGTGTATCTTAGAGGACCTGGCAGCCTGATCAATTCAGGACAAGGTGCAGCTAGCCACCTCTAAGCAGCCTTATCCTCTTCTTCTCCTCACTCTGTTAAAACACTGTATGAGAAGAAGGAAGTCAAAACATATTTTGAGAGGTCTCCGAGTCTGGGTAAGCAAGGGACATGATTGAAAATCATGACTTGGATAAAAAATTATATTCCATCCAGTTTTTCCTATCCATCTGTTCTCAGAGAATTTGTTCCCATATAATACTGTTACAGCTGATGTATTGCATTTGAATGATTCTTGAAATTGAAGCAGTTGTCACTTCTTCGGGTGTTTTTTCTACTCTGTTTCATTACATCTAATTTCTTGATCTTACCCTGTCTTTAACAGCTCTTAAATTTCTAGTGAATACTCCTTCAGGCATCCTTGCTTCTTCCCTTTGCTTTTCCTCTCTGCTGGGAATTCCTGGCTTTTGTGAGAATTTCAGTGGTCTGTGCCAAGAGTTTAAAATAACAAATTGGATTAAATTAAAATATGGCTTTTCAGCTCTTTGGAAAACAGATTGTCTTTTTTGCACAGCTGTCATCCCTGTTTGGATCTTCTAACTGCTACAGACTAACAATTATTAATAGTAAATATTTCACAATAGATGAGACATGAGATTTAATGATAGTTTTTTTTTTGGGTTAGATTTAAAGGTAAGGATTTTAGTTGTCTGGAAAATCTTAGAGAAAACAGTGCTGTATTGAGGCATCTCAATTAGTAAAAATTGAATGGGTCTTAATTTTTCAGGTAAATCAATATACCAGATAGTAACCCAAAGTTTCCTTAAAGATCTAAACAAAAGGACTATTTCAGTTCCATGCAATGACAAGGATGGAGAAAAATATCATGTGTCACTACCTTAAATGAAAAAGAATAGAAATAGAAATGCTTAGTTACCGGAAGTTCCTTTGGAAGAATGGAAATACTGTAATTCAGTAGGAAAATAATATTTTATAGTCAAGAAGGTCATATAAGTTTAGGTGTCTGTAAGCCTGATTAGATTTTAACCTTACAGCCAGATCTTTTTGGTATTTTTTTGACATTTGAAGGAAATTATTTAAGGAATTTATGAAGAGGTCCATCTCAACAAATAGCTTTTCTACTACAGGCTTGCGATTTATTATTTTTATCATTTTGAAATTTTAGTGAAGATCAGTAAGAGAGCGATTTCAGGAAGTAAACACCTAGAGAGAAAATATCAGACATTTCAGAAGTCTTCTACTTGGAATGGAAAACATTTATAAAAAAGAAAGAAAAAGAAAAAAAACCTTGTGATTTGCACAAGATTAGGAATAACCACAATATATCAGGAACATAATTTTCCCTTTGTTTTACAAAGCACAAAATAAAAACTTATTTTTTAAAATGTTAGGCAGTGGTAAAAATAAATAAATTGCAGATGATTCAAATTATTCAAATCCCATGAACAATAATCACTGAAAACTACACTTTTATATACATGTTCTGCTTTGCTTGGAACAGCTTCTCTCTCTACTCAGTTTATGAAGGGGGTTTATTATTTTAAGACTTTTTAAGGGCTGATCTTTCAAATAATGTTATGGGGAAAAGCGTATTCATACATAGCACTCATATTTTTTCTCATTTTTATTAGTATGATCATATTCTTCTGTTTTGATCTGTTTCATCCTTATGATGAGTTGGAAGTAATGTTAGAAATGTTTGATTTTAGAGCAGCTGAAACTAATAAGGAGTATATAGAAGCTGCAATTTTGTAGAGATTCTTGGGAAAGTGAGGCTTCTCTGGATATTAATCAAAGGGAATTGCTTTAGCACTTCACAATAGCAGGTAATTACCTGTTCAAGAGTTGTGATTTTCTCTGTTTGAACCGTAGATTTTCTTTGGCATAAGGCTTCTTGGCCATCACAGTAGTTCCTATTCTCATACAGAAATATTTAATTGACTTAAATTTGGAGAAGCATTCGGAATAATTTTCTACAAATTGCACAAACATCTGGAACGATTTTAATAGGTGCAGCTGGTTCATGAACTTGGTTGTCTTTCTACACTTGTATTGTGGGCTGCTAGCCAATATAGGCTCTTGGAAATGACAGGTTTTGGCACATTGATGTCCATTGAAGGAAGTGGAAGAAGGGAGTGAAGAGTGTGCTCTTCATTTAATCTGATTTCTTGCTCTTGTCCTCTCTTTAATGGTGAAGTGAAATTTATTAATATATAAATTAAGTTTCAAAATTGTTCAGATAAGGGGGAGTTACAGTAGACTTGATGACCTCCAGACCCTTTTAAGCTTTTGGTTTTCTTCCACTTGATGATATTATAAATAAACAAAGGAAGTGTCATAGTCTTTAAAAGTGATTTGGTAGCCACTGAGAAGAAGAAACTTTTACCCTATTAAAGATCCAAGTATCTGTGGAAGTCCACATACCTGGAACTCCACACATCTCTTACATTCAAACTGCTTTTTAAATTTTTTAAGATCAGTGTTTCATAGTTATTCTTTCAAGCTGAGCAGTAAATCCTTTTGTCTTAACCTTTGGAAAGAACTTATATCATCAATCCCATCTATTGTAGAACAGAAAAAAGGCAAAAAAAATTTTAAAATATAATCACAAGAAGAACTAGAAATTGGCAGTTTATCAGTTCAGAGAGATATGAAGAGATACGTTAATGTGTGAGTTGGCACATTAACATGGTGACTGTAAATCACTGACTTCTCACAGATTATTAATTCTCGTGATTAACATATTATTCACAGAAAAGCAGTAGTTTTTTTCCCCTAGAAAGAGAAAAAATATTTTTTTGCCAGAAGGTGTTTTTTGATTGTATAAAAAAAAGATGGCCAAAAATTATTATTCCTTTTATAACTCAATAACAAAAGTGTTTCACTGTCAGGTACAAAAGAGAGCAACAATGTGTTGAAAATTGGTCTATTTTATGGAAACAACAGTGTAATTTTATCATAAATGGATAAAATGCTTTTGATATCTCATCTAAAACAGCCATGCATATAATTTAGACAAATTTCATCTCTCTGTTTTGGGAAAATGAGAAGTTTATTTGCAATTTTTAGCAACTATGCTCTCTAGTAGCACAAATTCTTTTCAAGCTTTTGCATGGTAAATGCAGAACTGCTACCTATTTCTTACCTCTCAAAAATGAATGTGTTTTCATTGCTTGTCACATTATCGTAGTGTTGAATAGAATTTATGCTGACAAATTTGTTTCCTAGTTTTGGAGTTGTCTGACACTTTCCCCCTTGATTCATCAATATAAACATTGTTCAGTTTCAATTCAGCCATAAAACAGTGTTATGAAGAGCACTCTAACTCAAATAACATTGAAAGTTTTCTCAGGTTTCCAGTATCTCACCCTTTTCAATTCTCTTTGCTAGTTTAGAAATCTACTCCTCTCTGGGTTTGGTTAATTTGTGATTGCTTTGAGGGTTTCTTTGGCTACAGTTCTCATGTCTCAGGTCACTACAAATGGAAAGTTAGGGAAATTGTTCTTAAGCAAGATGTGTTTCTGATGAAATCTGTAATGATATTTGAAACCTGTGAATATCTGCTTCATTAAGTCAACTGGTCTAGAACTATGGAGTATAAAGGGAATAACCAGGAAAGTGATAAACATACAGAAACAATTGTCCAAAAAACAGATGATAAAAGATAAAATAACAAGCACTGAAGTTTTTCAGCTACTAACTGATAAGCCATTAAATAAACTGCTCAGATAGTGGTGTTTTATAAGGCTGAGTTTGGCTTAATGAATCTTAGCTTCATGTCAAAGATCAGTTCTGAAAATAGTCAATATATCCAAGTAACTGATCAGGAAAAGTCTAAAGAGTATAGATCAAGAGCAAAAGAAATGGAGGGCAAAAGAGAAGCCCAGAAGTGAAGGACACAGTTCAGTGACACCATTAAATATGTGCCCACTGATGCCTCTCCAAGAATTATGTTTTACATGGTGATGATGTGGTTAAACTGGGTGAGCAGGGTCTTGTGGTAACATGGAATATTTACTTGAGTAAATAATACTCTTAGAAGGGTGCAGTTTTTTTCACCTGTCAACCTCAGCTGTAAATGGTGGGACAAGGAAGTGCTGTTTGTCTGGGTGGGTGCAGGTTCATCATTTACTGTGAGGTTGAGTGACCACTGGCACAGGCTGCCCAGGGACTTTGCAGAGCTTCCCTCTTTGCAGATATTCTGCATACATCTGGATATGATCCTGGACAATTGGCTGCAGGTGGCCCTGCTAGAGCAGGGGATTTAGACCCAATGACTTTCAATAGTCTCTTCCAAACTCAGCTATGCACTGAGAATTCACTGTGTTGAAGCTGCAATTGCCAATAACTTTGATAAACAGCAGTCTCTCTAGCTTGAGAACAGAGTCTGAAGCATCAATGTGTGAATAGTGACCAGCAAATGCCGTGTTTGATCTTAACCAAACTCTGTACAGTCTTCAACTTCAGTTATCCAGGCACATTTCAAATGTTTTGCTTATTCTTCATTCCTAGGAGAAGTATGTTATATTGTTGTTTGCTTATGTTTATATTTGCTGTGATATATACTGTCCTTAAAGGCAAGCCTGCAGGAATGTGCCCTTTCTTCTGCAATGAAAAGTAGTGGTATTGTGAACTGAACAGCTTTGCTCTAAAGAAAGTAGCTGTGGTTTCCTATTCTTATTTTCATTCTCTGGAAGGTCTTTTTTCCTTCTTTTCACTTGTAGGGACAATTTGGTTCCTTCAGAAATGAGGTTTATGCTGACAGTTACTAGAGGGGTTACTTTTGACCACTAACATGTTTCTTTCATTTTAGTTTACTTGCTCTCTTGAATTCAGTCTAATTAAAAAGGAGAAATTAATCTGCATCAAAAATAAGTATTACAATTTCAATATCAATACATAAAATATTTTCTTTCCAGTTTCAGTTTGTTTCTTAGAAAGAAACCAGGTAATTTGGTGTCTTTTTAGTTTAAAATGTGTTATACGATATTTCTAGATACTTCAGGTAGCAATATTTTATATTAGTATTAAGAATGTACAGAAAATACAGAATTGCTTACAAATTTTTCTTTGTTTTTTCCAACCCAAATTCCGCTGTTTTCAAAAGACTTTTTCTTACAGCTGTAATGTTCAAGTTGCCAGTGAACAAAAAATTCCTCTTTAATCATTCGTATATTAAAAAGTAATTTGTATGTGATTTTCTTCACCTTTGAACATCAATATATGAAAATTAAATATAAGAGCTCTTCTGAATTTTTTAAAAATCAGGTAGCTCATATCCATATACAACCCCACCTATACTTTGAAAATGTTAAATTTAGGAAATTTTTAAAAAAGTGAAATTCGCTGTGTTTTTCTGTATTAAAATATTGCTTATGCAAATTTTCTAGTGAATACTACCATTGTAAGATTATAAGCCTATATGTTTTTATTCTCTCTTTAAATATCTATCTGGTATTCTTACCAAGAAAACTTATACAAGGTTGGTTCTTCACACAAGTGAATGTTCAAAGCACTGTTAAGCCTTGCTCCTAGAGATGCCAACAATGAAATCACAAATGCCATAATAGCAATTGTTTTTTGCAGTCTGTGGCTCTAGGCTAGTTATTGAGTAGAATAAACTACTCAAGAACAATGAATATCTTAGTGTCTGTCCATCTGAGGGTGGCCATCATGTGTCCTCCTCTCCTGTAGGATGAAAACAAGACAGACAATGGCTATGTTAGGATGAGGGAAAGCCACAGGTGACATAATGCATCTTGTTAAGACCTAGGACATTCTCTTCACTGTACAGCTGTGTTGGCATGGTTACCTAGCTCCTAGCTTAGAGCTGACTTGTGCTTGGTGGACTCAAGGACTAGACAGAAGGTATATCTACAATTCTCTCTATTGGATGTGTCCTTTATCTTCAACAATCACTGAGGCTTATGGCTTGGAGATCTTGAAAATATTCAACAGAGAGCTGCTGGAGATATAGTTTGTTTTTCTAAATCTAAGTCCTAAACAGTCCCAGGTGTGTATTTGATTGAAATAGTTAATCTGTGGCTTGCTGAGACTTGTGCTATATCTTCTTGTTTACTGTAAAGGAAAAAAAAAGTAATAAAAAAAGGGGGGAATGCTATAAGAAGAGACTTAGGAAGAAACAGATCGGGAATCCAAGTGTCATGGATTAGCATTTTCTGAAATTCTAAATTATGTTTTAAGTAATGTTTAAAAACCAAAACCTACTCTTTTCACTGTCATTCGCCTGTATTAATCAGTTCTCCTGGTTCCTACTGTTACCATCTGTGAATAGCAGGTATTATTTTCTATTTGGAGTGCAGTGATCTCCTAGCTTGCTTGATTTTTCTAAACAATGTGATTTAGGAGGGTATATCCTATTTTGCCCTTGTATATAGGGGCAGATCAATTCAGAAATAGTGTACAAGTTCTCAGGGACTTGTGCACAAGTTCTGAGTTTATGGCTTGGATAGCTTTCACAGACCCTTTAACTTTCATGGAATATTCTGAGTTAGAAGAGACCCACAAGGATCATAGCAGAAGCCAATTCAGAAGGATGTTTTCTTACTTTTCAGAGAGATTTTGCTTTCTATCTGTACCTTTTAATGTGCCTTACCATGGTGCATTGGTCTGATTATCTGCTTACCCCTGCAACAGAGCATTAGACATGTAGCATGACTGGGCAATGAATCCAGCTGATCTGGAATGGTGTTGGATCCATTGTGACTCCACAGGGCACATAAGTACTCAGTCAGAAAGATCCGTGGATGCTCTGGGGTTTAGAGCATGTGAGTAGCAGGTTTTGCTCAGTAATACAGTGCATATTGATTGTGCCAGGTTTCCAGAGATAAGTATGGAAAATTAAACCTGTATTCAGGATGGAGTTAGTTCTGCTCCATGATTTTTTTGAGAATTTGAAGGTTGCTAAAGCTGCTAAAGAAAATCTTGCACCTCATTCTTATTGAAAAGAGTGATGAAAAGTATTTTTTATTTTTCTTCAGTATGGCAAAGTTTCTGGTCAGAAGTCCCGAATTAGCTTTAACTCAAAATAAAATGTCAGGGGCTCTACCGAGCTTGTTATAGAAAGCATTTAACTCTCTGTCAAACCACCTGCATTGTTCTGTGAGGGAAGACAGATATTGATTTGCACATGGAGTAATTCCTCTGAGATGCTTGGTAGCCATAGAGTCCTGTACACTGTGACGGTCTCTCTTATTTTCTTTAATTAAAACATGACCATTTGCTAACTGAGCAGATCTTTTAAAATATGTTCTGCTCTCTTGCATTTCTTCCTTATGATGGATTGGCTATGGGATTCTTTTTCTTTCAACTGATAGTTTCTGAGAAATCATTGACATGTATGGCAGTAAGCCAGGCAATCGTTCTTTTCTTGTTTCTTTTCTGTCTTTTTTCAATAGGTCCCAAATCAAATGCTGTCTTTAAGGTAGGCTAAGCCATGCCTGTTTTCACTGGCTATATTTGCAGCTATTGTAAGGAAAGCAACGTGACACTGACCTTCCTTTGCAAGTAGTTTTCAGAAATTTGCAATTGCTTCTTGCTAAGATTCCTCCTATGGGAAAGCATATGCTATCTTCCTGACGTTTAAGGACTTGCTCAACTATTTATTTCTTTAACCCTATTTCAGTGAACTTAGTGGGAAAATCAGAAAACAATAATCTCATTTTATTTAAACCTTTTTAAAGTTCTTATCCTAACCAATGCAGTTGGGAAGTTTCACTTAGTAGGGTTAACACAGGTAGCTGAGGTCAGAGTATTGTACAGGAAACAAGTTATCACTGTTCATATAAAAGAATTCTAGAATCATAGAATGGTTTGGGTTGAAAGATCACCTAGTTTCAACCAAAAGATAAAAAATAAAATCCAGTAATTGATCCCATAATGGAGATGACTTTCTTGATATGCTAGACTTTTTTTGTGTAAATGCTGGTGAAATGCAAATTAAATTCTTACCTTAATTTCCTCATAGTATACACTTGTAATATAATCTTATTGCAATTTAAATTATATAAGTATAACAAAAACATGTTCAGATCAGAACACATAGAAGTAAAATGAAGTATCCTTTCCAAAGTATATTTAGAATCTCACTTTGCTTGTTATTTTATCTTTCAGTTTATAGTTGTTTTATTCAGAGCCTTTTAAAAGGACAGTCTGTACATAATTGCGACATATTGTTCCCTAAGCTCCAGATAAGAGTTGTTTTCCAAGTTCATTTTAAGTGTGGAATGAGGCTGTTAAGTCTCAGCTCTGCAAAAGCTTGCATGTACTTAAGTTCTTGAACTGATCATGTTAAAATACTTGAATGAATAAAGTTACTGCCATAGGCTTTCCTAAAGAGATGGTACTGTAATCTGCAATCTCATTAGGCTATGTGGAAAATTATAGAACAGTGGAATAACAGCCTTGTAATTATGATGTATAATTATTAAAAATTACATGAAGCTGTACCATTCTACCTCAGCTGCTACCCTATAACCTGAGATTTTTACAGGAGAGTAGAAGGCCTCTCCCACTGGCAGTCACTAATATTCCTACAAAAGCAGTTCATAGGGCAAAAGAGAACTTATTCCTACTTATTAGGAAGATAGATTAGAAGGTCTAATTATCTTCCAAGTGTATCAGTGAACAATAAAACAAAATAATTAGGGTCAAGGGATTGCCTGCTTCTGAGCAGCCATAATTCACAATATGTTTGCATTCAGCATTCTGACGATGAATTATTATGATAATTTGGTCACTGTATACAGTACTTGCTCTTTCCATCTATTCTGGATGATATTACTAGAAACAAATACCTTAAAGCTGAATTTGGTGTAATTCAAATTCTTTTGTCTTAAGCACATTATCATTGGATCTTCATGGTATAGAATGACAGTCACATCTAGTTGCAGTGTTATGCATCGCAGCTCTTCACAGAGCACAAAACTTTTCATCCAGTGAATTTTTTTTTCCTCAATGGTAGCTTTTGATGAGGTTTTTACCCAGGTTGGTAATTGCTATCTGTTCAAACTCTCACATCAGTCAAGACCCAAGCAGCTATTTTAATCAAAAGTAGAATATATTGCCCAAATGAGCCAAAGCTATTTCTACAAGTAAAAGTAGCAACACTAAGCACTTAGTGTACAATAAATTACCTTATAGTACTTGATGGATAATGATTATAGACTTGGAGTGGTATGTTAACAGCGGCTTCTACCACTGTGGATTTTTCCAACAGTTCATCTATAATAAATACATAAGAATTAATAAATACATAAGAATATAATAATACATAAGAATTAAGATTCAAGAAATATCCAGTCAATTTCCTTCACAGGTTTACATTTGGTTTTACATTTTAAGATGTATTCATTTATCATTAGTTTTCCAGTATCTTTTTTTCTCCAGTCAGAATCAGCTGCATTTTGCAGCATCAGAAAGATTTTGGTGCACTTGACTGCCCATCAGGCTGAGATACATGCCAACTTACCGGCCTTTGTGAGCTCTGATAGCTGATAGTGATGGGATACAAACCTGCACTAATCACAGTAATGAGTTTTGACAGGTTCTGTGAATTGTTAGTTTTTCTTAAGTTTCATTCTTGTCACTGTCGCCTACAGCACTGTGAGCAGAATGACAAAACAGGCAGTGCAGCTGCATTAATGAGCTACCTGCGCTGTTCATAATGGAGAACAATCAGCCTTCTCTTATTCCCACAGGACATTAAATTAAGGTTGGCAATGCACGCATAACTGCTGCTGAGGCCTGATGCATAGGCTTAGTCTGCGATCCCCTTAATTGCATCTATACCTGTAAGCTTATAAAATAACCCACTTGCATCTGCTTGCATACATAGCCAGATCAATTTGGAAACACACAGGTACAAACACAATGTTTAGTGTACCTAAATGCATTTTGTATGATATGGATACACAGCCCAACACCAGGCTGAGCAGAGCAGTTGATAGGCTGGAGGGAAGGGATGACATCCACAGGGAATGTTACAGTGAGCTCATGTGAAAAACTCTTGAAGTTCAGCAAGGCTGAGCACAAGGTCCTGCACCTGGGTCAATGCAATCCCCTATATAAGTTTAGACTGAGTGATGAATGGATTGACAGCAGCCCTGTGGAACACCAGTGGTTGAAAAGCCGGAAATGAGCTGGCAATATGTGCCTACAACTCAGAGAGTCAACTGCACCCTGGCTGCATGAAGATAAGTGTGACCCGCAGGCTGAGGGAGGTGATTTTGGCCCTCTACTTTTGTGAGACCTCAGCTGAAGAGCTGTCTCCAGCTTTTGGTCCACAAGTACGAGAAAGACATGGACATGTTAGAGTGGGTACAGAGAAAGACCAAAAAAATGATGAGAGTGCTACAACATCTCTCCTGTGGAGAAAGGCCGAGAGAGCTGGAGTTTGTTTAGCCTGAGGAAGAGACTTTATTGCATCCATTCTGTCATCAAAGTGGGCTTACAAGAGAGATGGAGCAAGAATTTACCAGGTCCTGTAATGCACCAATGGTAAACTAAATAATAACCCCATTGCATCAGGCCCTCTGTTTCATGTAACAAGAAATCATTTTCTCTAATGAACACATGGAGGTAATACACCACAGGAAGAGCAATGGCATCTGTGGTTGTTCTGCCAGGCCTCCATACAGAAGGATGCAAAGCTGCTAGAGGTAACTAGAAGTCAGTGTAGCTTCACATGCAAGTCCACCTGAATTCCCTGATCTGACACCTGGTTTAACAAGACATGACTAGCTATAACTCATTAGCTGTGAGTTACAAAGCTTAGTTAATATAACTAAACTGCACTGAGAAATGAGCTTTGAATCTTGTGCCGTGGTGCATTCTGTGAACTCTTCCTTCACTTGTTTATGGCTATGTTGATCGCAGTTTCTATTTGGGCTTTTTGGTGTTTGTTTTCCCCTTATGTTTCATAAGAAACTAAATTCCTTTTATGGATAAATCTAGATATATAAACTGTGAACATTTCACCCTTACCGTGTTTTGTAAAGAAACAAGAAGAAATAAAGTCAATCTCTGGTGGTATGAGTCAAACTAGGTAATTCCTCATAACTATTTGCTCATTGCAGTGCACAAATGGAAGACCAAGTAGCAGCACCACCAGCAATGTGTTACATTCAGAGATATTCAACTTTATCTTGAATCATCTCTGTGTGTGTGTGTGTGTATCCCATGACAGAACCGGAAATCTTATGTCTTCTGTTCCGCCCTTGATCATTGTTAGCCATGATGGCTTCTCTGACCTGTACTGAGTGAAGGTAACAGGGTGTCTCAGACAAACAGCACAAGTAGTCATCCTCTCAGTCCTGATGGAAATGCATTGCTTCATGTTGTCAGTGACATCTGTGTAGCTTCCTGGTAGACCAAAAGGGGAAGAGAATATTCCTCATGCTGTTTTGTGAATGAATAGTTTCATCTGATCAGTTTAGTTGTTGGCTCCTAGACACATTCTGTTTTCTTTTAATACAGATGGAAACAAATGTACATGAAATGGTTTTGGTTGTGTAAAACTGATAGAAAGAAAAAAAACCAATATATTTATAAAAATTATATGAAAAGGATGATCTCTCAAGAGACTTATGGGAAGCTGCAAGGCCCGTGCTGGAGGGGAAATAATACACTTACAGTCAGTTTTAGTTTAGGGTTTGCTACATGTTTTCCCTGCCTCTGGCAAGTGGCAGGTAGAGCCTGTGTCTGAGAAATCGGCTTACAGTAAATGTAACAGTACAGTTCTGCAAATTTTAAAGAAGTGGGAATGTGGGGGATGTTATGGTCACTTATGCCATATTTAAATAAGCTTTCTGAACAAAAATACAACTGTACCTGTGGAATGCTTTTTTGTAGGGCTAAGCAGTTGAGTTGGACAGTCTTAGAGCTGTCTAAGAACCTGCATCTTGGATACTGCCCAATAAATGTTATAAAAGCACAGTAAGCAGGTTCTGTTATAGTAATTATAAGTGATGGGCATTGTCACAGTTGCCATGTATGATTTGCTGAATCATAGACTTCATAGAATCTTTAAGGTTGGAAAAGACCTTCAAGATCATTGTGTCCAACCTTGTAAAGTGCTCATACACAAAGAGCTCACTTAGCTTCGTAAAGATGCCAGTGTAACAGTTGCAAATGTGATTGGTCATTTAATACTGATGTTTTCTGTTTATTTAATTTAAAATTATGTACAAAGGAATCTCAAAGACTTAAATAACAGACCTGTTGCAATCACAGTTGTAGTGCCGTTTTTAACCACCTTCAAGAATGTATTGTTGCACATTTGCATGCCAGTGAAATTGACAAAGATGCTCTGTGTCGTGGACAATCTGCTCACTTCCCTGTTGCCCCTGTAAAAAGCTTTTTCTTTGCTTTGTTTACATTGGTACTCTAGCACCAGGCAGTGGTGAATTAAAAATAAAAATAAAATCAATGAAGTAAACAGTGTGTGGAAATAAAAGGTAGTAAACTTACTTGATTGACTTTTGAATCACAGGAGTGAAATCTCATATACTTTTTTGCCTGGATGTAACCTTATTCTGTTATTATGTTTGCTTATTTTTAGTTTAGCTACATGGATTATATATTGGCAGAGGCATTCACTGCATCTAGTGTGAAGTGTAATACCATCTTGTACCTAGGATTTACAATCTGACTTTGTAGTCAGATAAGTAGAGAGGAAGTAATAGTGCCTTGTGTAACTTGCATGCTGAAGAGTTCTGGAAGCTTGTGTTATTAATCAGCCTTTTCCTAGTCCTGGCTTTCAATGAAGACTATTTTTAGCTGCACACACAGAGAATGACTCCTTGAAGCCACAGTTCTAGAAAGTACTATTTGTAATTCAAAGAACTTTTCTTGCTCACAGAATTGTAGAGTGCTTTAGTTTTATTTTGCACTTATATTTGCACACCAGTGGAAGACCTGCAAATACTCTGTTGAAGAATCAAGCATATAGATCGATCTTTGCTGATTGTTATAAAACTCTGGGCTTGCCTAGTATGGGAATATTTAATGAGTAACTGTCATCCTCTCCCTTTATTTTTGTATATATTGAAAAGTCACTGCATCTCATTTTCATATGTAGAAATTAGTACAAGAGCAATATTGACTTATTTGACATGGCATTTAGAACTGTTAGATCATGCTTCCTTAAAAATATTCTAGTTTCATAAAAAAAAACCCAAGCAAAACCCCCAACAACTAAAATTACTTCTGTATATTTTATTTTCCTAAAATATCTTTGAATAATTATTTAATAGCATTTCCTCAAAAATTACTGGTATGCAGGAGAAAATAGCTTCTGTAAATCAGAGTGAACTCTAACATTTATGAGTAATGTGAGAGTCTGTTTTCCTTTCTGTTCTCACAACTTTATTTGAGAAATTAAATACACCTGCAGCCTCCCAATTTGATGTGATTGTTAGAGTTTAAATGCCTTTCATCTGATTACTAATTTTTATTTTCAGGATTTTGGTCATTGGATCACAGCTAATTTCCTTTGACACTTAGGATCATAGATTCTAAATTGTATATTTTAACTTGTATACTTTCATTAAAGAAATATAGAAAAGAATTATAGTCAGACAGAACCGATTCACTTAAAAAAACTATTCTGAGACTCTGTAATCCTGTGTGGAAGATCCCCCTTCAGCTTTTCAATATCCTAATTTTAAAGGTGACCTTCACAGAGGTTTAACCGGGGATTTAGTGAAAGAAAAACATGTATTTGCGAGGAAGCCAGAAATCTGACTGAAAACTGCAGCATGGCTCATCATCTGTAAGAAATATCCTGCTCTCTTGTCAGAATTGTGCTCTGAGCACTTCTGCAGGAGTCTGATGAGACTTGACACATCTAATTCTGTTAGAAGCCTAGAATTTTAACCTTTATTTTTGGGTTGTAAAATATTTTTGACGTTCAAGGAAATACTTATGAAATCTAGTGACTAATTTGAAAAGTTATGCTTATATGAGCTGCTACAGAAGTCTATTAATTTAAACCAGCTAAAAGTCAGGACCTTAAAAAGATCCAACATATTTATTGCATGCTTGATTATTTTCATGACTTTCATATGTCAAGTGAAATATAAGTAAAGAAATAAGAAATTTACCATAAGAAATATACTGATAAAAAGATACCACAATAGTTTTAACTCAGCAGAAAAGTAACAAAAAATGGTGTTACCTGAAGGATTGTGCTGTAGAAAAGTAGCAACCAATAAATGCAGAGGTAATAAGGGCAGAAATTTAATTATACATTTTATAGAATGGGAGCTTTAGTTCTAAATATGAGCTGCAAGCTCAATTGTTTCAACTTCTAAATGACAGAAAACAATGCAAGTCAAATTTAAGGCACATTTTGCGGGCTCTCTTGTGTCACGTAATAAACTTTCAATAGACTAACAGTATCAAAGGCATAAAATGTCAGTTGAAGCTAGGACTAAGAAGTTTAGCTTCTTTTCAATATTACCAATGGAAGAAGTGTCAATAACATTTATACTGCTGAAGCTTCAGTGCAATTTCCAATATAAAGGCTATAAGAGGCAGAGATCTTTCAGGTTCTGGACCTTTTTTTTAAGGTTAGTTTTCTCATCTTAGTTAGAGGTGTTTTATCCCTCTTGATGTGCAATTTTTTATGTGAAAACTCAGGATTGCCAGATACTTTAGAGCTGAGTCCTAATTTTAAAATATATTTTATTATCTGCAAAGGTTTTTAAAACATTGCTCACTCTCCCCGGTCATTCATGATTGCTAAAAATCAGATCCTGCAGGTATTTTGCTTAATAAAACAACCATGAGACAGTCAAAAGGCTGTACAATGTTAAAGAATAGTTGGAAGAAAATGGAATGCAAAGGGGAATGTAGCACAAGACACTGGACCTATCTGTCTTTTTCATGTCTGAAGTGGAACAAAGACATTGAATAGAGAAAGCAGGTTTCCTTTCACTGCTCTTTCTTGAATCTTCTATCTGTAAGATGAAAGAATGTAAGAAAGGCTTTCCTCAGCACCCCCAAAAGGCTGAGAAAAAGCTGATCACTCATAGTGGAGGTTCCTGATGATATCTCTAAAATTCTTAGACTTCTCTTCCTGAGGCAGTTTCAAGTTATCTCTCTGGTGATTTCTCCCAAAGAAGTAGCTGACACCCAGTTCTACTGGAATTTGTATGGCGTAGATGTTCTATTATCGGCAAACATAAGAGTATATTGGTGCAACAGCTTTGTCCTTGCACACTAGTCCCAAGGTATGTAATATTTTGATCATTAGCAATATTAGCTTTGTGCCCCTCATTGCATGAAAGACATTGAAGCACTGGAGCATGTCCAGAGAAGCAAATAAAGCTGGTGAAGGATCTGGAGCACAAATCCTGTGAGGAGCAGCTGGAGGAGCAGGGGTTGTTTAGCCTGGAGAAAAGGAGGCTAAGGAGAGATCTCGTTCTCTACAACTGCCTTAAAGGAGATTGTAGAGAGGTGGAAGTCAGTCTGTTCTCTCAGGTAATTAGCAATAGGAATAGGCTTCAAGTTGCACCTGGGGAGGTTTAAATTGGACATTAAAAAAATTTCTTCACTGGAAAGATTGGCAAGCACTGGAACAAACTGGCTAGGCAAGTGGTTGAGTCACCAAACTTGGAAGTTTAAAAGATGTGTAGATGTGGTGCTTAGGGCTGTGGAACTTAAGTGTACTACTTAATGGAGGACTTTTCAGTGTCAGGTTTATGGTTGGACTTCGTGTTCTTAAAGATTTTTTCCAACCTAAATTATTCTAAAATTCTGCATGTCAATTTATTTTTTTCTCACTGTCATTTGCTCTGTGCAGAGAAAACACTGCTCTATCATTTAATGAAACTAAATTTTAAAATGAAAATAATTTAAGCAGTGAAATAGGTTTCTCAGACAAGAGTTTCAGTCCTGAATGAGAAAGTATCTGCCGATTGTGTGTAGGTACAAAGGACCTGTAGGCAAGGCTTGATTTTGCCTTGAATTTAGCCCTACTTTGAGTAGGAAGTTGAACTGTTTGACTCCCCTGAGCTGTCCTCCAAAATAATTTTTTCTATGGGGGTATGGTGTGCGACATGTTCTGCTCCTGCTTTATAAACATCATTCACCATCCAGCAGGAGCTGGTTTTGCTGCAACTGTCAGAAAAGTAAAATGTATTAAATATTCTGACATATAAATTTCATGAAGATAATACTCTGATTTTAACAATTAATATTAAATTAAATTAAATCATTTTGGGCCATAGCTGCCTGTTTCTTCATGTCAGTTCTCTATTCTGTTTCAAAACCTAACATCTTTCCTGTCATAGACTATGTGTAGATATTCATTAAAAAAACAGATAAAACATTACAGAAGGTGAAAGATTCTAAAGACATACTGTACACCAGCACCCCCTTTATCCCATATCTCCTTCTATGTGCTGCACTAAAGCAACAAAAGGCAAGACAACCTGTTTGGGAATCTCAGTGCTTTCTTGTACATTCCTAATGATTTTGCAGTCCACTGCTTCTCTACCACTTCAATAGTCCCTAGGGGCTTTCATTAATGAAAGATGATTCAGGACAGTTCTTGTTTGGCCAAGTTTTGGTAAAGAATCAAACTGATTCCCAGTAGCCCAGGAAGTAATAATGTGAGCACTGTCTCTGTTTCAGTATTTAGCTGGGGCACAGGCCGCAGGAAGATGCTTCTGCAAATGGAGATTCCTTGATGAACTGCAAGATGAAGCATTATATGAGAAAACTGCCTGTAAATGAAAAATCTGAAAAGTTATTCTCTTCTCAACTAGTTTAAAGGAACAACAGCTATGGATTAAAGGGGAAAAAAAACCCCAGTATTTTGGCCAATATATTATTTCCTTTGAGATAGCAGGCAAAAATAAGGACAGGAAATTCAGTCTTCCTATCTTCTGTCTTTTGTGTTGCCTTGAGTCTGTTGCTTCTTTGAACAAAACTGTGCAAAGTCCAGCCCACAAGAAGTGCTAACTGTACTCTAAGAAGCCCAAGGGTTTATCCCAAGCCTGAATATGACCCTAAAGAGAATGCCACAGAAGAATCATTGCAGTAGCCTTGCTACCTTGTCAAGAAGCTGCTATCTATACTAAACAAAACCTAAATATGTCAACAAATTCGTAAAAGAGACTCAGTTTAGCTTGAGGTATGGGTCTGAGGCACTCACATGTGCTCATCTTCCAGTATAATATATAATGGTAGTTCTGGCTGTGGTGTAAAGCAGAGCAAGATCTGCTTCCTAAGGTGTTCTATTTTTCTTTCATATTCCTTTTAGTAAAAATTTTTAGAAACTTTCTGTCAGAAACAGCTAGAGCTTTTCTACAGGTGTACTCTGGATAAGTAGTTACTGGCAACTGGGTTATAGCTGATCTTTTATTTTTTTCCCTATTCCTGAAATAGCAATAAATAGGAAAAAATATTTCTTTTCATTTTAGATAAAACTCTCACCATCAAATAGGAACTTTGATATATTTGTATAAGGAAAGTTAGAAAAAAATGTTTGAATCATTCACTGCGAAGCATTCTAAAGCTAAAAGGTCAAAAGTTTCTCACATCTGTCAGAAAACAGTCTCCAAGGCCAGAAGACTGTGGAAACATCCTCAGTCCAACTTGATTTTGACCACTGGGAAGTGCTGAAAATGAGGACAATGAGGAAAAAGAGGAAAATAAAGTAAAAGAAAATAGCTTCAGAATTAAAGGGGAAAAGTTAGTGTCAGTTGGACATTTCTTTAGAAAGAGTTGTTAAATTGTGACTCCCCCAAAATGTATTTACAACTCTGAAAAAATATAAATCCTAGTAAATCTTAAAAGCAGAAGTAAAATATTTCAGCATGTTGTCTTTTGTGTATGCTTCATGGGACAAAAAAGTGATATTAATAAACAAAGGAGTCAAGGCTTTCTTGGGTGACTCATAGAGACAATTCAATGTCTCCTTCTGTATTACAACTTGAAATATGAGAGAAACAAAGGAAGGTTTTACATAATAAGGAAGATAATCTAAGCTTCCTACAGTATCTGGGGAAATTATAGCATCTGGAAACAGAAGATCTTTAAGTGATACTGCTGAATCCAGGACCATTCTTGTGAATTATTGCAACTTGTTAAATTCTTATCTTTCTGCACGTTGCAGAAAGCACCAGAAATCTCAAATCAAAGTATTTCTTACTTTATTTTCTGTTAAGGAAATGAGTTTTGATGAGACTGCTTGGAATTTTATGGTTTCTCTGTTATGTTGTAAACGTAAGTCTTTCTGAAGTCTCGCTCAAGTATCCTAGGTAATACTTAAATACCTATACTTACGAATGTTTCTACTTTTACAATTTTATTTTTCAAATATAACAAATAAGCAAAGGTTCTTTTTTGAAGTGACTGTATAAACATCATGATATATATGTATGTAAGTATATACATACACTATATTCACTTCAGAATATTTCCTCTTCTTTTTTTCACATTACTAACATATTAGATTAACCCATTACTGTATTTGGGCTTATATTTCTTTTCCTATTTAAGTCTATTTCTATATTTGAAATCTATTTCTCATCTTAGTTTGGATTCCTTCTCATTTGTTCATGTTTTTCTTATTTCATGCTCAACATCTGCATTTCTTTTTAATTTTTCCTACAATGATAAATACTGATATGGGCAAGAGATTCAGCTCTACCCTTAGGTCACCTCACAAACCCTCCAGAGATTTGTCATGCTGTCTCCATCTTTGAAATCCATTTGAAAATCTTTCATAAGTGATCTTGAGTTATGTGCAAACCTTCATTTCCATTAGGATTTTTGCTCTTCACTTTATGCATACACTCTGTGTGTGCAAAAATATAGCTATGTATTATTTCAGTCTGTTTCTCCATTTCCTTAGGCTTTCTATTTTTGTGCTTCTTTTTTTTTTTTTATCTCCATCACTCTCTTCCCCTCACCTCCACCCCTTGTTTGCTCATATCCCTCTTTTTTCTCTTTGAGTTTCTTCCTCACAAACAATAACTTGTGTTCCTGGAAAATACATCTGTTGCAAATTCTCTTGCTGATTTTATTGTTTCTACTATTCGTTCTAGTAATGACAAACCATGACATTACCTACCTCAGCCCCTGCCTTCTCTGTGCCATAGCTTTAAGATTCCTAGTTATGTAGTGCAGAGTGATGACCTTCACTTGGGCTGCCAAAATTCCATGGAAATAAGCAGCCTTTCACCTCACCTACAAACTGCAGGATTACACCTAAATCCTGTGTGATCCTGCACTTGAATCTTTGGGGATCCCCGACTTGGTCTTGTGCTGAGCCCTGAAAAATGAATTAGATATAAAGCAGGATATTTTCTCTAGGCTTCTGAGACAAGTGGCTAATTCAGAAGAGTATATTAAAAACACCTAACGCCAAACCCAGTATTTATTCACTCAGAGGTGTTAGAGCCCACAGGAAAAAAGGCCTAATCTATTCACCTGAGTCCCTCTCCTTCTCTGAAGTGTAGGGTGTGTCCTGATCTGCCAAAGGAATCTTCCCTCTGTGCCTTGGATAGCGCTTTGTGGGAGGTACTTTGAGAGGAAGACTGAATCATGATCATCTCAGAAAATGTTTAGCTGTCTAAATTTGCTTTTTCAATCCAAAGCTCTAAGATTTAGAATATCGTCCATAGACTTTTTGAGCAGCAATCATTGTTTCAACCATCGTCACCTTTACTCAGTTTCTTATCTTTGGCTACTGTTGTGTTTCCTCATATCCTTTTTTGATAGCCTCAGGCAGGGTAAAATATGAGTCTTAAAAATGTTCTTGACTGTATAGGGAAGAATTTTCCATGCCTGGATCTTGGCAGCAGTACCTCTCAGTAAATGTGATGATATGGTTTGAATATGTTCCTCATATAAAGAGCAGAGCCTCTCAGAGTGCTCTAAATAGAAACAGACTCACAGAATAATTAGGAAATGGCTATTATGCCTCAAATTTTGTGTGTTTCTGGTGAGGAAGGATTACAGAGAGCAGGGAGTGCTCTAATTTATTTGACATGCCTATTCTTGCAATCCAAAGTATTTTCAGATATTCCAGGTGATGCTGTATTCGGCTAGCAAGAGATAACTGCTCAATGTATTTTTCTTACCGCTGAAGATATTTTTTCCTACCATCTGGAACTTAACCTTATGAAGCAAATAAAACTTCAGTATGTTTTTAAGGTCTTTTTTTTTCCCTTAAGATTAACCCAATAATGTGTTCTTCCTTGAAGGGTATAATGTTATTCAATGTCATGTTTTTGTATTGGTGTAGAAATTGTAGAGGGAACCATAAATACTTTTAAATTTATTTTTATTTATTAATTAAAATTCTGCAGAATTTTCAAGGTGTTTCTGAGATAAACCAAGAAACTGTGTCTGTCAGTGGGAAGAATACTGTCTTTAAAACTTTAAAAACTCTCAAGTTTGGAGTAAAAGCAACATTTATACTGTGTCTAAATTAATTTGTAGGAATAAGATCACTGCAAATGGATCCTAATACCTAAATCCGTTTCTCTGTTACCAAAAACTGGGCCTCATTTGGCATTCTGATGTATCAGTACCAATTTTTGTTTTGTTTTCTCCTCTGAGTTTTTAGAAAAACGTATCCCAGTCAGATGCTTTTAGTCAGATTGCTATACATGTAGCATATTTACCTTTACTTCTCTCTTGAATTTCGTAGACTGAAAGTAAATATTTGCTCTTTGGATCCTTAGCAGATATTGTTACTGTTTTGAATCCCACAGCCAGGGTAGATGTACTGGGTTAAATGAAGCAGACACTGAAAGGTCACGCTTGATAGCTGACATACCTACTGATTATTGTGTAGCAAAACATTTCTCTTGGAAGCATTCTTTAATAAATGCAAGTGAATAGTTCAACAATTTGAGAAAGATATTTAGAATATTTAGAGATTTTCAGAGCTAGAACACTATGACTGTGCTATCTGTAAGTGTAATGATTCATAAGAACATCAAAGAAAATAGTAATTCACTTTTTGACAATAATAGCAAACAAAAATACCAATCTCTAGTAACAAGATTTAATAAAAGTAAAGAGACTGCCAAAATAGACACATTTATCACTGTAAACCCATGGGTTTTGCAGAAAGATATAGACACAAGTTACACATAACAAAAATATTTATTCTATTCACAGCACAAAAATTGTCCATTACCTGACTTATAGAGTGTTCAGACTCCCCAAATTACTTCATGCTTTGTCCAATACTATTGCATACTAATTAGCAGATTGTCGGGGGTTGGGTGTTATTCCTTTTGTTCCTTTGTATTCTCTCTTGTGGAATTTTCCCCCCATTTGTTGCGGGGGAACCTGATGGCTGGTGCTTATGAGTGCTTTGGGAGACAATGAGTTTGGCCGGGCCTAGGGGGAAAGGGCGGGTGGAGAGGAAGGAGGTTNGTTTGTGAAGCAAAAGCTTTTTCCCCCCCCATCCTCTTCCCATCTCTGCCACGGGGTCCCTGACTCTGTTTCTCTATTGTTAATATCGCAGTTATTGTTGGTTTTCTGTATCTTGTTGTACGCACCAGTAAAGGACGGTTATTCCTTCCCCATATCTCGCCTGAAAGCCGTTTAATTTAAAAATTATAATAATTCGGAGGGAGGGGGTTTCCAAGGGAGGCTCCGGCTTTCCCCAGCAGATACCTGTCTTTTCAACCTAAGACACAGATATTGCTAGCTTCCAATTTATTATTCTTCATGCATAGTTTTTCTCCAAACAAAATAATTAGAAGAACAAAGATTTTTGTCTTGCAAATGGGTCAAAGCAGCAAGAAGAAAAGTAATATTCTTGTACTAATTTTTCTGAATAGCTGAAGTAAGCTTACAGTCATTTCTGCCCTTTAACAAAAGCTTCTGAGTCTGTGTTGCTTAATTCTTAAGATTCTGTTAAATCTTTTAAGGCTTTTCGTCATACACCAGAAATGAAACTAATCTCACACAGCAACACTGGAAAAGATTATTCCATATCTATTATTGTTTTAATCTTAAGACATTATCTGAAAATTTTGATAGCATTGCAATGATTTCCAAATAGCTGTTGATATATTGACGGACAATATAGAAGAATCAGTCAGGGATCTAGAAAACCTCAAATACAAAAACAAGCAGAAAAAAGGAAAAGCTGAGGACTTCTTTCCAGAATTTTGCTGAAACTTACTAGTGACTACTGTCCCTAAGTAAACAAACATTTATCCCACTATAGAAGGTTTGTATTAAGCATTTGGAATAGAGAGACAGAGATGTTGATTCTTGCAAATTTTGCATAGAATCTCTGATCCTCTGGGATGGCAAAGTAGAAGTGTGCAGCAACTAGTCAGATACAATTTCAGTAAGAGGTGATACAACAAAGGGAAAGGAGTCCAAAATTACCAGTAAGCTGAGACAGATCTGTGCAGTTAGCCTCTACACAGTCATTGGGCTGATGTCACCAGGGCTCTACCAAGACTAAAAAGTGGAGCCAGAAACTCTTTGAAAGGCAGAAATACCCTCTCTCCACATTGCTTTTCTCCCAAAACAGAGTGGATATATTTTTTGAGTGAGGAAAGTGCCTTTTTACCTGAAATAGTAGTGGCTGTAGCAATTCCTTGGCCAGAGGG
Source organism: Phainopepla nitens (assembly GCA_013400175.1). Classification (NCBI taxonomy): domain Eukaryota; kingdom Metazoa; phylum Chordata; class Aves; order Passeriformes; family Bombycillidae; genus Phainopepla; species Phainopepla nitens. The sequence goes on along the minus strand of VXBQ01014781.1, from coordinate 80,522 downwards.
AATTGGTACTCCTTCATTCCTGGCCATCTTTCTAAAGGCAAGAGCTGTATTTTACACTGGGCAGCGCAGGGCACGTGTTATGGAGACAGACCTGGAGCCAGTGAGAGGAGGCAGGGTTCTCTATCTTTCCTCCTCCTTGCAGCTGATCCCCTCTTAAAGTTACATGAGATGAAAAGACAGAGTGTCTGCCCTGGCTGGAGAAGAACATCAACCTCGCATGAATAGCCCTGCAGATAGTCACTGGAGCAGTGGAGAGATGGGACTGAACCCTCTCACTCGGGAGGACAGGGAAGGCCCCAGTCCAACAGCAGTAAATTTTGGACAGAATGAAGGGGATTTGCCATTGTCATCTATCTTTTACAAGAAAGTGGTCCCCAGCACACCAGTTACGTAGTGCGTAGCCCTGCTGGAGCCAGAGGTGGTGGAAGCCCAGCAGTGCAAGTGTGAGGGGCTGGCATGCAGTGCGATGACAAGCCGGTGGTCACTCAAACTGTGGCACGTTGGGCTGCTCCATAACAGCAACCCTCTGTGCCTGCTCGATATAAGAGCAGTTCAGGAATTTGATTTCATTATGGCAGTAACTGATTGAGGGAGAAGAACAGGGATAAAGTTCAGGATCATGCTTCTGGCCTCCAGAGCTTTTTCCTGCCCCTTGCAGGCGTAGTGCTGTGATTTTTATCTGGTACTTCACCACGGGCTGTGTTGGACATAGGACAAAATGGCTCTTCCCTCCGTAGCTTTTATTTCTGAAGGATCAAAGCTACCTGGGCCTAGTTTCTTTCCACTTTAAAATAATGTAAGTGGCAACTATATGAGAGTTATTTATATATTCCAGTGTATCCTATTCTAGTTACTGACACATCGTTCTGCTGCTTTCTTTTACCGACATATTTAGTGAAGCAGGGTACTCCAGAAGTTTGAAACAGTGCTTGGGATCTTTTGAGTTCAATCACTACTATCCCATCTGCATTTCAGAAATGATTTTTTTCTATTTCTGGTGATAGCTGTTTTTCTGATTATGTGTTTTACTGAGACTTTAAAAAATAAGTTGAGTGGGGTGGATGCACTGAGGCAAGAGGCAAAGAATTTATAATCCACCTGGAGGTGGCTTTCCAGGAGGACTGTCTTGAACCTCTTGCACATGATCCCCTTCTATGGATTCAGGAGAGTCTGTGAAAGAAAGTGATGAACCAATCAAAATTTTAAAATTAAACCACCAATCAATTTAATGAAACTTGCAACTTTAATTTGAGCAAAGATAAGGATTAGGTTATTTGTGTGATGTACGTTTTACATTTGTGTCTCAGTTTGCTCCATTTCTTACTGGACTATGAATAGAATTGAACATGGCCATTCTCAACAATATTTTCTACTGTGTGCATTTTCCACAAAATCAGATCTTCTGACTCCAACTTCTCAACAATGTCTTTTATGATAAATTATTATTCTTCCATAGTTTTTATTATCAAAATAGTAGCATTAGTTACTGTTCAGCTAGATTTTTTCCAAGAAAAGCAAACTCATTTACAATTTCACCATTTGGCAATCCATGTGACTTATGATTTACAGGGTGTTTGCCATTGTGGCTATTCTGCATATTCGGCAGCCCTTTGCCAAAAGTAGAACATATTATGTAATAAAAGTAAATTAAGAAAAAAGGAGATGGTAGTTTAGATATTTAAAACTGGAAAGTAGTCCAAATTGTGGCATGAGTCTAAATAGCCTGATTGCTCTGGAACAATTACAGAATTAAAAGACACAGAACATCTACTTCACCAACAATAAACAAAGCAAATCAAATAGTCCTTCCATTTTCAGACAATGAAATGTAAGGTTATAGCTCTAGCTTTACATCCTGTTGGGCTTCCATCTAAAGTCTAGAGAGGGGAGTGTGTTTAAGAATATATGAAGCAGGTAGACCCAGGCCAGTGCCACTTAAGCAAATGCGCCTAGCTAGAGTGTCACATGTGTGTAGGGTAACTAGCAGGGTAAGAAGTGGTTCAGCCCCCTGCCTCATGAGTTGTGAAGCTGCATCTAGAGTACAGTTTTGGCTTCCCAGTGTGAGGAAGGTGTTAATGTAGTGGAGCAAATCTAACAGATGGCACTAAAGTCAATGGAGTGTATAATGTGCAGGAGAAATGGGTTTGTTCAGTCATAAAAAAGCTAAACAGGGATCTTACTGCAGTTTTCAGCTGCCTAATGGAAAGCTATTGAGAAGGTGAAGCTGAACACTTCTTGTGCACGCTAAATAGAAATAAGAGGACAAAAGGTACAACAACAGAAAATCCAATTAAATATCAAATATATGTTTTACCATGAGAGTGATCAAATGTAGGAACATATTTCCCAGAGAGGCATGTCTTTCCCTGAGAGGCTCCACATAGAACCGTCCTCCTTGGAGATACTTAAAACTTAAATAGATAAATATCTGAAGAAACTAATCAAGCCAGAACTTATATGAATCAAAGACTGGAGTAAATGCTCCTCGGAGATCCCAATGGGAACTCTCTGTGGGTATATAAACAGACTTATTATAACTGTTGTTTAAGAAAAAGATGCAATAGCTGCTTTGACAAGACAACTTTTGTGAATGTTTCTGAATAGTGCAAAGCAGATGTTGCCTAAAATGATTAGGGAAAAATCATCACAAGTGCAGAACCCTTCTCTGAAAACCACTGGATTTGTATCTTTTAGATGTTGTAGAGGTTATTCTTCTGTATATACTCAGAGAATCTTGGAATATCCTGGGTTGGAAAGGACTGGCAAGAATCATCAAGTCCAACCCCTGACTCTGCACAGGACAGCCTTAAGAATCAGATCATGTGCTTGAGAGCATTTTCCAAATACTTCTTCTACTTTGGCAGGTTTGGTTCTGTGATTGTGTCACTGGGGAGCCTGTTCCAGTGTCCAACCAACCTTTATGTGAGAAACCTTTTCCTAAAGGTTTCCAGCCTAAAGCTTCCCTGAAGCTTTCCTTTGGGTCTTGTCACTAGTCACCAGGGAGAAGAGATCAGTGCCTGCCCCTCTGCTTCCCCTTGTGAGGAAGCTGTAGACTGCAATGAGATGTCTCCTTCTCCATATTGACCGAATCAAACAACTTCCTGTGTTGTGGTGCCCAAAACTGCACACAGTATTCAAGATGAAGCTGTACCAGCTCAGAGCAGAGCAGGACAATCCCCTCTCTTGCCCAGCTGGTGATGCTGTGCCTGATGCACCCCAGGACAGAGCTGTCCCTCCTGGCTGCCAGGGCCCTGCTGACTCATGTTCAATTTGCCAGTGATCAGAACCTCCAGGTATCTTACTGCAGGGCTGCTCTCCAGCCTCTCACTCTCCAGTCTGTAGGTGCAACATGGTTGCCTTATTTCAGGTGCAGAATCCAGCATATGCCATTGTTAAATTTTATATGGTTGGTGACTGCCCAACCCTCTGATTTCTCAGGATCTTTCTGCAGGACCTCTTTGTTTTTCAGTGAGTCAACAGCTCCTCCCATATATCTGATGTAAGCAAATTTAGCATACTTTTTAATCAATCATACAAATAATTTATGAAGACATTGAAGAATACTGGCCCTAAGTTGGAGGCTGGTGAAACCCCAGTAGTGGTCTGTCACCAGCCTAAAGCAACTTCATTTACTAAAACCCTTTGTGCCTGATCCCTGACCCAGTTGCTCACCCATCACATGCTGTATTTATCCAGCTGTGTGCTGGACATTTTGTCCAGAAGAGTACTGTAAGATACACTATCAAAACTTTAACTGAAATCTAAACAGATTACTCGCTTCCCTTGATTAACGTGTTGGAAAAGCAAATTAGGTTGGTTACGCTGGACTTTGCTTGCTGGCTGTGACCAATGACTGTGTTGTCCTTCAGGTGTTTTCCAGTGACTCCTAGAATAATTTTCTCTGTAACTTTATCAGGTTCTGAAGTGAGACTGACAGGCCTGTAGTTTCCAGGAACATTCTTCTTGACCTTCTTGTAAATTAGGACAAGCAGCTTCCAGTTGATGGGGATCTCTTTGGATTCTCAAGACCATTCAAATACAGAGGTCTCATGAGGATGTGAGCCAGTTACTCAAGCATTTATGTAGTTATATAATCTCAGTGAGACAAACAGCAATTCTGATGATGCAAGTGATTGCCCTGGCATATGAGTCACGCTAGTTTTGGCAGTGCAGATTTTTTTCTAGGGAAATCACAATTACCTCAGAAGTCAGAGTTGTAAATTATTGCATGGATTATTGATTACATGGGGAACTGCATAATTGTTTCACCTCAAAACATGATCAATTTGATGTTAGTGGTTGAATCCTGCTACGGGAGCATAAAAAGGATGCATTTAATATATGGGTTATCTCTTCTGGGTTGATAAATGCCGCGAAATTTTGTGGCTGAAGTCATACATACAAACGCACACACATTTAATTGTAAATAAAGTAATTTTTTAAATCCATCATATACATATATATATATATATTTATTTATAAGGAGGCCTTTAAAATTAAAACATAAAAAGGAAGCATACAAGAGGTGGAATCAGGGATATATGGCCTGGGAGGAACATGAAGACCTGGTCCAAGCATGCATGAGGACAGGATTAGGAAAGCCAAAGCCATATGAAGTTGAATGTGGCAAGGGACAGGAAGAGAAACGAGAATGGCTTCTACCAGTTTATCAGCAGCAGAATGAATACCAGGGAATGTGTGGGCCTGCTGCTGAATGTATATGAGGGCACGGTGACAAAGAATATGGACAAGGTTGGTGTACTCAACATTCCCTTTGCCTTTGGGAATCCCACATCCCTGAGATTGGAGGGGAAATCTGGAGCAAGATAGGCTCACCCTCAGTGGAAGGAGACCAGGTTAGAGAATATCTAAATATATTAAGTGTATTTAAGTCTGAGGGACTCACCAGTGCAGAGGGAGCTGGCCAACATCACTGAGAGGCTGTACTTGGTTAGGTGTGAGAGGTTGCAATAATTGGGAGAGATTTTTGAGGGTGGGAAGACAGCAAATGTCATCCGTCTATGAGGAGATGACTGAATTGGTGGATGTAGTATTGTTTTTTGACCTTAGCAAGGTTTTCCAATACATTACATCCTCATAGACAAGCTGAAAAACTATGAATTAGATATACAGACATTCAAGTAGATTGAAAAGTGGTTGAACTTCAGGGTTTTGGGGGCTGTGATCAGTGGCAATGAAACCCAGTTGAAGACTAGTCATTTGTGGTACCCAAGGATGATACTGGCTCCTATACTGTTTAATATTTTCATCAATTTTTTGGATGGTGGGTCAGAGTACACTCTCAATAAGTTTGGAAGTGATGAAAAACTGGCAGGGGTAGTTAATAGAACAGATAGATGGATGTGCAGTCATTCAGATAGATTGCAATAGTTTGGAAAAATGGACTAACAGGAGTGTCCTGACATTCCACAAAAGGAGATCCCAAGTCCTGCACCAGGGGAGGAATAACCCCAGGCAGCAATACATGCTGGGGACCAGTTGGATGGAAAGTACTTTTGCAGACAAGGACCTGGGAATCCTGGTCAATAAACAACCAGTGGTAAAGCAGTCAATGGTCTCCTGGACTGTATCAGGAAGAGCACTCCCGGCAGGACGCGGGAGTTTATCCTTCCTTTCTGTAGCAATGAACAAAGAGACAAAAAGAATATTGCCTAGAGGCCTGGTTGCATGCTTAAGAGACAACTTTTACAGTTCAGACTTTTATAAATTTTATATGACATTGTAATAGTAGATCTTGTTTTGTTTCAAGAGGGTCTGGGTTTAGGTAATTTAGAGATATTAGGCCTCTGGCTACTTACGTCCAGACCCTGGAATGAAGCTGCTGTGCTCAGACTCCTAAGATCATGCTCTAGGCTGTACCATAAATGATCCTGAAATTCAGCACTCTGAGTGAGAGGACCACTAGACTCGGATAAAGGGGAAATTTGGATAAAGGGAAGAACAGGATGTCATTGACATTTCATCATTTACCTGGGGTCTGTGCTTGCAGCCCTAAATCAAGCCCATGGAAAAAAACTGCAGTAGGGCACCTGTCCAATTCAGCTTTCGGGAGTTCATTAGAAGCTACTGCTGTCTGGAAATGGTCAATGTACTTGTTTTTTATACAGTAGCCCTAAGGCTAGAGAACTTTCCTCAGATTTGAGAAAATTTATTTCAGCTTGTCTTAGGTTGAAAAGACAGGTATCTGCTAGGGAAAGCCGGAGCCTCCCTTGGAAAAACCCCTCCCTCCGAATTATTATAATTTGGAAATTAAACGGCTTTCAGGCAGGATATGGGGAAGGAATAACCGTCCTTTACTAGTGCGTACAACAAGATACAGAAAA
>VXBQ01014781.1:0-74046 GCA_013400175.1 Phainopepla nitens | reverse complement strand
CCACCCCCCTCTTCCCCCTAGGCCCGGCCAAACTCATTGTCTCCCAAAGCACTCATAAGTACCAGCCATCAGGTTCCCCCGAAACAAATGGGAGAAAAAATTCCACAAGAGAGAATGCAAAGGAACAAAAGGAATAACACCCAACCCCCGACACAGCTACCTCAGATTATCATATGTCCTAAAAGTACTGGATAAATTGAAATACTAGTATGAACAAGTTTTAAAGGTAAATAAAAATATAAGCAGATTCTGTAAAATATTGTCTTTGTTTTTGTCACCCTTGAAGTGATTTTGAGGTTTTCTCTGGAATGAACGGTAATTTAAGTCATGTATTGTTCCTCATTCTTGTCATAATGTTAAATAGGAATTGCCTTTCAAAAAATGTAATTTTATGATGGATTGGCAACTTTTATGTCTCTAATTATTATGCCTGTTAATATGGGAAAATTCAGTTGAATTCATGTATCCTTACAGGCCTTAGACATCTTGTTACACATAACAAATACATTATTAAATAGTACTCTTTTTGTTATAAGTTAGCAATTACATAATTCTGTTTAATAATAATAATAATAATAGTTCTGTCCCCGTCAAATAAAGGGACTGAACTATCATGGATAAAACACATGTACTAATAATGTTTTTCTGCATTTACTTTGATTATAATAAATCTCTTTACAGTCAAAAAGTCTGAATTGAATGTTGGTATTTTTTTCGTTATATAAATGATGTGGAGAATTATGTATATGTTTTTTCAGGTCTCAACTCACAGAATTAAATGAATGTCCAAAAACTTAGCTGGAAGGAAGATGACTGTATTTATACTTGTTTACTACGTGTTCTATGCTTACTGTAATGTTTGATATAAATATTTAGAAAATGGCTCTCCTGATTTATACCTGGCTCTTAAGAATGGCAGAAATAACACTTAATCAAGTGGTTTGGTTATCATTTGACTCCACTGATTCTTACTTGCTTCTTGTGGCCTATTAGCTTCAGGAATGCTATAAGTTTTCCCACTATGTTTCAGTCTTCAAGGGAATAACTAAAGTGCAAACAACCCGAATCACATATACTTGGCCTGATTTTGTATGAATGTGTTCAGATTATTGTATTTGCACAGAGTATTTACAAGGTTCAGCAGCAGTTACAGCAGATAACTCAGAATTTTGGGAATTAGGCAAGTTCAGGAATTTCTTTAGCTGAAGACTACATGATTCAGAGTAATGATTTCTTATATAAACTTCTGAAAAATTGTCTTTTGATTATTTTTATCTTTGGATACTGATGCTGGGAATCACCAGGTGACTTTTCTAGAGATGGTCTAACAGTATTGGCTACAATAAACTAACACCTCAGAAGTATGTACAGAAGTACACCTTTTAGAGTATGCAGTACAACACAGAATTTTCATTCTGCCTCTGAGGTTATTTTAGTGTACAATCTAAAATAACTTACAGTTCTAGATATCTTTAATAATCTTTCAGTATATAAAACTACGAAGTGACAGCTTCCATATTTTTAGTCCATGCATTCTGTTCATTACAGCAGAATAAATCCTAGTAACTTAAATTGTCTTGCTTTATCCCATAATTTTATTTATGAGAATGAAACAAAATGATGATATTAACTAACAAAAGGAAAATAACACATGTTGTTGTGTGCCCAGCTGGAAACTGTACAATGTTAGGTGCAATATTATTTTGGCATAAGACTTAGGTCTTTTTGGACAGCATCAGTCTAGAAACGGTAAAGTTATAGGAGCATACTTGCATTTCCTAGCATTTTTTTCTACTGTATTTTTTTTCAAGTGTCACTCTGTCATGAAGATTTTTATTTTAGAAATGTTAATCATTCAAATGGTAATTTCAAAGGTCATGTTTAATCCATAGTTTGTTGGACGTATTCTAGAGTGTATTTAAAAATTCCTGATAAAAATATTTTTCTTCTGTGATTTGTGACAATGTGATCTGACTATAATCAAAACATTAAGCTTAATGGGTTTCAAAATCTAAAGATGAAGCATTTTTGAAGTGTGACACAGTTACCAAATTGCAGCTAGGGCTTCACCATTGTCAGTAGAAAAAGAATGCTACAGAATATAGAAACATGCAATTTAGAGTCAAATATTGTTGTTTGTTATAATAGAACATGGATGTTTAAACAGAGATAAGTCAAGAGATTGTGGTGATTGAAGTGTATGCCTTTTCATACCCTGCAAGTGCTGGAATAATCTATTGTGGATAACACCAAATTATGTCCAATACAAAGTTGCTCTTCTGTACTTAGATTTTTAGTAGTCATGGTGATTTTGAATACTCGTTTTACAGATTTTTTTGGGTCCTAGCTAAAACAATGAGACTTTCCAACTGAACTAATCGAGTTAGTGACATTTGTTACAAATACGAAAAACACGGGATAGAAAAGACCCCCACCAATATTCAAACTTTCTCAGACTGTGCATTAAATGCCATATAGTATTTAGAGACAGACCAGAAGAATGGTTTTCTAAAACCATTGTGCATCAATAAAGTATTTTGCAGCAGGAAGATCAGCTGCATGCACTTCCTGAGCCATCAGAGCCCTGTCATGATGACATCAAGTAGAGCAGAAGAGAACACAGTCAATGGACAAGCAAAGGAGACGCCTGTGTTCCAGGGTGGTGCAGGAGATGAGGATTTTCTCTTTATCAAGGGCCTTAGGCTCGTTAGGGTGCTAGTCTGAAGGGCTGGAAGAGAGGCTTTGGATATCTAAAGACTGAGTTTAGACTCTCCTTCTCTAAATGGACCTCTCAGAACATGCAGGCTGGGCAGCTGCTGACTGTGAATGATGTCTTTTAGTCAGCCTGAGGTGGAAACTACATTATGGGCTTTCCTGTGCAACAGCAGTTGTGGTCTTACTCTGAAGTACCATTCAATTTCCAAAAATCACGTGGTAACAAGCTTGGCAGCAGGTTGAGGACTTGCTTTTTGTCTAAGGTCAGGAATCTTTTCTAGACCCTGGTGTACCCTGGTGTCATCTTCTTTGTGTGCTTCCAATACTGCAGTCAAGGACAGTTAAAATAACTGCAATGTGAGGCAATTGGAAACTTTTTTTCAGTGTTGGTGAATTTTGTTTTTTTTTTTAAAATACCACTCTGCTATAGTTATTGCACTGGACAAATAAGTTAATAACTTCAGTTATTGCACTGAAGAAATTTACTCTGTTACATACCAAACAGAAGTTTTGCTTTCTTGACTTGAGAATTGTGATATTATGCTTTGAAATGTTAAACATTTCCTGCTATGATGTGTTAAACTCAGCCAGCAGCTAAGTTCCCACCCAGTAACCTGCTTTCTGTTCCTCCTCCACATCCCCCCCTTCCCTTGAGGAAGGGGAAAAACAAGAAGTATCCATGAATCAAGATAAAGGCAGTTTAATACAAGAAGGAAACAACCCAACAAGTGATTCAGAGGCAATCGCTCTCCACCTCCCACCAGCAGACCTATTTACCACCAGTTGCATGAGGAAATAAAAGCCCTCCAGGTGATATCCTCAATCATGCTTTTGGGTCCTGACAGAGCTGAGCACCAAACTGCATGGTGCTTGCAAGATGATGGCGATTCTGCACCTTCCCACCAGCAAAACAGTGAGAACTGACAGGAATTTCATATTGAAATACGAAATGTCTATGGGAATGGAATGTTCCAGGGTTAGGAAGTAACTCAGAGTACAGAACTGAGTTCTGGTTTCAACAGAGAATTTGGCCCTGAAATGTTTTTTCCAGCTCTGTCCCTGAGTTCCTAATCCCATTATATACTACATCTATCTATGAAAAATGCAACTATTTAATGAATAGCTGTTGAAAATCCTAAATTATTCGCTGAAGAATTTCAGAGTTTTATTAATTCTGGGGTTAAAATCCATTCCTGGTCAGTCATGTTATTAAGTGTCTATTGTCTAGTAATGATAAGGTGCAAAAAAATTATCTTTCAAATTAGTCTTTTAACCTATGAATACAGTTAACATCTGAGGACTTCTTCACTTTCTGTGAGAATGACAAAACCTGTAAATGAAATGATTGGTATTTTGAGCTAAAGTCTGCAGAATTAATGCTTTCAATTTAATGACTGTTTCAGTCAGTTCTTGTAGTGTGGTTCAAGCTGAAACAGAATGCTATTGCTCTCTTGGAAGCTTTTCTGTTTCTCCTTTTCTTATGAAAATGCTGATGACAAGAGATTTCATTTTCGGCTGTTTCCCACCCAAGCTCTGATACTGCAGCAGAATGTTCCATACTGCTAATGAAGTCAGCAGAGTAGTACTTAGCCTCCTCTGAACTACAGAAAAATAAGTTTTAAGGCTAGGTAAGTAGTCATCTGTTTCTTAACGACACTCTGTTCTTTTTAAGCTCACATCCAATATAATATATTTGTTTTATCTCAATTAAAAAGAAGGTATAGAAACTGAAGCTGTTCATTCTTCATAAGGAAATTAAGCTTGATTTTTATTTTAGAATGCTGCAAGCATGTGTAAGTAAAGCTTGTGTTGTGCTATATATAAAAAAGAGTTCTGGATTTTGGCACTTTAATTATAAAGATGAGTGAATAAAAGTGATTTTCTGGTTCATGGGGTTTTTTTTAAACTGAAGTCTTGATTTAAATCTTAGTTTGTCCACAGGTCATTCCTACCTGCCCATTCACATGAACTGAAAACTGACAGTCTGACCAGGTGAAGGTGGGCGTTACTGTTTCAAAAAAAGAACCATCCACAATCTGCTTAGGTAAATTTAAACATATAAGATCAAAAATAAATTTAACTTATTAGCTGCAGAGTCTCTGGTTTGGAAACTCTAGTGGCTGGGTTGTGGTGTAGAATATCACTGGACCCAGTGGAAAGGAAAATCAGAAACCTCTGAGACCTCACCTTGGAGAATGCAACAGAAAATTGAGCCACAATGGCTGAAAAGAAGTATATCTAGCTCAATGAAAACATTTTTCATTATAAAGTATTTTTAAATTTTTTTAACTTAAATGTATCACATATATATACTTAATAATGACCTTACAGAAACGTAAAACAGTTCTTGAAAACACAACATCCACCTACCCCATCACCAAATAAAAGAAGAAAATAAAGAAAAAGGGTAAAAGATTTTTGGGGTGTTTGTTCCTGCATAACTACATAGTAAAAAAAATATTTCAATGAGCTTTACTAAATTATATAGGGAGACAAGGTGTATCTATGTTCACCTATGTTGTGCATTGACCCCAGCCAGGAGGCAGATGCCCACAGTGCCATTTGTTCCTCCCTACCCCACCTTTCCAAGAGGACAGTGGACAGGATAGGGATGGCACAAGGGAGAAAACCTGTGGGTTGAGATAAAGACAGTTTAAACAAGTGAAGGAAAGAGTAGAAAAACCTCAAGTAATGCCAAAGGCAGCCACTCATCACCTCCCATAAATGGAGCAATGCCCTGCCAGTCCCTGAGCAATGACCAGCTTGGAAGCACTCCTCCTTTCTTCCTCTGCCCAGATTTTTATTACTGTGCATGATGTTTCATGATACACAATATCCCTGTGGCCAAATCAGATGAGCTGTCCTGGATGTGTCCCCTTCCAACTTCTTGCCTATCTCAGCCTACTTGCTTATGAAAATTTTCACACATGTAAATCTGATACTCTGGAGCTGTTATTACATTTATTTTTCTCTCTTTCTTAAGCTAAATACAATTTATTTAAAATATGCTGGATTTTTATCATTTAAATATGAGAGCAGAGATTTGGCAATGTGCTCTGAAAGGGTGGATTGAAATCTGCTTGCACTAGGATATCTTTACAATTTAATCTTTTGTCTTGGTCAGTTGTATAAATTTTTCTGTTCTCAGAAAACACATTTTTACCTTTTGTGCCTGTCAACAATTTTGTTTATAGTTTTTTGAGTGCTGGGTTCTGAAGGACTCTTTTTTTTCTGTCTTTCTCTTGAAGCCCCAACAAAAATATCCAATATGTTGCCTAAGATTTTTATTCTTGTGACTATTTAAAGAAAAATGTTCTTTTTTAAGGGATATATTTTAAGACTATTTATGCACATTGCTACATTATGCATACTTCTTATTGCACAACTTTAATGATAATTTTGTCTTATTGACATTTATATCTAATTTTCATTTAACATGTAAATGCTCAGATAGCAAAGCCCCATAGTACATCTCAGTACCCTGAAACCATGGACAGAGCAAACTCAGAGTTGGTCATGGATGCTCATGGTGCAAAGCTGTAACAATCTAAGTACAGAAGAGAAGAGAAATTAATCCAAATACTCAATGTATTATATCTGTTATAAAATAACTTCTGTTGGTTAGGATACTGGGAATATAGTTAGCATCCCTAAAATTCATGACTAGATCTTACACTGGATTTTTAAACTGTGGGTGCTGCTTAAATGTATGTGTTTTAGTAGATGACATGGTTTCCTGGAGTGTTCTGGCTGTACTTTGGTAGTGACTCCATTTGTGTGTGGTGTGTGTTGAGAAGAGCACTGGGAGGTGAATTCTCTTCAGCAGCATGATGTTTTGTGGACTATCCCCAGCATATCATGCCAGCCTGGTTTAGTTTTTAGGGTACAGTGCTTCTTATGCTGTGTTGTTATAAATAAGACACTGGCCTTTATTAGGGAACTACAGCATAAAAATCTAAATCTGCATTAGCTATTCTATTTATGGGCTGGAAATAAGAAACATTTTGATGGTTTTGGGGTATGATGGAGACCTGTGATTATGCAAAGAGCACAGCTAAATTCATTTTACATAGAAGAAAAAAACTATTGATTGGATGCTTCTCTGTTACTCTGCTCTGGAGCAGCATCAGGTCTGAGCTGCCTCTCCTGCTCTGGAGTATTACTAATGGCCAGGGTTCTCTGCGGTAGATGAAGAAATTTCTTTCCTTTTTCTTGGGGTAAGAACTCTGAATACACTAACAGAAAGGAGCAAACAGCTAAAATAGCAATCACCAAATGCTGAACCTAATGAAATATGAAGTTGCAGTTTAAGGCCTCTCACTGCTTCTGTATTTGAGTTTCTGCAGGGTACAAAATATCATTGACTGCTGAATTCAGACTCCCCACAACACTTTGGAGAATAGTTAGTCTCTTAAATGTTTTGATTGCTTCCTGTAGGCCTCCGTGCTGATACACTGTTGTTTGCTGAAGGTGGAGCCCTTCTGTCACTATCAGGCCTCTCAGTAATTCTTATACCTGAACCAGCACTGCTACTGTCCCTTTTCCTCTCAGTCATCATTGTTAGGTTCTGCACTTCTCACTGGGACTCTGAGGAATTGTATGCTTTAGATAAGAATTGCCCAGGCATGTTTAGTAAACCTTGTTACTAGATGAAAGCAAAACAGCTTTGTCATCCTAATTTGCTCCTGATCACAGCTCCTAACTCGGGCAGTGTTTGCCCCATGGTACTAGGAAGAGCAGGACCCTGAAAAACAAGTCTGTGGAAGATTCTACAAGGAATTTAAAATTCTCAGACTCAGTTTGAATGTGGATTTTATACACATGCAAATTTTATTATGACAATGACTTCATTTTCTGCCATTACATTATTTTTTCTTTTAATTTTAATTTGCATCATATCCACTAATATTTGAACAGTCAATTACGTCTTAGACTGTTCATTATATCTTTAGCTATTTGACTTTTTACTTTTTATATTAGAGAGTATATAGATGACATGCAATTTCAGTGGTTTCTTTCTGGCTAGGAAGAACCGTAGATTGGCATGTTATTACTAGTAATGGAATCTTATTACCACTTATTCAGGCAATTTGGTGACACGATATTCAACCACAAATAGCTATGGGAGATGCTCTGTAGGCATACTGGTAGGCCAATAAATATATCTTGTTCCTGTTAAATGATTGTTTAAAGCATTTTGAAAGAATGTTTTCACAGTAATAAGATAAAATAAAGGATACATAAAAGTATAAAGAAGCAGCAGAGATCACTGGCCTAAACAGGTACATTATTAAACCAATGAACTATACCAACTCTGCATGGCACATGAAATTGTCTTTTATAGGCAAATCTCTGCCTGTACTTGTTACTTATCTTTACTGGATGGTAGGGAAATGGCTATTTCATGTGACCAGATTTTTCTGCCTAGAAACTGTAAGATTATGACTGAAAGATGTCAGCCAGTAAAATCCACATTGGTCTGTCAAGCTTAACTGACTGATCGTTTTGAGCTTCTTTCTGATAAGCCTCAGTGCTGTGCTTTAACAATTATCTTTCAGTCATATACAAGGGTTTCCTCCCTACCTTTCATTAATTTGGAGTGCTACCTATAAGGCTTTTGATGGTTTGTAATTCCCAGGATACTTCTCTGTGGGTTTTATGTGTTTTGTGATAGAGTGAAAATGCTGAGATCTAAGTCTAGATCTGTGGAAGGTAATGGACATGGTCATTGGCTACACCCTCCATTCTCTCCCTCACTTGTGAAATGTGCAGCTTCATTCCCTGTTCTGCATGACACATCCCCTGAGGCTGGGTGTGATCCTGCTGCAGCACACTGGAGTGTGCCTTTTGGTCACCTTACTGCACACTAGCCGTGATAAAGATCACTCTCTACTTCCTTTCTGCTACTATTTTCCTCTAGAGATTGGTAACCCTGCTTCACCACTCCAGTAGCATGAATTAGTATTTCTACACCAAATAATTTGCAACTTTTAAGGTCTGTTTTACCAATGGAGGAAGAAAGCGGGTGCATGAAACACGACAGGAATACTGATCCACTTAACAGTTAAAAATATACAAGACTGAGCATCAAGTACAGCTCCACTTCCTCTATGCCTTCAGAGAAAAATAAAAAAGCAATTAATATATTATATTTATTGTAATGATCTCTAAGTGCAATATAAAAATGAGGTGAGGATTTATTCTGCATTGTGGAGGAATCTTTTGAATTTTTATCTTAGCCTGAATATTGTAATGACTTCATTCTACAATATTCTACTGCTTCTATGTAATATTTCATTAGGTTTTTTTTAAAGAAACGGAGAGACAAGACCATATTAGATTTCAGAAATTGAATTTGGATGAACCCAGATTTTGGAAAGCTGTGTATTTAATACAATTTTCAGACTGCCTGTTTGACTGTGAGCCAGGGACATTGTGTCTGTGCACAGTAAACAAAGTTGAACAGTATTCTGTAGCCAAATCATTTGCTTCACCTTCATAATCTGAGAAAAGATAAATGCAAATTGTTAAGATCAAAACACTAAATAGACAAACTTTGGAAAATAACAGGAGAAAATTTACCAAATGTTTTTTGTCTAATTATAAAGATGGATCAAGTAAGATTAATTCTAATGTTTTTGAAAAAGCTACTAAATCTTAGAATCATAGTATGGTTTGGTTTGGAAGGGACCTTAAAGCGCATCTTATTTCAACCCTCTTGCCATGGGTAGAGACACCTTCCACTAGACCAGGTTGCTCAGAGCTCCATCCAACCTGGCCTTAAACAGTTATAAGTTTGGGGTATCAAGAACTTCTCTGGGCAACCCGTTCCAGTGTAAAACAATGCGCTATTTTTCCTACTAGGACTAAGTTTTAGGATTTCTTCTATAGTCTGCTTTAAAAATAATGGGGTCATAGAAGAGAGTATAGAGAATTAGAAGAAGAAATAATTCCATGGAATTATATGATGCATAACACATTAGATAGTTAGGTGCATGGCCCACAGATGTTACTTTTGTTTAGAGAAGGAAAACCAGAATGGACCAGTTATTTACTATCAGTTCATGAACAGACTTTCTTACGAATTTTGAATGCAAACTCTGTTAGTATTGGATACCGAGTGTGTAGCTAGAGATGGTTTACTGCTGTGCACTCATTTGTCTCATCTTCCTTCCTCTCTTTTGTTGTTGACTAAATTTTTCTCTTTTCCTTTCTGAATTCACCAGCTGCTCTTTGTGTAACACCTGCTCTTTAATGCCTACACCTCTTAATCCTTCTACCATCTCCCCTTTTACAGACAAGACTCCTCTTGTGTGCAAGTCTGAAGGGGACTCTGTGTGCATCATGAAAGGACTTACAGGAGGTCTATCCTTTCCCTGATGTCCATGGTAGAGTTCAGCACTTGACATGAGAGGAGAGAGACCATTGATGAGGGCCCCCACAGAGCCAACGCATGCTATTGACAAGGGCATCTCAGGTCCCCACAAGCCTGGGCTGGAAAACTCTTAAGAAGGAATGGCCACATACTAGACATCTGCAGAGCAGCTGGAACATACACTATAGGAATAAAATTGGAGGTCTCTTAATTTTAAGATATGTGTCCTGTACACATGTGAGTGTAAATCTTCTTACAGATTGCCTGTAAGTTGCTGATGTCTTAAAAAGAGAGATAAAAGCATAAATATTTCTCCTTTCCCTACTTGAAAAATGTCTTGGTTTTCTTTACCCCATTGTAGAAGGCTGAAATCTTCATAATAAAGCAGATAGAAGCTTATTTTATAAGAGTCTAATTTTAACAGTTTTGAATGTAAGAAGGCTTGTAATGTTATACTGTATTTCAACTCTTTATAATAGTCAACAGGATAGGAGAAAGAGGCCCAATGAAGGTATGGATACAGACTCAAAAAGAAGAGTTTAAAGTGGAATGTTTCACTCTGTAAAGTAAAAAGTTGCCAGAGGTATAGGAAACTGCAAACCCAATCTCAGAGTGGAAGGAGTCAAGCACTCTGGTGCAAGCACTCTAATTGGCAGACAACATATAAACTGAACATTTTTTGTGCTACTCTACACTGTTGTTCTGTCTCGCTGCTCCTTTATCTGGCATATTACCTTCTGAATATCTCATAAGATTTTTAATGCTTGCTTTCATTTATCTTTCTTGCTGGTTTTCTCCACTCCACACTTTCTGTCCTCCCCCTGCCCTTGCCTCTCAGCCTTTTCCAGGATGTATCAAATTTGGCACTGTAGTAGTTAGTCTGCTCAAAGGAGAACAGCTATTTCTGAAAACTCATTTGCTGTGAAGGATGGAGTTTGCCAAAGTCCCTATTCAGTTTAAGGGACAAATAGTTGGCTTTCTGCCTGTTCTAAATGCATATTCAAGCAATTGTCCTAAACAAAGCCAGGATAATGAGAAATTTCATAATGAGCTGAAAGCTGTATATTTCCTCTTTTTATTATGCCCTAAATAGTCTAATGATCTCAAGTTATAATTTAGTTAGCAATATGGAGTTTAAGTGAGATGGGTATGAGGATAGTGTTTGATGTATGAGACTTTTTACAACCACTTAAAAATAAAAAAGGGGAATTATTCTCTTTCTCCTTAAGCATGCTCTTTGTCTCAGTACATGAATGAATAAGTGACAAATAAATAATCATTGAGTTTTCCTTGAATGGAATTCTCCAAATGTCTCCAGGCATCATCATGAATTGCACTATCACAAACTTAAGTTACCCACTCTGAATAATAGAAGCAGGCAAGCAAAATGCTATCACTGCATGTAAGACAAAAAAGACCCCAAACCAACCCTTTCTGATAATGATTACAAGTCACAGCTATTTTCATACAATCCATAAGCTGGGGTTTAAACTTGCAGGAGTGCCACATCTCATTATACAAAGTGATTGTGGCAAGGAAGAGGAAAACAAACAAAAAATAACATTCATATAACATTGAAGAACACTCAGTTAAATAGGAACATTTAACTCCAGGAGTCTGCTGTGTCAAAGACCACAATTATTAAGTGTCTGATATAAATCAGATTTATATGAAAATCTCAGTTGAGTTAAAAAATATCACACACTTTTATCTTCCATAGTTTAAGAACCATCAGAAGAAATTTTAGGTTAAGAAAGAGTAAACTGTATAGTGTCTCAAATAACCAAAGAGAAGAGATCACCTCCTCAGAAAAATCAAAGAATGAAAGTCTATTCAGCCATCTGAAACCCAGAATCTGACAGTGACAGTCAAAATTAAAATGTCTTTCAATGAAAATTTTTAGATAATACCTTCTCTGTCTTTTGACAATAGTGAAGTCTCCAGTAATATGGTCAAGCATGCTCAAAGCCAGTTCTGAAATCAGTTTTCTTCCTGTATATTCTAGCCAGTACACGGGTTTGGTTTTGTTCAGTTTCCATTTGACCTCTAAACTCTGTATCTGGAAGCTGTATCCAGTCTGACTTCAGGAGAAGCATTCCACCTGTTGGTCTTAGCTGATATGCTGCACTTGTGAATTCAGTCATTCTTCAGTCAGACTTCAGCCTGGAGCTTGTATTATTTAGAAAGAGTCTTTCGTCCTTTACATGATCAGGCTGAAGATCAACCTTTTTGAAGAGGTGAAAATGCCTACTTGTCTTCCCTGCTGAAGCAGGCATGAAGCATGCTAATGCATTTTTTTCCTCCTTAGTGAATCTGCATAACTTCAATGCATTTTAAAATGGTGGGGATGAATATTCTACATATCACAACGAATAGATTTTCATTGAAATGCTATGTACGGTAATATGACCAAATAGTTAGAGGAGGTCCTCAATAAAACCAGGCCACATCCATTGCAGAGCCTCAGCTTCATACTGAGATGCAACACAAAATTATTCTTTATGATACTTACTATCCTATCTATGTTTGCATATCAAGTGTATTATGTATGTTTTTCCTTGGAAAATATGAGGCCATATGCAATAAGATGCAAAACTATGCAATAACTTTGCATGCAATATGTAGGAAATGCTGAAATTTTGTGGAATCCCACAATAACATCAATTCCAGAGTTGTGGGTTTTTTTTTAAAACCAATGTATTTATGCAAAAATGAAAGACAAATTTCCTGAAATATGAGTGGAGATTTTTCCCTTTATAGTTTCCCATTAGTTGTGTCACCTCATGTGCATGATGTGAACCAGCAACTGTGACCAAGAACTATCAACAGGAGCTGTCACAGTGTGACTGAGAATAAATTAAGGACTAATTCTCTTTAAGTTAGAAAATTTTTAATGCTCAAATGTTCCTTAAGTTACCCATCAAGACTGCAAGCTGTGTAAAATAATTACATTCAATGCATATCATTCAGAAGTGATACAGTTTTTCTATTGAAAATGGTTTTTCCATCTTCAGTGAGATGATAATATTTTAAAGATATGGGAAAGAACTTTGTTGTCATTTATTTGTTTCAAGAGGTTTTTTGACTCTAAAGTTTGGCTGTAAACCACAAATGTTTTAACTAGAAATATAGTTTTGATTCCTACACAACCTTTCCATTTTTTTTCCTTAAGAGGAGATTGCCAAATTTTATTGAGAAAAGCGTAGTTTATGTAGTGACTGCAATTTTTGAAGATAGCGTTAGTAAGGCAATTTTGCATTTTTGTATAATTTTGTATTTTTAATTTGTGAACTTCTAATTAACAGTGGAAAATTTTGGGTTCAACTTCTCAGTGAACCCTCAAAATTTAAAATTTTAAGTTTCTTTGAAAAATATATTTGACTTGAATGTAACTTTTAAAATCTTTTATAAGCTAATGTTTACATGTTACTGTAGAGTATATTCTGTACTAGTATTCAATGTTTTAAAGTGTTTTTTTTCTGACCAATTCTTGCATTCAATTCCAAAGTATACTTCGAAATAATAGATTTTGGCAGATGAAGGCTAAGGTAATTCAAGCTTTTCTCATTTGATGACAATGTAATGTTTCTATATAAGCATATGCTTAATTTCTTCCGGGGAAAATGGATATTTAGTTTCAAAGTACAAGTAGGCTTTATCAGCATTGAAATTGAACTAATTAATGGTCTAAGTATATCCTTGAAGGGTCTGAACCTAAAATTTATATTTATTTATAATGTCATTTGATTGGTTTGCAAATGACTTTGTTTTGTTTTTAAATAGTTTAGTTATCCCAAGTTGTTTCCTTGATCATCCTGCCAATCATTCCAGGATTCAAATTATATGTAAAAACCTGTTGTTTCTATCCAGTACCTGAAAATCTAGTTTGTGGGATAGATTCACCGGTCATTGAATGGGTTTCTCTCTTCTTCCTGGGAGAATTCTTTATACCGAAGTTTCTTAACGTTCAAAATCTATTTGTTGAATATTCATGTCAATTGAATGCAAAGTGGATCACAATATCATTGTGATTTTTTGTAAATAACAAGAATGGAAATGTGTTGGGGAAATCCTGTCATTACAGTTGATTATGAATCTTACATTGCAATATTCTTGGCATAAGTATCTTGTACTGTAAGGAACCATTCCTTGCCATCCTGGGTCAGTTGTATAGCATGCATCTCTTTTTCCTTTCCTTGTCAGAAATAAGGTACATGAGCCCAGTTAACCTGACTAGCATATTTTTCTTTTGGGAAAAGCGTCTATGAAGAAGAGTAAGTACTTGTCTCTCCCACCTACTCTTGGAGAGGAGTCTCTGTCTTTGAGCAGGCAGTAGAGAGCAGAGAACTGGAGTTGGGAAATCCAAGGCAAGCCTGCACCTTCCTCCTTAGATTCTACCTGCAAATTTTTGCATGTGGCCAACACAAGTCTCTACTGCCTTCTACCATATAAGGATGCAAAAGAATAGCAAAGTAACTCTTAACAAAGGAGTATGGAAAAATAATATCCAAGTACCCCATTTTTTTTGCAAGGGAAAGGTCCTTGCTGACCCTTTAGTGTCCAGTCCAAATCACACAGTGGATTGTTTCTCATATTTTAAAATTGTTTTACAAAAGTTTTACAAAGATTTTCCTTACTGAAATCTTGGTGTGGCTAACTCTGGCTAGCTAGGTGATATACACCATGACATGCGTGGTTTTGTTCTATAACTAATAATACAGTTTCAATATTTAAAGCATCATATTCCAAAGATGAAGATAGGAAAAATACTTGGAATAGGTTTATTTTGTTCCATATATGAGTGTGATGTGAGGTCTGTAGGAGAGTTCTCTTCTGTTGGCCTGGGTTTTTGTACTTTAAATTTCTTATTAAAATAATGAAAAATAAAAATAACTAGCATGAAGAAAAGGCATGTTTTCATTAAGCATATTACAAATAAAGCAGATAAAGATACACTGAAAACTTGCAAAATTTTGCTATCAAATTTTGTTCAAGCCAATGCATAATAGAGAAAATTTATGTTTCTTAAATCTACATCAAAATTTAAATTTCAAGTGAGAATATTTAGAGCTTTTCTAATATATTATTTGGTGGTTTGTTTTTTTTAAATTTATCTAAAGCACATGTCTTTCTGTCATTTTATCAGTCTCCAGAGGAACACCACACTGAATAAAGATTTATATAGCTATTTCTAATTCCAAAATTTCTTTAAAATTCTTCCTATATAGAAAAATTAATGAACCAGTTTTGCAAGTAAGATTTGCCTATAGTAGTTTATCCTGATATATTCAATATTTTTAAGTCAGATTTTTTAACTGTTGACTGTTATGGGTTTATGGCTTGATCCAGTTTTTAAGTAGAAATGATAACTAAATAAAATTTAGAGAATCCTGAATAATATTTTAGTGAATGCCACAGAACTAGGAAGGCTGAAGGTCTTTCCTAAGAGTATCAGGCACACACATAAAGCAGTGTGCAGTCTTTGGAAAGACAAAGACTGAAACAAAAGTATAAGAGAAATCGTTCTGTAGAAACTAGTCTGAAGTGCTTGTATAGCAAAAAGAAACTGTTGATAGATGCCAAAGTTACTGGAAGTGCCAGTTAGTTGCTGGAAAATGCTGATATTTATAAATTCAGATATTTACACCTATTTCAAGTGAAATACCTAAGCATTGTTCTTCTTGTTTCTTGTTTTCTTATACAATAATTTATCTGAAACATTGTTACGTCATAACTCCCAAACTAATAACATTTGGGTGAAGGATAACTCATGATCAAAAATGTTAAAACCTGAAAACATAGTTCAATTTAAACACATTTTGTGTCTAACAGAAGAATGATTTCTTGAGTAAGGAAGAAAATCAGCTGCTGTATTATGTGAAATGAATGCCACTCAAGAAACATTCCTCATTAGATCAGTCTTGGGATAATACTTTCCTCAGAAGAGAATAGCCACCCAACTTTCTGCTAAACTCTGGAAGTGCATTTCTGCCCTGTTTTTAGTTGTAACATTCTTTTTGTGTTTGTCTTGTCAGAGAGAAAGTTAAAGAAATTGTGAAATGCCAGGTTAGATTTATGTGGTCTTGTTTAACAGTACATAAGTTAGATCTTTAATATCAGTTCTACAGCTAACTTCAGTGCTGATAGATGCATTTTCAAATGCTGAGAGTACCGAGAATGTCTTGGTACTTCAGGAAATTAGCACTGCTATCAGAAACACATTGAAAACTGAAATTCTGTATGACAGGTAATGGCAGCTTCTGTGTTATTAATAATGCAGAAACTGTGTATTTCTGCAAAGCACACAGGCACGTGCCTGAAATTAAGGCCTTATTGCAGAAATAAAACTACTTTTTCAGATTAAAAGTCTGGACTAAGAAACTTGATTTTGTGAGGATTCTTTCTTTGGTTGTGCTTTGTTGCTGTTTTGTTTTGTTTTGTTTTTAAAGAAAAAAAGGTCTTTTTAGCTCTTTTTGTAAACATATGTACTACACTTGAGAGCATTATTATATCAAACCAGGAACTGCTAATATGTTATGTTATGAAGAATTTCAATTTTTTCTTGAATTATAGATTCCTGTTTTTTAATGATAAAGTGCACATGAATGGAGTGTGAAGGAAGTATTTTAGAAAACTTGAGGTAATTGTACAGTCATATAAATGTTCTCATTTTTTCAAACAGCTGAATATTGAACTGGCAGAAGCTATGATTTGGATTTGAAATTTACTTGTGTTCCACTACTTAGGTTCCTAATATTTCTTACCTGACTTTCTTTCTCCCTTTTCTGAACAAGATGGTATTAAAGAACCATAGAATGGTTGAGGGTTGGAAGGGACATCTGGAGATCATTTCGTCCAACCCTCTCCTGCTCAGATGGGGTCACCTAGAGCTGGTAGTCCAGGACCAAATTCAGATGTGTTATGGATTGAGTGGCAGCTTCAGGCAAGCCCTGTCTTAGCCTCAGATTTTCGGCAGCAGATTAAATTTAGATGGCCTGCGCCTAAATTTGTTCCAAGCCTGGCAAATCAGGTCAATTATAACAAGAGTTATTTATTGAATAGACAGGAGATAGCAGAAAAAAGGCTTCTAACAGAGTTACTTACTACACAGTATAAACCAAAAAGAACTGCTAGTAAATGACATAAAATGACGCGGCTCTCTGGAGCACGGCTAGCTCTCTGGGTAATTCACCCACACACTGATGCCCCAGAGGGTACACCGCGCTGAGTGTGGGGAAGGGCTCTGGTAGACGGCAGGCCAGAAACCCAACCTGTGAGCTGCTGCTCACTTTGAGCATACCACTGTCTGGAGAAGAGTAAAGAGAAGGAGGCAGTCCTTGCCATCTTGGGACAATCCAACCCGTTCATTGGTGTCGAAGGAGACCAAGGCAACAAGGCAACCAACAGAGCTGCGCAAGGGATTAAATACCGGGATGGATTGAGGAGAGGGCACAATCAAGAAGCCAATGGGGGAGTTGGAGGGGTGGAGAGTGGGAGGAGTAAAGGGAATCACCCCATCACTCGAGGACAAATCAGAATGGGGGAAGGAGAGAAAGGGGTCACATGGGCCAATGAGGCATTGAAGTTAAGGGGAATTCCAAGGGGGTGGACACTGCAGGGATTGGCCCATGTGGGGATTGGCATGGAAGGGTCTGGAATAAGGGGCAGGGTTGAACTGATTGATAGGGAAGGGGTTGGAACAAGGGGAGGAGAGATAGGCGGAACATACTAACTTGGGAAAACCATGGGGACAATAGCACAAAACCACAAAATGAGGGAGAAAAAAAAATTAAGGGCCGCAACAATAAAACAGTGCATGGTATCAAGGTATCTCTATTGAAGCTAGCAAAGAAATAGTACAGATTTAGAGTCAATGTAACTTACTGCCTAAACAACAATAGTGAACACAAAGTCCTTTTACTCAACCTCCAGAGAAATAACCACAAAGTAGATGTCCCAACCTTGGCGAGAAAGCCCAACGCTTCTCCAGGGAACGTGCAGAAGATTTCTGCTTTTTGGAAGTTTGGTGCAGTTTGTGTCTATCAGTCAGAAATTCCAGCTTATCTTTCCTGATCTCACTTCCACAGTGAGATGTTTATTGTCAGCTGTGTTACTCCCAGTAGTGCCAAATTATCTCCCTACAAGACAAGATGTCCTGACTGCGTTATTTCATCAGTTAGTGAGCAACAGATAAGCTCTTGTGAGGGGTGAAATGCTCTCAGTTATTTCACCAGCTAAAATGCAACAGGTAAGCTTTTCTGGGGCAAGATGCCCTGCTATATATGGCTTTTGAATATCTTCAAGGATGAAGAATCCAAAATCTACTGAGCAGCCTGTTCCAGTGCCCTGTAGCCCTCACAGTGAGAAAGTTCTTCCTCGTGTTCAGAGAGAAACTCCTGTGTTTAATTTTGTGTCCATTGCCTCTGATCCTGTCACTGGGCATCATTTTAACAAGTCTGTTTCTGTTCTTTCTGTACTCTCCCTTCAGGTATTTATATACATTGATAAGACTCCACCAAACCTTCTTTGCTCCATGCTAAACAGTCACAGCTTCTGAGACATTCCTCATAGACCTTTCATCATTTTAGTGACCCTATGCTGGACTTACTTCAGTAGGGCTATATCTTGAACTTGTCTGTTTTTCAATATACAATAAACAGACACCCTCCTTCATGATCAGATTTGGTCTCAATGCTCCTAGAAAACTGCTACCGAGTAGAAGCTCAGCTAAGTTTATAACTAAGATTATTACTTTATGACTAAGTTTATTACTACTGGATAACTAAAATAATGATACAAAATAAGTCAGTGGGTACAGTGTAGAATTAAATACCTGAGTTACTTGCAGCATTGAAAAGAAGTTAACCACAGCCATACTGAGCTCAGTTTGGGTTGTTAACTTGCATTTCAGCTTTGCACTTTCTTTCTTTAACTCCACCCTTTATTTTTTTTTCCTTGAGATTTCCCATGTATTAGAGTTTTGTAACAATCTGCTCTTATGAGAGTGGTGGCTCATCCTTCTGGAGCTTTTCAGTATTGCTGTAACACCTATTTTTTCTAGTGTCAGCCAGCATATTTGAGGATTTTCTAGCACTAAGATGTCTATTTGAGCTTTCAGATTTTGTGCACTTATCTGAACTAATCTTCTTTCTATTCCTTTGAAGTGAGTATGTTTCTAATATTAATTCAGATTATGAATGATTTCAGTATGAAGAATTTTTGGTAAGTGTATTAATAAATTTGAACTTCAGACTTTGTAATTGGAAGAGGGTTGAAGAAACCTCCTGCGTTAACTTTTCGTACCTCTCCATTAGAATTTGCTCATGCTAGTAAGAAAAAAATTGGATAGTGAAAACTTTGAAAAGTACAGGATGATATCTTGCTCTTCATTCTAAAGAGAGCTTCAAATACACCTCTCTTCTGCAGGGGAAAAAAAAAAGTAACCAGTCATTACAGGCAGTAAGCATTCCAGTTATAGTGTTCATTTGCACGCAGGTAAAAATGTGTTATGTGATTTTGTGTGTCATTCAATTTCAAATTCACTCACACGTGTTAATAAAGTCAGGTTCTGAAGAAGCACTGTTTATACTGAAATGAAAATATTATAACAGAGGCTGAATGGCTTTAAAATTATGTTTTTCCTATGTCATAATATGTTATTAAATTCTCTTTCTCCTTCTAAAGTAGCTGGAAAACAAACTGGCAACTACTGTAATTTTTCCTCTTTTTCGCAACAAGACGGTATTGGTATCCAACCCACAGTTTCATGAGTATTTCAAAGAAACAGAAAAATGACACTCCCTGTGTTTATTTACACTAGTTTACATTGATCAGTATTTTAAAAGCCATAGCACATTGCAGTGTACAAACTTATTTCTGCAGCAAAACACTGAGGCAAAATAAAAAATTCATTAGTTCTATAGAATCTATGAAAAATGAAAAACCTAAGTTATGAAGGCAATGATTTAACTTGAGTTAAACATACACTATAGTTCACATTACTAATGGATATCTACTTGGTGTTATGAAAAGACTAACTTAGCAATTAGAAAACAATTATAAACTCATTCAGGTGGAAGACAATTTAAACTGAAATAGAATGATATTAATTGGGAGCAGTTTAAGAACATTTAATTAGATGCCCCCAAAGCCTCAGTTCAATAATTGGAAGGGAAAAACACACAGTTTAAAAAAAGAAACTAGCTTATGGAGGAAATAAGCTTTATTTTTAAAAGAATCCTAGAGAAGGAAGAAGAAAAGGCAGAGGGTAACTTGTTAAGAGCCTGTATTATCACAAACTGATAATTTCATTTAGAAGCTAATAATTGGAAGAAAAATTACAGAGAAAAATGCAAAAAACCCTTAATGACTAGTGAAGCAAAGGCTCATATCTTTCTTTTTGAAGTATATTAGCAATTATATATGTCCACTTAATTCTATTGCTAGCTGAAATTCCTGAAATCTCTAAAATAAGGCTTTTGTTTTCAATAGCTACTACTAATCTCTCTTTGTGGGTGGGATGCCAGATAATCCCACAAATCCTGATGAAGAAGGAAGAGTTACTTCTCAGTTAGAGTTCTAGTGACTGAGAAATGACAACTAGATACTTTTTAAATTAGGAGTGTGAATTTTTGCATTATTTTTCATCAGAAGAAAAAGAACATTTCTATATGACCTGATCTTTTTGGCTTGCTAAATTAGACTAAGTGATAACTAGTTTCCCAGTGCAAACCCTTCAAAATTCCAGAATATATCACGTAAGTATTTAACAAGTCCTTAACAAGTTTCAGTGCAGCCTGACATATTTTCTGTCACATTTTGATAATGGTGGAAACCCAAAAGAATTCTTTTTTTATTGTGTTTACAAGCAAGTTTTTACTCGTTTATTTTTATGGGAGATCCTGATCAAATAAGAAGTGTAGTGGAATTTTTAAATGCTTTAGAAAAGATAAAAAAGAGAGGAATTGTTAAGGTAGAAAAGGTCACATTTGAACAGATCAAATTTGCAATGAGGAGACTGTTCCTAAAATGCAGTATCTGAAAGGAAGAAGACAAGAACTTAAAAAGGAAAAAAAGTTATCCCTGAAGACACTTCTTATAGGTCTAAATCTGAACTACAGAAGTGATGGTGAAAGAAAGCTGTCTCATACCTACACACATACACTACAGCTCATGTAGAAGTAAGATTTATTCTGCAACTTAAAAATCAGATTTGTCTTTGTAATCCTAATGATCCTTTTATTTGTGAGGATGAGTTGGAAGAGCCTTGTACTAAAAAGGCTTCCACATTCATTTCTAGCCAAATCCAAAGTCTTAGCTTTGCAAAAATGTATAATGAACCGCTGCACAGAACTGTGATCTTTGGGTAGCTTTGAAATTCACAGTTCTTTTGATTCTGATTCTGGTCCACTTTGTCTGATTCCTGTTCATTCTCTGAGAGTGTCTTGGGTCATTCTGCATTATTTTGGTTCCAATAAATTAGTCCTCAAGCTCTGTATTAAGTGTTTCCTAATGCAGTAAACTTTTTGTGAAGATTTTCCTAGACAATAATCCTATCATAGTATTAAATCTAGGGATGAGCATCACATGTCTCTCTGAATGCTGGAGTTAAAAATTATGATTACTGAGGGGTTGGCTTCAAAAATTTTATCAGCATTTGACTGAAGAAAGCAATTGCCAATACATCAATGTATTTGCTTATATACATTGTATTTGCTTATATACATTGTATCTTACTACCCTCCGTTACTTATCTCAAACATCAGAGCTAGCCTAATAGGACTATCCAAAATTAAGATGAAAGTATTAAGAAGCAGGTATTTAAAAAACACTCATCTCTGACTAGCCAAAAATATGCTTTGGGAAAGCTGCATCTTCTGGTTTCACTATTAACATAAGTTTGAGGAAAAGCCTGTTAGCATCAGTTTAAGGTTCTTGCGTGACGTATGTTTGTTTCAGGTTGCATTGTATAAAAACTGAGCAACTTAATATTGAAGTGAAAGCACATTTTTTACTCTTCCCCACTGAATCAAATGCTAGTGCTGAGTTTCTAGACTTGTTGCATGTAGAAGCAGATGTAAGAATATTTGCACGTGCTTGCACATTGTGTTTATTCAGTCTTGACAGTTGAGTTGACAATGTTAAACAGTTGTTGACATCATAACACTTGGAATGGTATCTTCTAATTAAAAAAAAAAAAAAAAAAAAGCTTGTGTCTTGTACGTTGTATTTTCCTGGTAAGTAACAAGAGACAAGAGGCTGTTGATATTGAACTTCAGTCAGGAATTTACAACCTCCAGATAAAGCGTGTACCTTAAGCTGTTAGGTTAAGTAGGTCATTGCTTAGAGTCTAAAAGATGTTGCTGGAAATAACTGACTGTTTCTTCTTTTTCAAGCTGAGTCAGAGAGTGTCTGAGAGCCTGTGGTACCTATCAGACAGTAGACACATGGGTGGGCAAGTTTTAATGCTCTTTCCAGGGAGCAGGTGGGGCTGTGGTGGCTGCTTGCCTCAGCTCTTGCTTGCCAAAGCCTTGCAGATCCCTCCCTGGCTTTCTAGGCTATTTCTCTTCTCAGGTTGTTCCTCCTCGTCCTCCTCACTTGGATGACACCAGCTGTGGTGTAGGTGTAAAGTCCAAGGAAAATAAAGACCCAGCTAGCGTAGGGAAGGGGAGAAGAAAAGATTAAAGCTGCAACATGGTGGTAGAGGTAGTGGTGGAATTGTTAAGACAGAAGGGTACATAGGAAGGCAGGTAGAAAAGTGCTACTGTAGGCCCTCTGGACTCAGTATTTACTGTTCTTTTTTTTTTCCCTGAAACAGAGCTGTGTATTTGTCCTTGTCTTATTATTGTTGTTTGTTCTTCTATAATTTTATAACTTGATTACTTCTATTTGTCTTTTGTATGACATTTTGAATGGTTTTCTCTGGGGAAGAGGCCTCACAATACCTCAAGTGGATTGTTTTTAAAAGCTGTATTGTTTTCAGGCTATGTCTGAATAATTCCTCCTTGACATACCTTGATAAACAAGCTTTTTTAGAGTCCTGCAGAATATTTCCCAGTACAGCAGCAAGAGCCCAGGATGTACCCTGAAGGTTGCTTTGTTTAATGTCAACTTCTCTTCAGTTATCCAACTTTGTTTATAAATTAATCAAGGAGCACATTTTTTTATATCTGTATGTACTCCAAATCATGGCTAAGTAATACCAAAATTGGGACTTTGGGTATTGTTTCCAGCTGATGAATGTCATAGCTTTAGTACTAAGAAGCCTATTCATGCACACTTCTCATGAGAAAAGTAGTCCTGATGAAAGATAGAATATTGCCTCAAATAAAGTCCACTTTAAAGTAGTAGTAATTGATAACGAACACATTAATAATATTCCAATATCCTTTAAGGAAAAGAAAATGAAAACAGAGCTTATGAGTATCCTAAATATTGAGTGAGATTCACTGGTAAAGTGCTCTGTGAAGGGAGAAGGTGCTTTGTTTGGGTTACTCATAGATAAAGAAATCCACTGCATTTTGAATGTGTAGTTTTTTGCTAGTTTCCCCTCTCTGGGGGAGGGCACAGGGAGATGCTCAGCTTGTTGGGTTCTCAAACCAAGTACTCTCTGGTTTGGGAGGGTGGAAGTGGCAAAACAATTAAGAAAACACTCCTGCCCTGAAGGTCTTGTGTCTTCTTATATAAGAGACAAGAGTGAGTCCTGTGCAGATTGTGATTAATTTTACCTCATATTGGGCACATGAAGAAAATCTCACAGGCTTTATGCACACAGAGATTCCTCTCAGCAGTAGAATATCTTCTATATTTATTTCTATTTTGATCTTCCAGGTACAGTCTGTTAATTGAGAAGGACATGTAGACCAAAACACCACAGAAAAGGATAAAAAGAATGAGGTAATGAATGGTGTTTTCTGGGCATTCTTTTTGATGCCAGTTTTGAATTTATTTGTTCAGACTAGTTTTGTGTGGTTATTGTAATTCTGAGTCTATTGTATCTTGTAGATAATAAAGCAACTCTGCCTTTACTTGAGGAAGAGATTCAGGAGTAACCAACTGGGGCAGGGATGATAGCAAGGCAATGACAAAGTACTGGCACCTCCAAGGAGAGCAATGTCCATGGCATTCTTGTCTGAGCTCTGCGAAGGCAGTATTTAGGATGACCGCAGTCCTGAGTAGAGTGTGCACATTTGTACACTGAGTAAAGAAGTATGGTAACATCTGAACAGTGTGGTTCCTGAGAAATACTGATGATTCTTTTCTAAATGTCGGGAATTCTCCAGTTATTTATTTATTTATTTATTTATTTATTTATTTATTTATTTATTTATTTGGCTGGCTGATTTTTGTTTGTTTGTTTTTGTTTTTAAGGGTGTATATTTTCTTGCTACAAAAACCATTTTATCTTTTCCAAATGTTTTCTTTAAGGCCTTTTGAGGGCATTCAGATAACTTCTTAGATCATTGGAAATAGGCTTCATTATTTGTGATTAGTTTTGATTTGCCTATTAGATCTTACTTCATGTCAAAATTACTCTTCTCAGAGTGATTAGATGATCACAATGAAAGATTTTATAGCTAATGTTTCAGGCATTCTTCACCTGCTTTTCAACCCTGACCAACAAATTAACTTGTTATTTCCAGTATCTGTGTAGCCATCCAGGTATGACATCATTTAAAGAGACAGAAAAGAAAACAAAGGAATCTCTGTAGACCAAAATGGACAGGTCCCATTTAGTGTCTTTGTTGTATCTAACGGCAGGAGCAAATGCTACCCCACAGGCTTAGAGAAGTGGGGAGCTTGGCTGACTGATCCTGAATGAAATGTTTAGGAGAGGAGAAAGCTTTGGAAATCTGTGTTCAGGAAACTGTTTCTCTCTGGTCTTCTAAACTAAATGTTAATTTAAATAGATCGTTGTAACTTGGTATGTGTAAGAAAATGTAATTGTCTTTCATCTCTGTCTTCAGAGGTGTGCAAGATAAAATGTTGAGCTTTAAACATGAGAGTCCAGCAATATTATTTTGTCACATATTCTCCTGATTTTTACAACAAAATTATGAAAAGCAATTAGCTTAACAGTTGTGCATAAAGCATAGAACTATTTTAGTTCTTGTTTATTTTTTCATCTGTGTATCCATCAGCACTGCTATACCAATTGTGTGTTTTGAACAGATGACTTGAGAGTCATCAGTAAGGGCAGGGAGAAAATTCTGATGAGACTACAGGCATCCCTTCCTTCCTTCAGAAGTAGAAGAGACAGGGAATCTGAATGCCTCTCATGTTTTTTCAGATATTCTAAACTATTACCTTTCCCTGTAGTTTGGAATAAACTTGTCATCATTTCAAATGCACTAAGGGACAGATTAGCTGCTACACTATGTTGGGAAGGTTTGCAGGGTCAGTACACTCACGTAAGCTCAATAACTTTTGTTGGGAAAGCACCCAGAATAAATGTTAAATATTGGAGTTTCCACTGTTGACCTGCATGAAGACAGGCTCCTACGCTGGTCATACAGTAATTGTATAACAGCCAGAGTACTCTGGGCAATCCTTCTGCAATGCATTTAATTCTTCTGATGCAATAGGATACTCAGCATAACCCATGCTTGCACCAAGTCTGCTGCAGGACATTCGAAAACCAGGCATGTAGCCTGGATTGCATTTTGACATGACGACAGAGCAGCCCTCCCTCTTCTGCCTTTGCCCTGCTTTAAACACTTGTGCCCATGTTTTATAAACATCGAGATGAGTCATCTTTTCACCTGTCCTCTGAACTGATCCTTTCTGTTTCCTATGTGGTGTTGGCTAAGTACTTTGCAAATGTTTTTATTTAAATCAGAAGTAACTTGTATTGAGTTGAACCTATCAGAGCAACTTTGAAAAAGAGAGGATTTAATCCAGGATGCTCAAAAGCCTTCTTTAGTAGTTCTTTCTGTTCCTCAGACCACTGAATGCTTTTCATTAGAGGTGAACTTAATTTTGGCTGACTTTGATATGCCTAACTGGGTGGCAGCCAAGCTGTGCTGGCCACTATGTCTGCTGGAGCTCAGGGCCTCTGGAAGTGCCTTTGCTTTAGCCACTGAGAATTAGTGCTGGATTATACATGACAGGTATTGCAATACTTGGAGAGGCAGGATGACTTTTCATGGAACAAACTCATGAATCTGCAGCATGGCACAGTTAATCCCTTCCTGGATATGGCACCTAGAGCCAATAGATAGGGCTTATTTAGTATGTGTTGAATTGAGACTATCACAGGGCTCCGTCTTCTAGTGGAACTTGCTATTAAATTGTGCCAAGTCATGCTATTAAAATGCTGCCATATAGGATACAAACCTGAGAAAGTTACCTTCATGATAATACCAGGGTAAGTAAAACTATTTTCCAATGACACTGAACTACACCCAAATGAAAATTTTCTCAGTCTTTCACCAAAAGGGCCAAAAAAGATGAATTTCAAAGGGCTGTACCATTAGCTTATGGATTCAAAACTTTAAGCTCATGGGCAAAAAGAGGAGGCAGATGAACTACAGGGAAATAAAAGTGTTCTCCATTGTTACCTATCTAAGAGCTGTTTGTAGCATGTCAAAAAAAGTTTGTTTCTTGCCATGTTTGGCATACAAGTGAATTATTCTGCCCTTGGTTTGGCATAATGGACATTTTGAAATTAGATGTTGTTGTTGCAGCAAAAGAATGGTCTATGTTTCAGCCTCATTCAAAATCACTGAATAAAACAGCATCATCAGAGCAAACAAAAGCAGTTCTATATTGAATTTATAAGCTTTAAATAACTTTTCCATTTCACAGGAACCATTTGTAGACTGCCAAGGTCCTTGCTCAATAGATTTTGATATTCGAAACACTTCCTATGTGATAAACTGCCTCATAAAAAAATTAATTCAGTAATAAAAATTATTTTGATCTTATTTTCTTTTCATAATTTCTTCCAAGTGCTGATTCATTTGCTGAACTGTAAGCTTGAATGCTTATACTTATGAATTTTATTAGTTTGAAAAGCTATTATGGATTTCTTACACCCCACTAGGAAAGTTGGTGTTGCTGTTGGTTTGATATGTGAACACTTAGGCTCTTTCACGACTGGACCAAAATTTTTCTCAGAAGAATAGATAGGCATGTTTGAAGTACTCCCTTAAGCTTTTTCAATTTTTTAAAAATTATTTCTTGCTGCTTCCTGGAAATGTCACCAGTCCGTGTGAGTACAGTCTAAAAGGGCCTTGTATCATGCTAGTACAACATGTAAATGCACTTTATGAATAAAAAACTTTACTTATTAGTGCCAGTAGGACTAAAGTAAAATTGAAAGCAAGTAGAATAACTACTTAAATATCAGGTTGTGGGAGTCTACTGCCTTTACCTCAAGATCAACCTGGGCGGGCTAGTTAAGGAATAAAGGAAAATTATGTTCTCCAATATGATCTCTGGGATTGCTGTTTTCTGTAGCTATCTAGAAATGAACCCTGAGAGAATTCCAACAGAGCAGAGAAACAAAATGTGATCCAATTTGTTCTTAACAATTCTCACTTCTTTCATAGTAATATATTACATAATAAGCAAACTTGGTGTTGAGGGGTTTCATAACATTTTGAATGGAAGACTCTAAATTGATTTTACAGTATTCTTGATGAGATTTTAGTGTGAGATATTGAAAAAATGTTTGATATCTGTGAAATGTAGGAGGCACCTACTCTTGGAGGTGAACTACTACACTAGTTCCATGACAAATGGTAAGTGCTAGCAGTATCAAAATAATTCTCCTGGGAATTATGTCAGTCTCTTGGACATTGTCAAAGACAGTATTAATAAATACCCAAAGGCATAGTGCTATACAGGCATAAATGAGAGCACATAGTCCAAAAAATTACATTAAATGATACAAACTAACAATGAAAAATATTTTAAATTATGAACTTTCTTTCCTGCCTGAACCATTCCAGGAGAATATGAGAACCTGGGTAGTAATGCATAAAATGAGTGTATTCTAAGCAATTAAATTTTTTTTAAGACACAGTACTTCACTGAAAACTGTTCATTATCTAAACTCCAATTAGTTTGCTAGGACTCCCATTCTGTATCTTACATTATCTAAAGTGCAGTGGAATTAGATTCTCAACTTGCAAAACTACTGTGTTTTTGATGCTAAACAGTTGAGTGAAAGAGAAAACCACACCCGAGAGAGCATGATCAAAATTAAATGCTTATGATGATATCCCTTTGATATTTAAACCTGTGTAATAAGCATGATGTTGAAAAAAACTCAGCCTTTCTTGAGTCTTGAGTTTTTTTCAATTCATAAAAGTATAAGTCGAAAAATGGCTGCACAGATATCAAAACTTTACAAAGATAAGTGACCTTCAGATAAATACTGTTTGGACCAAAAAAAAAAAGGTACCAGTAAAACTTTGGAAGGAAGGGGGAGAGAGTTCACCAACAGTAAGATGGAAATAGATCTACACATAGGAGAGACCACAGTAGTTTAATTTTTTATTGTTATGGGTATGAGGAATGTCTGTTGTAGGCACCTAAGCTTGGGGGTTTGTTGTGTCATTTCCCCCCACTGTCAGTGAAGAGGGAGAGGCCCCTTGAGGCAGCATGCTGGAGCTGCAGCTGGACTGACAATTCCAGTATGTCTCTGGGGAACCTCACCCCCTTCCACTGACAGCAAAGGAAGGCGTTTGGAGATAAAGTTGATAAACTAACAGCCCAAAATGAACAGTGAGAAGATAGATATCTTTCTCCTTGTCTCAGCTGTGTTGTGTACTATTTACTTGAGGCTTTTTGAGCCACAGCAGGTAATTCAGTCAGCCATTGACATTTCTCAGCAGGCAGTTTGGGTGTGATTGTTCAATTGAGAGGAGCTTGTGAGCCTCAGAAGTTGGGCAATGTACTGCTGATTCAGCAAGAACTCTGCTGGTCTTTTTTCATCATAAATTACTTGGCCTGAGGAGATACAGGAGGTTAAAGATGTAACATTCAATGTGTAGCATTTGTATTATGAAGGGTAAATTTTAACTATTTTCCCCTTCCCCTTAATGAAATTATTTTAAAAATAGTTTTGTTTAATCAGAGCTTGCATGTTAAAATGTATACCTTTTAAATTGCAGAGTGTACTTATTTGTAACACCAGTACCATACAAGATTAGAGTAGAGTGTTCACACACTCAAGTTCTTTGAACTTCAGGTTTATTATTATCATTGTGGTTGTGTATTGGAAGAGTGCAATATTTCCTTGACTTATGAAACTTGCTTTGACATAATAACAGTATTCATGCTCTCTCAGCTAAAACTCAATATTTAATATACCACAGTATTGTGTTGAAATATGGAAATTTATTAATATTAGAAAATAAATGGGAGCAGACTTTGGAAAGATGGAATCAGACTTCAGAAAACTCCATGCGTAGATACAGCACTTTGATAATCATTCAATATTATTTTGTCACTATTTTCATCCTGAAATTCTGTGGAATTTAAATATGTGTGGCAAAGAACTTAATTTTTTTTTTATATAATAATAATGGTACAGCATGGCCCAACACAGCGAGCTTCTGGGGAATGAAAGAGGGAATTAGTTCTCACTGACTTTCATAGTGAGAAAGTCACTGAGGATCTGCAGGGGAACCACTCAACAGTCACAAAGAACTGGAGACAATACTTCACTGTTTGCTGCCTCAGGTTTGTTTGAAGATGCTGATTTCTAAAATGCTCTCAGTCTTCCGGCTGCCTCTGGCCCCTGAAGAATGGAACAGAAGAGGTCTCAGCTGTCTGTCCATGGGGTGGGGTGTGAGGGACCAAGCAGATGTAGGACCAGCTGTTAATGTACAAGAGGGCATCAGCTTTTATGATTTCTGCTCTCTCTTTCTAAAAGTCTATGTCTGCAATTCAAACATAAGGAAAACATTTTCCAAAAGGAAATGGTCTTAACACTATGTTTAAACTTCCTTAGATTCTTTTCTTACTATTTTTCTCTGGATTTAGTAAGTAATACAGGAAACGAACTTTTTTTTTTTTTTTTTAACATGTATTGGTTGCTGGATGGCAGGACCCTTTTCTTAGTATTCTTTCCTTTCCCTTTGATGTACAGTGGTTATAAACTTCAGTGCTTTGAAATGCTTTGTAGATACCAGGACTCAAGCTAGCACGTGACTAGGAAACAAGTATACTGACAGATGGGCCCATTAATCTTTCAGTAAAGTCTACTGACACTATTGTCATCTGTACTTTGCTTGACAGAAGTGACAATGTGTTGAAACACAGGATAAAAGTAGCTGTGCTATATTTTATGCTTTTCTAGCTACAATAGGACCAATAAAAATATTATCATAAAAATGACATGAATTCATCTGTTTTGGTAGAATGTGTTATGGTTTTGCAGAAGTATATTTACATGCAGTGAAATGAGAGGGAATTGGAAGTGTATTGAAAAAATGCATACCAATAAAAGAAACATTATTGATCTGGCTACTTATAAGGTTAAAATTTCAACCAGAGAACATATAAAGATCAAAGTTGTGTGTTTCCATGTGTTGAACAGTAAGTAGATAATATTCTATCCTGGAGAAACTGTTTTGAAGAATTTAATTTTTTAGCATAACTAAAATCAGTATAAGAGGTATGTTGATTCTCTTGGTAGCGTTATTTTTATGAGTAAGCTGGTCTGAGAACATAGGTCCATCTCACAAATAGAACAGAGAATATGTATTGGAAGTAACTTTTCAGATACTAACCTTGACCAAACCAGAAGCAATATACTTCACAGAGCATGCTCTGCATCATGTTAGCATTACATTCCCCATAACAACTTAATGTCTCATGGTTTCCTATGATGAAGTTGGCTTGCAAATTTGGAAAAGGTCATTCATTGTTTCTTTATATAGCATAAAATAAGCAAGCTCTTTATGAATTCCCTATACTTCTGCTGCAGGAAGAAAACCAGTGTTATCACACAGGACGAGTTTACGAGTTTGTCATCTGAAAAAAACCCTGACTTTTTTAAGGTCAAGACTAGAATATATTCTAGTTTTAAACTATTGATAAAACTGTACTTGTTAGCAAGCTAATGTTTTTAGACTAGTGTAAAAAATGTTTTCAGTAATTAAAAATGTATTCTATATTCACATGGGGAATTACTACTACCCAGTATCAAAGACAAAATGCAAGTTACTCATTTGCGCCCTGGGGACACGGTAGTCCAGTCCACAGACTTTCCCCTCGATACAGGTAGGAGTTCCTCTTTCAAAGAGAAAGAAGTGTATGATGTCAATTATTCTTGACTTTAGTTCCCCATGGAATGCTTGCACTCTCAATCAGAGTAATTGTTGGGTTGCTGAAAGCAACTGAAGGGCTGCATGATTGCGAGCTAAGATAGTTAACCTTCTGTTTTCTAGACATTTTCATTCATCACCTGACTTGTTAAATACTTGTGAGCTCCATGTTCTATCCAAAACATGGCTTTGTACAAAAACCTCTTGAACTGGTTTTCTTGTCATTCTGACTTTCTTGAAGGAATGGAAGGAAGTACAACAGAATGAAAATCCTTTTTTCTGTCAGTGTTCTCCTTTAAAAAATCCCCAAATGTTACTGAAGGTCACTCTGCTTTTGAATGTATTGTTTCTGACTAAATAATAAGGTCTGTGGGAGAAAAATATAAATTGGATTACCACTTCATGCAGTGCTATAAATGAAAATGCATTATTTTTCCTTCATCTGGAAACTTTTCTGACTTCAGAAATAATAAACCTTTTTTTAATAGATACCTGTGTTCATTTTTGGGCACCACAATATAAGAAGGATATCAAGCTATAGGAGAGCATCCAAAGCCTATAGCGATGATGAAGGATATGGAGGGGAAGCTGTATGAGTAGCTGAGGTCACTTTCAGCCTGGAGAGGAGGACACTGACGGAGGCCTCATTGTGGTCTACAACCTCCTCATGGGGAGAAGCGGAGGGGCAGACACTGATCTCTTCTCTGTGGTAACCAGAGACAGGACCTGAGGGAACGGCCTGAAGCTGTGGTGGGAGGTTTAGGTTAGGTATTAGGAAAAGGTTTTTCACCAAGAGAGTGGTTGAGCACTGGACCAGGTTCCTTATGGAAGTGGTCATGGCATCAAGCCTGACAGAGTTCAAGGAGTGTTATACAACACTCTCAGGCACATGGTGTGAGTCTTGGGGGGTGTCCTGAAGGGCCAGGAGTTGGACTCGATGGTCCTTGTTGGTCCCTTCCAACACAGAATGTTCTATGATTCTATGATTTCTGCTCTGAAAGTTGCTTGCACAAAATGTTTCGTAAAAGGTACAATTTTTTGAAAAGTTTTTTTTTTTTAATTCACCTAACACTCATGCACAGACGCACATTTTTAATATGACAGTTTCGCATTCTTTTTTTGTTTTCTCCCTGGCAGTAGGAAATTTCTGCCCATGATGTCAATAGCAAAATTATGATTGATTGAGCCTCTGTTATTCTGTTGCTGTATTCTCCTGCTATGAGATGTGTGTTTACATCTTGACTCATTGATTCATTTGTAGTCCTTATGATTCCATGACTTAGAAAAGAAACTTAGCAACATAAAAAGAGCAGAAATTATGCTCAATATATTCCAGTGTTGAAAAGGTTTTATTTTATTTTTATTTTCTTGGGGTTTTTTTCAGTTAACAAGAAATAGCGCATTACCATTGCTTTAGTGTCGTTGAGAAGGGGTTTTGCAGTCAGGCTCATCACACTGGACTCTGAAATGATAACAGATGTGCATCCACCCAGGAAATTACCGTTTTCAATAAGAACCAGAGCAGCAAATGAATTTTCATGCATGGAAAAATAATGTAATAAACTGAGCAAGACTCTGGCTTGATGAATTATATAGTCATAGAAG
This sequence comes from Phainopepla nitens, assembly GCA_013400175.1. Classification (NCBI taxonomy): domain Eukaryota; kingdom Metazoa; phylum Chordata; class Aves; order Passeriformes; family Bombycillidae; genus Phainopepla; species Phainopepla nitens. Next base: position 41,070 of record VXBQ01014781.1, on the reverse strand, counting down.
GGAAAAAAAATACAATTTGTTTAAATTTCTGAAACTTCAGTAGAGCTATAAAACAGGAACACTTTCCACTCCAAGTAATAAAATAACAAGCAGAGGCTTACCAAGTAAATACATTTACAAGTCTGAAGCTTCACACAATTTTTCTGTATTTCCCTACAGACAATTTTATCTTTTATTGTCAAGTACTGAAAATAGATAGGAAATACTAAGTACACTTTTATATTTTTATGATATAATGCTCTTTCTCAGAAGACTCACAATGGTAGAAATAACTAAAATCATATTCATTCCTTTATAAATCTTTCTATTAATTAATTCCTTACTGAAGTAAATGAAAAATTCTTCATTGAAATCCAAGGATGTCATACAGACCTTGAGGACTAAAAAGAAACAGGAGCATTGTAAGTGAAAACAAATCTAAGTCTAAACAAAGAAAACATCAGAAAAACTATTTATCCAAATCAAAATTTTTAAAAATGTTTTAAAATTAATTGTAAAGGACAAATGTTCATTCAGATTTATAGAATCAAATATTATAAATATTTAGAATCAATATAATAATCTATGACATTATAATTAGAATATGATATTTAAATGGAGCAAAACAAATAATAAAAATAACAACAGTAATAATAATAATTCTACAATATCTTATATGTAGTATAAAGATAATGTATTTACAGAATCAAAGAATATTTCGGCTTGAGAGAGACCTTAAAGATCATCTAGTTACAACTCCCCTGTGTTGGGCAGTGATACCTTCCATTAGACCAGGTTGCTCAAACCCCATCCAACCTGTTCCAGTGCCTCCCCATCCTCACAGTACAGAATAATGAATATGTTCATGTTCCTTTACTTTTCCCCCATGAAAAGTTGATTTCTACCTTACTCACCTGGCTTGTACTATCACTTTTGCTATGGCAATTCCTTGTTGTTTCTTGAGTGCCTATCAAATTCTGTTGGAAAAGTGCTAATGTCTGTATAAAGCACTATGTTTAAGCCTTGACTCTCCAATGACTGCCAAATAAACAATTTTCTTTATTTGCTTTAAGAATCCACACAACACCCCCTCACCTGTTTCTCACCTCTGTTATTTTCTTTACTCCCCAAACCTTCTTTGCACATCCAAGGGTATCTCATTTCCTTACATCCATCTCAGAACTCACATACATTGTTGTTCTTAGGTATTGTTGTGGTTTGACCTTGGCTAGATGACAGGTATGCACCAAGGCCTCTCTATCACTCCCCTCCTCATATAGGCAGGAGAGAGAAAATACAATTAAAGGTTCATGGGTTGAGATAAGGGCAGAGAGGGACAACTCACCAATGGGCAAAACAGACAATTTAGGAATATTACCAATCAAAATCAGAGCAGGATAATGAGATGTGAAACAATCTCAAAAACACCTTCCTTCCTCTGTCTCCCTCTTTCCTGGGCTTAATTTTATTTCCAGTTCTCTACCTCTTCCCCATCATCAACCCGGGGAGATGGCGAATGGGGGGTATGGTCAGTTCATCACATGGGTTTTTTTGCTGCCTCTTCCCCGGGGAGAGGAGTCCTTCCCTTGCTAGAGTGTGGGGTCCTTCACAAACTTCCTCAATGTGAGTCCTTCTCGTGGACTGCTGTTGTTCACTAACTCCTCCAGTGTGGGCTCCTTCCATAGGGTGAAATCTTCAAGAACAGCACATTGCACAAGTTACAGTAACTATGACCCTGAGTTAGGTCACAATTCTTACTTATTATTGCTAAACTTGATAAAAAAAATGTGCTATCTGCTTCACAGTCTACAATCAGGGCTTCTGCTTCAGGGATTTTATAGTCTCCTCTATTAGTTGCCTTTTGCAGGGAAGTGCAGGAAAGGCTCTGCAAGTTCTCACCTTGCGTTTCTAAACGAAGTACAATGTCATTCTTTTGTTGTCTGTGAGTATCCTAAGGCATGTTGTCTGATGTTAGTACTCACAGCTACTGGTAGAGATTGTCTAGGATGTGGGTATGATCCCAAAAAGGGCAAAGTGGCAGAATCAGACTCTGCCTTCCATTTGCTAAGCTGATCAGCATTATGGGTCCCAGCCAAGAAGGGGATGGCACATTAAGTAAAATCTGTTGAAAGGAAACAGAAAAACTAATTCCTTTTAAAAATGTTGCATTGCTGGTTTAGCATTTCATAATCAATTCATGAATTAACTGAGTCACACAATCAATTATTCTAAGTACATTTATTAGACGCTGCCACACCTAAATTAATAATTTTGATGGCTTTGCCATACTTTAAACCCAAGAATTAAAGCAAAATGCATTAAAACCATCTATCATGCTGCTTAATCAATCACACTTTGGAGCTCTACGGCATGCTAATTCATGCATTTGGGACACTACTGAAAATTAATTGCAAGCTAGAGAATACATGTTATGAATGCAGCCTTTACTGTGTTTGCCAAAGTAATAACTGTAATGGAGGTCAGGAGATTGGATATTGCTTTAAAAATTTGATGGCTATTTACTCTAACTAAATTTGAATGAAACATTGAGTGACTTAATGGATATCACTTACTCCATAAATAAGAAAGGAATGAAACATAATTTATCTCTCCAAAATTGCTCAGCAAATTGCTGAGTCCTCTTCAGAAGGGCTTACAATAAAGACAAAAAATCTTAGTCATTTTAAACAAACTATATATTAAATTTAACCACAATAAAAAAAGATGGTGGAAAAAAGTTGAGCATGAAATATGAATGCTTGATGCAGCACAGCAATTGCAAATGAATGAGTGTGCTAGTTTGAAAGCAAAAACCAGTGAAACTCCAAGTCAGAAATGCAATCTAATAGAAAAAGGTAAAGTACATGCAATAATACAAAAGAAAAACCTCTGACAAAGTCAGAATACAACCTGACACTCTGCTCGTTAGGGTGGTGGTACTAGTCCAGATGAAGTGATCTTGCTGAAGTGGTGATCCTGTAGAAAAGGTCTAGTAGTCCTTGTCCTCTGGAAACCAGTGGATAAGCACTACTGTTCTGTTTGAAATCCCAGATGATATCCAGGTGGGAAGGCTTGGCTCCTCCCCCTGGGCAGAGCATCTCACAATGGGATGATGTAATTTTATCAGTCATGTGGTGGGTCCTTGATTGCCCATTAAACAGAAATAGCTCCCCGAGGGAGTTATCTATGATTCATGGGGCAAGGCATTGATGGCCCATTAACAGGAGATAGTCTGGGGGAGGAGACAAGAAAACACTGTGCCTCCTGTTTTCAACAGTTCATGGAGATGGTGATGGAATACATAGCTTTGGGCACATATTTACATTGTAACCTAGGACAATGAATCACTGACAGAGAGCAATCTATGTGCCACAAAGATGCTGAAAAATTAAGAAATGTACCAACATTTAACTTGGAACAAATAAAGAAGTTGTTACACTGGACAATTTAAATTCAACAATTTTCTGCCACAAAGTTTTGCAACATAATGTCTGCGCGTTATCCTATGTCTGAAGAGAAAGACAATAAATAGAATCTGCAGCTGTGTCTCAAAAAGATCTTATTTTTACTACTGTCATATTTCTGATAACATTAAAGTTTCCAAAATGGAATTTTGAACTTAGATGAAAATCCATCAAATGATTATTAGATTTTTGATTAGTTTTGTTTGCCACACTCTAACTGTGTATCATTCTATTTGTTTTCCTAGCTTTTATGATTTTTGTATGAAACACTTCTCTTTGCCTTCCATTATCATTTGTTTCCTTCATCAGTCATGCATCAGAGCTAAGTAATTTCCATGCAGTTCTGCTTAAAATATTGTTTTTAATAAAAATTTGTGTATTAGGATACCCATAAGTGTGAACCATGCTCCAAAATGTCTATTACTTGCGTGAACAGACTAATTTTTGGTCATCAAGCAAACATCTGTCTGTTTACATAAAGCGAACTCACTGGATAATTTGGTCTTTCTGTAACATGTTGAGGAGGCCTAATTGTGCAAATAAAACTGAAAGTTTTAATGGAATTTTTTTCACATGAATTTACCTATTTAAATGGCCCTTTATTAGACCTGTACTACAATGACACAGTGTGTTCCTTCCTTACAGTTAGTTTTGCGGACATTTTAGATAAACTCCCAGCAGCTGTGTTGCCATGGTGATTGAATATTGCTTATTGCTTCAAAGACAGTAACATTTGAAGTTTTCTAAAGTCCATTGAATTTTATTTGAAGTGCTCTAAAACAGAGTAAAAACGTAGAGATATAGACATGATGCATGGGCACCTGCTTGATCTTTGTCTGGTTTACTCCAGGGAGCAAGAGGCAATAAAGGAAGGTTGAACACTGAGGAAATGTTTCAAACTGTGTAGCTTTCCCTGCTGTATCAAAGATTCAGTGGGCACACCCCCAGCACTGTTCTTCATGTCCAAAAAAAGATGGGTCTGCAGCTTTTCATTTACCTTCCCACATGGGCTGCTTTGGGGTGATGTTTTATCAGCACCAATTCTGGGCAGGGGAATATCAGGCAAATGATGGTGAAGCCTGATTTTTTATGGACACTCTATAATGACTCATACTAAAAAAAAAAAAAACCTGACTTCAAATTTTCATATTTCTGGTGAGCCAGTCTTTCTGTTGATACCAGGAATGAATTCAAACCCTGCTGCTGTGTGTATCTTGACAGCAAGTCTACGTTGTGCACAGATTGCTATGTTAATTATAACAGTTATCTGGTGTTCTACACAAACTGTATGCATTCACTTCTGAAGTACAGGGCTGCTTTTTTCCCATAAATTTAAAATGATAGCATATTAACAACGAGGTGTTGCAAGAATGGCAACAGATTTTATAAATAAATGATGTAACTTGAGCTGCTGCTATTTCTGTCCCAAAAATTAGTTCATTTGATCCATACCTGTATTAGCTGTAAGAATTCATCTAGCTTTACATCTTTGCATTTAGATAATCAGCTTCTCTTGTGCTTTGTCTGTTTTGAGAGGTGTCCTAATTTTTATTTTTTAATTCCTCACAAGAGAGAGCTTTACATAAACCCACAACAAAAAATAGTGAGAATATAAGTAGATATTGTCTTATTTGTACTCTGTCTTGATCTTTTTCTGGTGGTAAAAGGGTGAGAGAAAGCATTCTGCACTGAATGCTTTCTGTGTATTGGTATGCTACTGTAGTGTAGCTCTGAGTGTTAGGGAAAGGTACTTTAATTGATGAGCTGGAGGGAAGGTGCCATGCCTGTTTAAATGTTTGATATTTTGAAAAATAAATTCAGCTTTCTGCTTAGGAGCTGAATTTGACACCTTTTTCACAGCCCTCCTTTACTCCCTATTCCTTGATTTTTGTGGTAAAGAAGTTTTATTTGACCATATTTGAATTACTCTGTGTGTTCACACACGTCTTTCATCAGTCTTTTATCCAATCAATATTTTGGATAAAGATTGATGGCAATGCACACTAGAGACCAATACTCTAACTGGAAACAACTTTGAACTGAGTCATGTCAATTGGCTGCACCTGAGCCCAGAAACAGAGCAACAAGCATAGATGAAAGGGTGAAATATTTAAGTTTAAAAGATCCATGAAATGGAAGACCCACCACCCTAAAAGTGGAAATAATGATGCTTTCGAACTTAAAATGGATCACCACAGCTCCAACAAGGACTCTAGCAGTTGTGTGGTCTTTCTGGAAGAGCTGACTGAGCTACTCCTCTAAGTTTGGAAAAAAGAACAGTGCATAACTGGAATCAAATTTGAGAACCGATTTTGTTGAAAAATACTGACATAAAGGGAGGATTTTCTGTCACTAACCATTTAGCAGTTGGTAATCTTGATCACTGTAGCATGGTTTAATGCATTTCTTAAGGGAAAAAAATGACCTCTCTTCTGCTTTCTTGAGCAAACTGCCATTTTAATTGCCTCTTTCAGCCCTCCAACTTTTTTCTTGCTTAATCTCCATCCATGATTTTAATCAACCATCTGTCACAAGAGGTGATTTACCCCATGTTTTATCTATGAACCTTATTGTACCTGAAGAGGAGACAAAACCAAAAAAAAAAAGCATCTCAAATAAAAACTAATGAAAGAATAGCAAAATAAAATACATACAGCTCTGTAGGATACCCAAATAGGTTCATTTTGTAGAAATCAGTTGTTTGTTGAGAACTGAACTTAGCTACTGAAATTCTTCATAGTCAAGATTAATTTCTGCTTTTATAAAACATAGAAGATGAAATAATGGTTGTAAACAAACATATTTTAAGTGGATGGGATTTGTGCAATGAAGATGATGTTCTTTAGAATCCAGTTTTTGAGAATATTTTAGCAGAAAATTCAGAGCCAGAGTGTGTTTGTATTTATGAATGCACTTAAGGCAATGAGAGCAAATATTTTCCGAGACCTGCTTAGAGTGGCACTCAACATCTCATATTGTTTAATTTATACAGAGCGAGCTCCACTATGTCATGTACTATTGTGTGCTACATTTTCTGGCAAGTACTGGCATAGCTATAAGGGCTACTGCTGTATCCAATCCTGCTCTAACTGCAACACAAGTTTTGGTGCTTCCAGGCATTACTGTTTTTTAATGTAAAAATCTAATTTGCACACAAGAGAATGATGCAATATAGCAATAAATACTCTATGGAATAGTATCTGGTAAAGTTAGTGTAACTGTTTATGAGGTGCTAGAGGTTCTAAAATATTTTTATTTTTCAAAAAAAATCCAAAGAGGAAAATGAAAAATAGCACTTTTATTGTTTCATTTATTTTTCAGATATGCATTTTAAACTTTAAAAAAATGTATAAAGACAGAAGAGTATAAACACTGGAAAATTTTTCCTCTTTTGATAATCCAAAGACTAAAGTACTGGGATGAAAATTTCACTTGCTGATTAATTACAGATATTAAAAATTACAGCTATATGAGAACTAAAAACACTAAAATATGAGGACACAAAGTATTTCTGTTGAACTAAAGATAGAATTTTTTGTTTCATTTTTAACAAAATAAAGATGGATTTTTTTTTTTTTTTTACCTAGCTGAAGTAAAATATTAGTGAAAATAAGTTTCTTGATCTGAAGGCGAACTGATTGGTTACATCAGTACAGGATTAAATTACTCTGATGTATTCAATAATGTGGTTTATGTAATTGATATTTGTTACATAAATTGCAAGATACATTTTTGATTTAGGACTAAAGACAGAATCATCCTCTTAAGTTGTCCAGGTCTGAGGTGAAGATCAATGTAATTAATGTGCGGTGATTGTCTCAGAGGATAGAGCCTGAAAATGCTCCTGGATTCACCAAGTAAAATAAAGAGTAGTGTCTGGGAAATAACCAACTGCAGAAACAAATTCTGCAGGAGCTGAGAAACCACAGAATAGCTTAGAGTAGATCACTGTGCATCTGCCAAGTGATGGACTGATATGAGAGCAGACCTAACTAATTAGGAAAGCCTTCATCCTTCCCATCTGGAGATTTAACTCTGATGTGTGCACCAGGTGGTCTTTATTAATCATGAATTGAACAAAGATGCCTATGACTCCTAGGCAACATTTTACAAAGTGAGCCAAAACAGCTTCCTTTGGCTAAAGAGTATCAATGCCATACAGTGACTCAGGCTTGTTTTTGGCTATTACACATATGGTGAATTAAGAAAAAAAAATGAGAAAATGCAGACTTGAAGGTGATAGTTTTCATAGCCCTCAGATATATACTTTATATTGCAAGGCATATATACTGTAGAATGTGTTTTGAAAACCTGTTTCTGTAGTGAATAAGAGGTTCCAAGTGGCTTCTCCATCAACATTTATTTTACTATCTGTATCCAAAACTGTGGCCCTGAGGGCTTTTCTTTCCAGATAGTTGCTAGGTGGTGTGCAGGTAACAGTTTCAGTGCAGAGCTCATTAGAACTGAGGTGGATTTTTTTCTGGACATACCAAGAAACAACTTTCTCAAAGTCAAACATCTGTTTCACATCTAACCTGACCTGAGATAAAAACCAAAACATTTTCTGCATGGGGCTCAGCAGGTGGTAGTCCCACAAAGCACAGCCACCAGAAGATGGTTATCTTATTTCTTATCAAGCAAGTTTGAGAGAGGTATAGAAGTCTAAATTTCTTATTCTCATGGGGACTCAGATACAGCTCTTTCATTGACAGAGTGACATTTACTATCAAAGGCTGAAACATTCATCATGCCAAGAGAAAGAGTAAGACAAAGTGCTGAAAATATACACCTGATGAAACAAGTGTAGGCTTCAGGCCTTGCAAGATATTTCTGTAATTTATTGGCGGGGGGGGGGGGAGGGAGCATTTGCATCTGATCTACTACCCAGCCATTAATAAAAATACAAAAAATTTGAAGAGGGACTGACAATCACAACTCATTACTATTTTTTTTTCATTTTTTGTTAAAACACTTTGACATACCCCCTTAGACAGCCTAAACAATTAGAGCAGTCTTTGTCAACATGACATGTCTGAATCTAAATGGTAGGAAGAGATTCATCATTACTTCCATAAATGTTAGAGGTACCACAAAACACAGTAATATGTGGTACTGTATAACAGCTTCTAGTGGTGTTATATATTTCACAGTCTTTCAGGAGTCTTAATCTTTCAAGTGATAAAAAGATAGGTAGATGAAGAATAACAGTGGAGGACAGAGAAAGAATTTAAAGTGTTAAGTGATTATTTGTCAGAAAAAAAATGAGATTCTTTCAATATTCTGTATCAAGAAAACCATGTCTTATAATTTGAAAACCATTTTTTCCCCATTTTTGCCTGTTGAACTTCCAAAAGTAAAGTGTTGTTGTTGCTAAAGGATAATGCTAAAATAAAAGGATGATATTTTTGAACTCTTCTCTCCACCAGAACAGAAAGTACAAATTCAACATCTCACTAATGGATTTCTTTTTAAGTTGTTGGTCAGAACAATGTGAATGCTTTCTTTGGATAGATTGGTAATAAAAATGACAAAAACCAAATTGAAGCACAGAAAATAATGTTTCGAGCTCAAAGCTAAAAAAAAAGTAAAAGCAGGGTCTAAAAGCTCAACATCATATAAGCCAATGAAAGATGTAATTATGCACAGAGTGAGAGAGATTACATTAATGAGACCTTATATTGTAACATTACAGTGTGTGTTGGTTTTGCATTAATTGACATTTGGTGAGGAGGGAAGGAGTCACCCACAGAAATTATTTTTCTGAAAGGAGCTGCTGACAGCTTCCTCCATGACTTGACAAAACCTATCAGTGGCTAGTTTGAATATTGACAACATGTGAAACCAATTAAAGAGCTATATCTGCCTCTGCAAGATTCACATTTTAAAATGAACAAACCCTGGGAATCTTTTTTTTCCTCTTCTGGCCTGAGGACAGGTAACAAACCCGTCCGGCCCCCAGTGTGGCCAGGCTGGGCCAGGCAGGTTCTCCTGCGGGGTTGGATTCTTCCTGGGAAGTTGCCAGGCTCTGTCCTGGCTGGGCCCCAGCAGCTGCTGGGCAGGGGAGGGGAGGCCACGGGCCCCTGGCCAAGGCAGGGCTGGGCCACTGGTGTTTAACATCTTGTTGCCAGGTCCTCCCCTGCAGCACGGCCAGGCCAGCCGGCGCNAAAATGAACAAACCCTGGGAATCTTTTTTTTCCTCTTCTGGCCTGAGGACAGGTAACAAACCCGTCCGGCCCCCAGTGTGGCCAGGCTGGGCCAGGCAGGTTCTCCTGCGGGGCTGGACTCTTCCTGGGAAGTTGCCAGGCTCTGTCCTGGCTGGGCCCCAGCAGCTGCTGGGCAGGGGAGGGGAGGCCACGGGCCCCTGGCCAAGGCAGGGCTGGGCCACTGGTGTTTAACATCTTGTTGCCAGGTCCTCCCCTGCAGCACGGCCAGGCCAGCCGGCGCTCAGCTGAATGTCACCAGAGACTGACGGGCCGGTGGCATGCTGCTCTTCTGGCCTAGGCCCCCCTGAGATCCGGCACAGCGCCTCAGTGTGGCCACTGCCCAGCAAGGACGACATCACCCTCTGTAAGCTCTGGGTGAGATATTAACTTTCAGTGCACAGATGAGACTTGGAGACCTTCAACCCTCTCTCAAGTGAGAGAAAAGGACAGAGTAAAGACATGTAAAGAAACAACATGAAGACACGAAGGTCAGTGAAGACGGAGTCAGGTCTCAGATGGGAGGAGAATGATGAGATGCCTTAGGTAGGCTGAAATTCTCTTGTAAGCCATGGTGATGGACTGTGATACATTGAATATCCCTACAAATCATGGAAAAAAGCATGGAGGGATGGAGCGTTCACATTGCAGACATGAGCAAAGGCATTCAGGCTGAACAAGCAGAAGTTAAAGTAACTATGATCTCAGGAGAAGTTTGAACAGAGAGAGAGACAAGAGTCATGAAGACTCTTTGCCCCTAGGGGAGAAGACTTCTGTTCCCAGAGATAAAGATGATTTTAAAGATAGATGAAGTGAACCTTTGCTTCTGAGCAGCTCATTCTTAAAATTATAGCCCATTAGCCAGGGATTCAGCCCTTTAAAACAGTTGTGGGGAAAATGNGTCAGGTCTCAGATGGGAGGAGAATGATGAGATGCCTTAGGTAGGCTGAAATTCTCTTGTAAGCCATGGTGATGGACTGTGATACATTGAATATCCCTACAAATCATGGAAAAAAGCATGGAGGGATGGAGCGTTCACATTGCAGACATGAGCAAAGGCATTCAGGCTGAACAAGCAGAAGTTAAAGTAACTATGATCTCAGAAGAAGTTTGAACAGAGAGAGAGACAAGAGTCATGAAGACTCTTTGCCCCTAGGGGAGAAGACTTCTGTTCCCAGAGATAAAGATGATTTTAAAGATAGATGAAGTGAACCTTTGCTTCTGAGCAGCTCATTCTTAAAATTATAGCCCATTAGCCAGGGATTCAGCCCTTTAAAACAGTTGTGGGGAAAATGGTAAGTCGAGAGGAGGGACTTTTACATAGTGATCCGATTTCCATTTCCCTGCATGGCTGATTCACTGTGACTTTGAAGCTATGAGAGAACTTTTTCTTGTGCAGATGTCTCCACGGCATAGCAAGAGAGACTGCTCTCCCTAAGTGAACTGGAAGAAGATTATTCTAGAGGTGATAAACTGACTGAATTGTTTCTGTACGTTGTCAGTGAGAAAGAAAAGAGGGTGTGGAGGGGAGGAGAGGTATTCTGAAGGTTTTTCTGGTTCTTTTTATTCTTTTAGTCCTGTCAACAAAGTTTTCTTTATATTATAAAGTTTTGAGCCTGCTTTGCCTTCCTCCTAATCCTGTCTCACAGCAGGAAATGAGTAAATAATTAGAGAGGGTACATGGGCATTTGGCCAACACTGAACCCACCACACAGTGTCAGAATACTGTTTCTCATTCTTTCTGAATATAAAACTTTCTATTTGATAAACTTTTCTATTTGTTCAGGGCATTCTGACTTGTATACTGGATTCTGTTCTTTAAAAGTAGCTTGTGATTGCCTTGACTTTTTTGGTAGCAGTGGAGGAACATGTTTTCACTCTTGAATCATATATTTAGTTCTGCTCATAGTTTATCAGGTAATACTCTTTCCTCACACCTTATAAACTTCTGTAAAATTATTTATAAAACCTTACCTTTATAAAATGCAATTCCCTATTTTCCTCGACCCTCTTGTCATGCCTTGTTCCAGAATAGGCAACATGTGAAGCCTTTCTCCTTCACTCAAGTTTGTGACTTGTATTCCAGATGATTATCTTCACTTTTGTGCTGTTCAAACTATCTGTAAATTTGTTTTACTTATTTCTGCTGAACACTTAGTTCTTGCCATCATAATTATTGCCAATGCTTCTTTCTTGCTAAGTTCAATTGTCTTTCTCTGACTTCCCTTCAAATCCCAAAGTTAAACCTCTCTGATTCCAAGTAAATTCTAACACTGCAGATGGAATCACAGTTCTCTCCCCACTTTTACTCATCCTAGAAGAACCTTTATACTGGAAAGTAGGACCTTGTCCTTGGAAGTCAAAGTTGAGTTGAATCTTTCTTGTGAAGCACTGTTGCTTTTGCAGATTTTACTAACATTGATAGGCATGTATTGCCACAAAGACTCAGGGATCATCTCCTTGTGCCACCTGATTGACCATATTTATTTGTTCCCCTGCACCTTCCATTCCCCTTTCTCATACTGCCGAAAATGTTATACTTTGTACATCTTTTTTCCCAACATCTTGCATGATTGTGAATCTCCAATATTCTAATTTTGTCTTCATATTGCTACTATATATCATTTGCAAAAAATGTCTTTCTCAACAATTCATTCTTTGTTATGCTGATAGAGTCGTGTCCATGCATTCTGTCTCCATGTTGCAAAACCTTTTCTGGGCTGGTTCGTAATGCCACTACCTGTTCAGGAAGTTTTACTACACATTTATGATTCTTAGAAATAAAGATCACCTCTTGTGCTCTTTGATCAACTCTCACTCTTTTCTTCAGCTCTCTTATTCAGCATACATGCTGTTCTGAGACAGAAGCAGCCCTTTGGAAAGAACACTTTAAATGTGGGTAGCATAGCCTTATATAGCCACTGCGTTTTGCCTCATGGAAAACAGCCTTTTATTCAAGATATATAATTCCTTGCCTGATAGTTATTCATAGAAATATTAATTAGAAAAAATATTCTCCTGCAAAGTAAACAATTAAAGGAAAACAATATAAATACATCAAGCTCATATTTCAGCTGACCTCAGCTCAGCAAATTCAGAGAGTGAAAGAAGGAATCAACTGCGCTTTAGCCCAGACAGAAGGCTCATGACTGCTTCCTTGAAGAAAGGTCCTTGGAGCATTTGATAGTTCCCTAAGAGACTAGGAAGTGGTTGACTTGTTTAAAGAATGATGGTTCCAAACAGGGAAATTACTCCTCTGGGTCTCCTTGTCTTGCCACCTCTTATCTTTCTTGTTTGTGCTTTTGTAAGGTCTTTTGAACAACGTTTGTCTTGTATGCACAGGTGCATAGCTTTGCCCATGCTCTTCCTATCTAAGCTGTGATTTTATCATAGAAGGCACTATCAGCTGTGATAACCATATGCCTTGGTGCAAGTCACTCATGTTCACTGGATCCTGAATCCTATGCTAGTGAAAAAAATCTCTGATTTAGTATGCTTTGGCGGGTGTTCCTTGTCCCTTTTCTTTTTTCTTTGTTCAGTTTGAAAGCCATGGTAGATAATGTATCAGTACTGTCTTTCAGGTCTTCTAGTATATGTTCAAACTATGAGACTTTGAGTAAAATCCCAGAAGAGTCTATGCTGAGAGTTGTCAATTTAGGCATGGTTAGTGGTAGAGTAATAAACAAGCAGGGAGTACTGAAAACCTAGATTAGTTGGTCATCAGAATGAAAATAAACTCGCAATGTTTTTTATCTATTCTGTGTAAGCAATTACTTTATAAATCTTGGGATAGATTCTAGGACATTAGCTTGTTGTTTTGTTTATCATTTTGCTACAAATCAGTCTGCTGTGTTCTGACAAGAGATAATGGTATATGACTCATCTATTTCTAGAAATGTTTCTTCAGTGCACACAGATGGTGTTTATAGATCCAATGTGAGGGGTGAGCTATTCGAGAACAGGAATCTGCAATGTCAAAAATTTGTCATATATATTGTTCTCTATACTGAGCAGAAAAACTATCCTTTCTAGTCTGGTTCTGAGATGTTTGTATTCATGAAGTTCAGAAGACAGAGGCCATTTACTACTGTTTTGTCTGTGCTAACACATAATTCAGCCTTTATATGGAATGTAGAATTCTCTTTTCTCAAGATTTCTTGCTTCAGCTGCTGTCATGGCAACACGTACCATCTTTGCTGAAATTCAACTAAAGTTTAACATGGACTTCGACTGATGCAATACATCACTAAAATTTTAATCCACTCTGTCACCCTTTTAAGACAAGTTTTGTCTTACAAACAAGCATGTTTTTGCATCTAAACGGCTCATGGAAAGTAGTAAGCTGTAAAGTGCTTGTGACAGCAACAGGTTTAATTAAAGGACACTAGTTATTCCTTGATATTCATATTTTATGGCATTCAGTTCATGTTTTTCAGTGCATAAGAGTCTTTTCTCTGTCATTCATTATTCTGCTTTTTAGCTGTGGTACTGTCAATCTATTCTTTTGTCTCATGTATATGCATTGTTGATATGCATAATGCCCAGGTTGCAGGAAAATGGCATAGAATTTTCAAAATTAAAATTCTGTTATACATGCTCTCCTCAGACTATGGAGATAAAATGTTTTGTTTAATTCATAATTCTTTGCTGCTTGTGCAATTTTACTGTGCAATCTTTCTGGCAGAGTATTGTTTACAAGCAGAAATAAATTCCTGTTAAACATTTATTGTTCTGAAGATCAGTCTCAGGAGATATAGAACAGCAATAGTGTCACTGGGGAATTTACTGGATTTTGGGATATTTTCTTATTGTTTGAGAGATCATAAAAGATTCTGCTATTTCAAAATTTACTTAATTTCATTTAAAATATGAAAACCCAGCCATATATTGATATATATGAATATATATCAATATATGAATCCAGCCACATTGCCTTGATCACTGCAGCATAATTTTTAAAAATTTAAAGTGAAATGGAAGGAAAAAGTTAAGTGCTTATGAAGCCTTTATGGCTTTTGCTAGCATTTTGGGTTTTTTCTGATATAAGGGATCTGTAAGTTGATCAGATTGTGAGTTCATGCCATTTTATAGTCTCATCTACTGCCTTTCTAAATAGAATTGTATGAAAGCCAAGCCAGGTTAATTCAGAATTTCTGGGAAAAGAGCAGTAATTGCCCACTGTGGTTCATTCAATATGGTCCAAGTGAAGTATATTTTGATATGTTAGGATGAAGTTGCACAACATAACTTAATGGCATAGGCTGAGTTAACAGTTAAAGAGTATTTTCAGTCTTCTTTTCCTTGCTATCTTCTCTTCCTTCTGGAAGGATCAGATTTCCCCTCTTCTCTTGTGCTGGTTGCATAGTAAATCAGAAAGATTGTTAAACTCCCCTTTTTAACTACCAGAATAGAATTCTACCATTTTCCTGAGACTGATCTAGAAGTTAGAGTATAGGAGGAGGGTGAAAGGAGAGGGTCAGAACCTCCTCTTTCACACTCGGCAAACTTCAGTTACACCAAAATATCTGATGTCATCTCTAATAAGCCCAGCTACCTCTTAGGACATAGGAAGTGAAAGAAACATATTTACATCTCTTGGAGGAGTATTAAATAGCTACTGAGAAAAAGTTATTTAGAGATTCTTCCTGGAGTGTAAAATAAGAAAAATTAACTAATCCTTAAATATATAAAGCCACTGTCTTCCTGGACCAAATTGTGCAGAACTTCCTGCTAGAGACCATGCAGCTCAGGCCTTTACCTAATAGAGCTAAACTCATTGATGACACTTATCTTTGAACAGCAGCCAAAGAGGAAAATGTCCAGAATATTATTAAGATGCAGACAGAGTTGGCTATGACCCTGAATAACTTATATTTAAAAAAAAAATGCACAGGAAGAAGTGATTTAGATTGTGCAGAGAAACGGATAAGATTGGGAGAAAAGGAGTAAGGGAATGGTCAAGCTCTGTCTTGCCGAGTTTGGGGTTTTTTTTTGAAATTATGGCAAAATCCCTACAAATTTCAGAGAAAAATTTGTGCAAGTGGAATAATATCATATATTTACCAACTGAAGGTAAAGAATTTCTTCAAGAACAGGGAGGACCTTGGATCTAATGGATGACAGAAGTAATTGCCCTGCTGGAAGAACTGGCCAGATATTGTCAAACTGCAGAATGCAGATGCAAGTGGGAAGTCACTTTGATATTTTAGGATTTTTATTAAATAAGGATAATCTCATATTTTTCCTTAACTGATCTTTCAAATGACTCTTTTTTATTTGTGTTCCATAAGTCACTGTTTACAACATTGGTGATTAATATTGAAACAGCAATTATTTTTCATTTATTACTGTGGAAGTTTCATATTCCATTTTAAGCAGTTGCGAATATTCTGGGAGAAGGCAATAGCAATGGTCATTTTCTCTATTACTACTGTAATTACCTATTTCTGGCCACAGAGGTAGTGCTTGAAATGATCAGCTCTGTCAGGAAGAAAATACCAATGTTTTGTTCTTTTAATTACTTTACTGTTTCCTGTTCTAATGTTTCATACTCTAATTAAACAGGTTTTAATTTTATTTTTTTTAATGTAACTCTTCATATTAAAAAAAAAAAGTTTTTTACTCTAACAGTAATTATGTTCCTGAAGTTCATTACAGTGAACAGCAGCCTTTCTCCTTGAAGATGATTTGTGACTGGAAAGTGTAAAATCATACAAATGACAGTCTGTGTCTATGTTATTATGGTATGTAGGATTCACCCTTCAGCATCTTTTAAATTTCTATTAAGTGGTGAAAGGAAAGCCACATATTCCTCATATCCCTTAAAATATGGTTTCTAGAAAGAATAGGTATGTTTTAAGAAATTGTTTACCATTGGATTTTTTGCTTAAGAAGATGAGTATTTATTCTGGTATATGATATATGCGTACTATATCCAGTTATATTTTAAAAATTCTGCATTTTCTTAACTGTTGAACTAGATAGTCCATTAGAAACCTGCTTTTCTGTGGGCTTGCTCCAAGAGATGGATGGACATCAAAGGACTTTATCTGTCATATCTCCTGCTTTTTCCATCTATGAGAAAGCAGATCTGAGATCTTTAAGACCTCACTTTCGCTATCAGGTCTGCTACTTTCAAACTGAGAAAACCTCCTCAGAAACCAGATAATAGCTCATCAGATAACTAATCCCCTTAGTCCTCTTCAGCTCAGGAATCACAGGTACTGTGCCGGTGACATAACCAGCTAGGGATAGGAAGAGAGAAAAGCCAGTCATCCAGTCATGCATCGTTGTCTGCATGTCTGCTTGTGCCTTCATCAGCAGTGGGACAAATAGGGTGTAGATAGACAGATATGTGTCTTGTAGTCAGGTTTTTAGCAGTCTATTGCAGCTGATCGAAGCTGTCTTAGTGCTTGGGACATTCAAAATGTTTCCCCCTATTCAGATGTTATGTGATGTAAAGGAATTTCATGCTCTGTTTATCCCCCCAGGCTCATTCTCTTCCACTCTGCTGCTGATTCTAAAACTGCAATACTTCTTCAGTCTCTTACTAATTTCTCAGTGTGGTTAAGATTTCCTACAGGTTTGAAAGCATTTAGGAGGAAACCAACAGACAAAGGGTGAATATTCGCACTTGTTTGTGCATATGCATAGGGATGAAATGGAAACCTTGCTTCCTTAGGAAGATGGTAGGAAAAAAGAAAATATTTCATTTGTGAAATAGAAGACATGGTAACTATTTAGTTACTACTTTCAGTGAAGTATTGCGTTTTCTTTGGTTAAAGTTATTAGATTTGTTTTGTAAATGATCCTAGAAGCTTTGTAGAAAGCAAGGCTATTACCGTTGTTAAGCAACAGGACTTTGGCCAAGATATTTTTACAGTGACTGATTAATAAGCCTAACCGCAATATATCTCTCCATTACTTTAATTAAATGGAAAGGTAACATCCTCTAATGGATTATGGCATAGTGCTGCCTACCACTAAATGGGCTGGTTGTGCCTTGAATTTGCACACAATGGGAAGAGATGAAAGACACACAATCTTTGATTTTGGCTCTGCTGAAATATTTTAGTGAATGATCTGTGTCCTGGTTCAGCCTTAGTTATGTGAACACACCACAGCACTGAAATAAAGCACCTTTACTGACTTGAGCAGTGTCTGAGGAGCTCAGGGTGCAGGCAAAGCCAGATTCCATCCACTCACATAGGCAGATCCTGAGGCTCCTCAGAACAGGACCTGGGTGAGTCAGAACCAGTATGGGCAGCAATCATGAGCAGCCAGTGAGACAAGCTGACTATCCTAATGGGTCCAAGACCTTGCTTTTGTTCTCAGACACACTAGTCAGGATTGAAAATTGAGTCCTCTACTGATCTTTCAAATAGCTGACTGATGGTATTCCTCTCTCTGGGTGCCCCGAGAGCTAGATTACAAGCCCCGGGTAGAGAGGAATACCACCATGGACAAAAGGAGAGACGCTCTTTCCTCTGTGCTGCAATCCTGGTTTAATGTAGAACTTATCCTTAGGCAAGTAAAGTGGCAAGGTGGCAGCAAGTACCCCTGCCAAGGAGCAGAGAGAAAAGAGACCGGATCCACGTGATCAGAGGGGTTTTATGTCCCCGGGGAGAGAGGGAAGCTGGGAAATGGGACCATCGGCCAATGGGACAAAGGGAGAAGCCAGCCTGGGACAGGTAGGGGGAAGGGGCCACCACCACAGTGAGAGAGAGAGGGGAGGAAGTGGGGAAAAATAACTCAATACAACCAGAACCTTAGTGCAAGTTAACATACACCCAGTGCAAAACAATAACTCAGTGCAAAGTACCCAATACCCAGTGTAAACAATGTAGCCCACCACAACAGCTGACCAAAGCTCACTTTTCACTTTTAGCCCCATAATTGCCACAAGATGTGGAAGATGAATATTCAATACCTTCTCTGACTGAGGTAAACCTTGCATTGTCTCTGTCAGGAGAGTGACCTAACCCAGAAAGCTGAACTATCCTGTCTGGACTGAACCTTTAGCAACAAATAATATGATATTTCAGAGATAGGGAACATGATGCTGAAGTCTAGTGATCATCCCAAATTCTAGAGACAGGTAGACCTGGATTCTGATCCTTTCTCCTACTTACATAAGGAAAACCAACAATGTCTGTCTCTGCTATGACTACCCACTAAGCATTGGTGACATGCATGAATAGGGGCTTTCAGACCACAGCTTCAGTTTGAGAGACATCTGTCAAAACTATGCTTCAAGAAGCTAAATTTATATTTGGATGCCTAGATCTGATGGGTGACATTCCAGTACCCCTGAGCAAAAGGTCAGCTTTTGTGTATTTTTTGCACTCCCCATAGCAGACTCCAACAAGGAAGAAGCAATCAATGGCAGACTTACTGAACTGGCACCACCTGCCTTGCTGTAGGTGGCATCAAGCCCTTCTAGAAAGGCCTTTTAAAATAAAGCAATCAGTTTATTAAAGCGTATATTAATGAACTGCAATTTGAGAAATCCTGGATTGTTCTTAACTTTTAATTGCTTTCTGGTTTGTTTTTTTTTTTTCCTAAGTTCTTTTGTGAATTATTGTAACATCAACCAAATCTTTTGCATCATAATTGGAAGAGGAATTTCTAATTAATGCATTGTATTCCATAGCAACCAAAACATTTCTAGACACAAATGAGACCAGCACTTATGACACCATCCAAAATACAATGATTCTGAGTCTTCACTGAAGAGGAATACTGTGACAGATTTTATTTACGAATGCATAAACAACAAGAAAAAAAAAGATTACAAGTCTGTCAGATAAGATTATTATCCAAAAGATGAAAAGAGTACTCAAATATTTCTAGTGTCTGATTTTTAGCTTGTCTACCTTCCCCATGGGATTTTTTTAATGTTTACTTGTAGAGTATTAATCCCTGGAGTATCTTTTGACATCTCTATACACGTTTGCCCCATGCTATCAGAAGGATCACTGTTTGCTGTTTCACAGTTTTTACTCTGCTGTATCTGGTATTTCGTGCTCTGTCTGCTTATAGCATGTCAGTCTTTTCTCATAGAGAAGGGAAATTGTAAAACTGAATGTTCCAGAAAAATTTGTAACATTTGCTCCTGATTTTAAAAGAACTCTGAGCCTTTAATATGATAATTTTATAATTTTAAACTTCTGATACAGTTTGAACTTGAGCTTGTTGTCTTACTAAGAGAGGAGATATGCTAGAATAATAATTTACAGACCTAGAGATGCTATAATGAAGAAACCAAATCTGGAGTTACTAAAAGGAGTATCCTAATCTAGTTTGGCTAGTACACACAAAATTTGTGAAATAGACAAAGAAGTTTCTTGGACCTTTGCAGAAAGTTCACCAAAATAGTTATGTGAAAAACACGTTCACTGTCCTGGTAAATTTTAAAAAGGTTTAATAAAAAAGACAATAGGAGACAAACATAAAGCAAAGGGTTAAAACGGCCAGGTGCTTGGCATGCTGCCAAAAGCACACCAGCTGCTTCAGGAATGCCCCTTAAATACTTTTTACAGTACATCCACCTGTTGCATATTCATAGACCTTCATGCATAGTTAAACATTTTCTGGGAACTGTTTGTCATGGCCACTCCTTGGGTCCGCCTTTTTAGAGCATGCTTGTTTCTTGGCTTGCGGTCTTAATTCCTCTTCTTATCACCTTTTTATATGGGTGGTAGTTACTGCTTTACACAGACAGTGAGTGTCGATAACTAGCATGTCAGCAGTAGGGTCCCCCTCATGTATTCACGGACTGTTATCTCAATTAAGCAGACAGTTCAAGCATACTACTTCTTAAACTTTAACAGAAAAAAGAAAACTATATCCATACAGCAAAGCTATTTTAACATTATATATATAGCATTCATCTTAATACTTGCGAAAAGCCAGTATTATAATATGCACTTATAACAATTATTATAAAAAAGTGAAATCTTTTTGATAGAGTCTCTTAAGACACTATCATCAAAATAATAGCTAACAATATTATAAGTAACTCTGTAGGGCTTTGTTGAATTTGGAGTTGTATAGTTCAATGCACCTTTTAAGTGCATATAATGTCTTAGTCTACATAAAAAAATATGAAATATAAACAGAGATATATTATGCCTGTCATGGGATTTCAGTGTGGAAAGCTGAGACATGTCCACAAATAAACTGGTTTAGAAAATTAAGGAATTTAGAGAGTTTTCTAACAGAAAATAAGTATGAAAATAAACTCATGGTGCTTGTTCTCTGTGCTAGTGAATACTGGAAGAATGTCACCTGGGTCTACTGTATGGTTTTCCACACAGTTAAATTATTAGAAATTTAACATGGTCCTGGACTTAGTGTAGTCCCAGCCTCTGAGTACCAATATCGGCATGAACTACTGACCTAAGTTGAAAGACAGGTATCAGCTAGGGAAGGCAGGAACCTCCCTTGGAAACCCCCTCCCTCTGAATTACTATAATTCTGAAATTAAGTGGCTCTCAGGCAAGATATGGGGAGGAATAACAGTCCTTTACTACTGTATATAATAAGGCACATAAAACAACAATAACTGCAGTATTAACAACAAAGAAACAGAGTTAGGGACCCCATGGCAGAGACGGGAAGAGGATGGCGGGGGGGAAACTTGCTTCACAAACCCCCGGGCTGGCCGTCCTGGGTGCTCCGGCAGGACTGAAGAGAAAGAAAGAAACTCCGAGCTGGAATGCAGAAGTCCTGGAGCAGTGGATGGACGAGGTGGGTCAGCGGCTCTGCAGCAGTCTCAGCAGGACAGGGGGTTGCGAGCCACGAGAGAAGGAGGAGAAGCAGCAGCCGCAGGGGAAGCTCCGTCCACGTTAAAACGAACCTCCTCCAGCCACCGCAACTCCAAGAGTGTTCCCCAGCCAAAGAGCTAGTCCATCCCCCCCCACCAGCTGCTCCCCTCCCCCTTTCCCCTTGGGCTTGGCTCAACTCTTTGTCTTGTTAAGCACCCATCAGTACCAGCAATGAGGTTTCCCCGCAACAAATGGGAGAAAAATTCTATAAGTAAAAAAAAAAAAAGAAGAAGAAAATAACAAAAGGAATAACACTCAACCCCCGACAACTACTCAAGTGCAAATGGGAGCTTTGCCCTTTGGGTTGCTTTAGTGTTGGATGGACGGGGAAATGGTTAGCAGGAGATGCTGTGTTTCATGAATCCCATGAATTTCCTCTGCTGTGTTTTATTTACAGAACTAAGAGGAATAATACATGCCTCTAGATGACCTTTACTGTAACTGGAAAGGATGTCTTCTTTCTTGCCTTGATTGTGAATACAGGTTATTTCCTTTTTAAGGAAAGCCTTACTAATAGTTGGTATAGGTAGTTTCACTACCTTTTGAGGGAGCAGCAAGAATAGTAGCCAGAGGCCTTGAGGTCCCTGGTGATATGGAAGCCACAATAGCATGTAGGTGCATGCAGAGTAAACAGTGTCTGTGGTGCCACTTGCTGCCCACAAGGCAGCTGTGATAGTCCCTCCCTGGTCTAGTTGTCTGGGTATGGCACAAACACTGTTTCTGTTTCCACTAAGCACCCCGGTATAGGAATGATGTCCTTTGTCCCCATCTATGTCTCTCTTTCTTCCATTTGTAAAACAAGACAGTACTGATGATTTTTACTGATGATATTGTTGTAGCAAAGCACCTTGAGATTGACAGATGTTATGGAGGAACGATATTAATGTTAAGAGGCAGTTACTGCCAGAGCTGTAAATCAGGATGAAAACTATCACACTGAGAAATTCTGACAAAACAGCATTTTTCTAAAGAAAAGTAAACCATCTTGTGGGACTGCACTGCTTTTAACATCATTTTTGACAGGAATGTGTCAATAAGAATTGTTTTACCTTTTGTTTCTTTTCTGTTATATCAGAATGTTTCATATGAAGTCATTCTATTTTTTGTGTTTTTTTTTTCTTTCTTTCTTTTGACTGCTTATGGGTAAATTGCACCTGTGAGTTCTCTTCTAGATTCTGTCCTGTGGGCTTTTTTTTAGTAGGGTAGTCTTTCTAACCCACATAGATGACTTGATAACACTGTTTGTCCTCAGTCTGAAGTGGCAAAAGAGGGCTTTGTACTCTTTCTTTGTGGTTTTTTTTGGTTTGGTTTGGGTTTTTTTTGTTGGTTTTTTTTGTGGGTTGTTTTTTTAAGAGAAGTAACAATCTCCAGGTATTAGTCCTTGATATATTCAAATCTTTCTGTGTGGATCCCCAAAAATCTTCGGTCTCAGTATGGAATTCTCCCATATGTTTGAAATCCTTTGACTGTGAGAGTGCAATGTGATTAATGTTAAAGGACACTTTCCTCCAGGAGACCTGGACATGAGATTAATTACAGAGACATGGAATAGCATTTTTTAAATAGATGTACTGTTTATTCACCCCAAAGTACATAGGATGCAAACAGCCTGGGGCTCACCTACTGCAACACTTATTTGAGATCTGAAGTCTTGAGGAATGACCTTAGTTCACTACCACACCATTGCAATGGCCTCTGTCTAACTTGGCACTGAGAGATATACTTTCCTCTTCTGTGACTCTTCCTGCTGCATGTTCCCCTCTACTTTCATCCAGGCTGAGGTCCTTAACAGTTCAGTGGTCTTTCTAACCTTGAGTAATGGGCTGGTGGAAGATATTTCTTACTGACTGATTCACCAATTATTTCCCCTGAGGAGTTCCAGTATTCTGACTGAAGATATCCTAATGATGACATTGCTTTTTTCCTGCTCATTATGGCGAGCAGATCTCTTTGATTTAGCTTCACAGAGCCAACCAAAATAATGTCAAATAGCTAAAAACTGATACATCAAAGCCTCAGACATAAAATAAGGAGGAAAAAAACACTCCCAAAATAGAAACAGCATATCATATTGGTGAGGATTATAAGAAAATATTTTCACACCTCAAATAAATTAATGAAATTAGGTTTCAGACAGGCTAAAATGAGGATTTGATATGCAAGGAAGCATTTGTGTTAGATTTTTAGTTTTGATTTTATGCTATCTTGGCTTAGTTTTTGTTATTTTCCTTTTCTGTTTCTATCCAATGAAGTCATCTAATGCTAGATGGTAAATTGGAATTGTACAATGGTCAGAGATAGAAATACAGAGGAAAAGAACTTCAGCATAATTCTACTTGCTTAACTGTGTCCCCAGCCAACTGTTACAGTAGCCTTTAAGAAATGCAGGAAAAGGATGAAAAACACAGGATTAGTTTTAGAGCAACCATTTCTTCCTATAGTTCTTGGGTCTCTTTATTGGAAGAAGCTATTCCTAAGTACATATTTGGTATATCTAACTTTGAAAGAATAGTTAGAGAAATGGAGAATTGAAAAATGAGATATGATACAATATCTTTATCTAATAAGGACAGCTAAACAGAGTTTACATGGTATATAGTACTACGAGTAATAAAATATACACTGTAATGACATGAGAAAATTACTTTGAAGCTAGAGAAAGTTAAAACTAGCTGAAAAGTTATTTAAAAAGTTAGGAGCTGAAGAAACTGATAATAGCAGATAAGTGCTGAGATAGAGACAGTGGTTGTATATTGTTCCGGAAGGTATTGTTTTGAACAGATATTTTTAAATTATTTAATTTCATAGATATGAAACCAAGGGAAAGGAGCTTTAAACCCACACATAGATTGTTTCCAAGGCATCCTTCGTCAGCTCCATGTACTTACAATTTCAAGTAAATGCCTGTAAAGTCTATCGTATGATACAGTAGGAAATGATCCCCCTGGTGTTAACAGTTCTGAAAGCCTCTTGGAGATTTATTGCAGAAAATATTTCGTTTCATGAAGCTTCAAACCCTTCATCTTCATATAAATTGATCAAAGCACCTATCCCCATTATCAATCAATTCCATATTTGTTTAGCTAAACTCTTTAATTTCTGTTCCTATCACCCACTGGAGGCCAAATGATGGATCCAGGCTGCTCAAGAGTAGGCTGTAATAGTTGTGTAATGTTGTTAGAGATCAAAAAAACATTCAGTGATTTATTTTGTTAAGTAGGTATTTCATTGCTGGGATTTCTTTGATGTTTATGTCTATTTTTCCAGTGGCATATCCATGGTAAAACAGTATGTAGAAAAACTTTGTAGCTAGAGAAAGATACAAATCCCTCCTGCTTTACTTTAGATTGTAAGGCAAATAAAACAGTTTATAGTTTTCTGAAAAGACAAACACATCCTAATTCTCAGATATGGTCTCAGTTTCCTTATTTTTCAGGAAGAAAAGAAAAATCTTTTCAGTGATGTATGACAGAACTCAGTAACTAAGGAAGATACTGCTGAGAGGAATTATCTTCTTACCATGTCTGATTAATTTTCCCCTACAACTTTCAAAAAGGAATGTAATTTTGGCATCTGGATTGCAAAACCACAACTTTAAGTCTAACTTCTCTGGTAGCCAACACATCCTGTTGCTATTTGAAATCATTTAGTGAACTGCCAAAATAGGATTCTAATCAGCCAAATACATATTTTGTATGCCACAATGGAGAAATATTTCCATACTTTAATGTTTTTGAATTACAGTACAAAAATTTTAAAAATGTTGTTTCATTTTTTAGTATTAATTGAACTGAAGGATTCCAAATTTACCTTTAATGAAGATAAATTTTTTTTTTAATTTTTATTTAGTTTCATTAAGGATCCATACAGTAATGTGTGACGTATTTTTAAAATTTTATGCTAGATACTGATTCTTCCATTCTGCACTTTTTGTCAGTCAAGAATTGATAGATAATAGTTTTCAAATTATCACAACCACAATTTTATTGTGTTATTTCCTATCAGATGACCTGATGCTGTGTTCTATTTAATTTTATTGCTGTTATCTATTAATTTCACCACTTATTTACCAGAAATAAATGTTGATATATTTTTAATCAGTCTGACTTGAAAAGCACATAAAAGATATGTTTATATTTATTTGTGTAAAAAACTGCAACTCATAGGCATCTCATTCACTTATCTGTGTCTTCTTATGACCACTGGCACTGGATATGTAAGTACTGCTACATGATGTAGGAATGAAAACTGTCTTATGCTCTGTAGACAGATGAGTGTTAATCTGCTGATGGTTTATGCAAGCTTTTACTGGTGCCCAAAAAGGCACCTCACAATTGAAGGATGTATGATTCAAGTTCAGTGTGCTCACTATATAGGTTAATGCTGAACAATAAAGAAAATATCCCAGGTGTTACTGCCAGCAAGTTTTGGCAGAAATTAGGGCAGTGAGGAAGGCAAAATGACCACAAATTTTCCAAAGCCAAGATCATCTTTTATCACTGTATATTCTATAATGGACATTGAAACTAGGCTTCCACAGCGAAGAAAATTTTTAAGAGTCTGAAAACCTAAGAATAGCCTCCATGTTTCCTAATTTACATACCCCTTAAAATTAAACTAACTTGCATTTAGATATTTCTGAAAGAGAGTGCTCTTTACTTTTGGGAATTCTGAACCCAGCGGGAAATCAGATAGACAAATTCAGCACAATGACTCTTTTTTTTTTTTTTTCTTTTGGGCACATGTATGTCTGTATTGGAAGTTAGATAGGATAGCCTAAAGCTGAAAGTTTAGTTTTCCCATTTTGACAGTTGATAGACAAAGGGGAAAAAAATGACAATATGAAAATTAATTGAAAATCAGTCAGTATGTTTTAAGGTTTTTTTAGGAAAGTAAATGGCAGGTTGGAATAGCATAATTCTCTTTATTGCTTCCCAGATTGTCTGCTAGTAGGTATTGCACTGCAGTACAAACAGCTGTTTCTGTTACTACAGAAGCATCTGGTGCACCTGAACAATCTATGCCCTGACACAGTGCCTGGCCAACCTCTCACACTCTAGCCAACCCAGCTAGCTCACTGACTGGCACCGGCGCCAAGAGTGGGCCACTCCGGAGATGCAGAACACTCCCCGGGAACTGCTAAGAGCTAGGCAGCTCTTTGGCAATTCGGCATCCAGCGAAGGTAAAGGATTGAAGAGGAGGCTTTTACCGGTTCCAAGGGATGGGTTTATTGATGAAGTCTGGGGAGATGAAGTCGTGAGCAAGGGAGCCAGGAAAAAGCACAGACAATCGCCTTGCAACAGCTTAAATACAAGGGAGGTTCTGGGGGGTGGATACAAATCCAAACCAATCATAGAACATTATGGGAGGAACATAAGGCAGGTTCTTGTACAATGCAAACCAATAAGGGTAAAAGTGGGAGGGGAACTGTTTGGTCTACAAATGGGGTCTCAATGATGGGGCAATTGACACAGAAGCCTCTGGAACAAGGGGAAGTGTTGGGAAAGATTGACATGGGCCTGGGAGAGGAAACCAGGGACTGACAGGGAACTTTCTAGGATAAAGGGAGGGGTTTCTGGGGAGAGTGACACTCAAAGGGGAGGACACTATGTAAGAACGAACCATTAACTCAGAAAAAGAACAACGGAACAAACCATTAACAAAAAGGCACACTGCAACAATGCCCATGTTTTCTTAGGTGCCCTGTGAATATTGAAAGAAGGAAAAGTATCTTTGGTCTCAGCCTTAAATCTGTATTGTGTCAACTGTTTGAGCAGTAAATTTTCTGTTAATGTTGATACAAAAGAGATAAAGATGCAGGCTCAGAAATCCTTTGGTGCTGTGTTTCTTCTTATCAGAACAGAAACTTTCCAATTTCATTAATTCTTTATTTCTTCTTTTGTATCTGTGTATGCACACAAACACATATTGCAAATAGAGAAGTTGAACAGTAAAAGCAAAATGTCCTTCTTCTGTATGTCTGTTTTGTTTTCTTGTAGGTGTGTATTTTAGTGTACGTGACAAACAATGAAGAGCAAGGATGAAGTATAAAAGCCTTTTGCTTTTACTTGCACATGCAAAAAATTTATATTTCTCATTCTGGAGCCATGAAAATGATCAGAATTTCTTCTTTCAATGGGCTGTGATACTGAGAAGACAACACTTGGAACAAAGTGTCTTCTAAGACAGCAGTGGTGTTGGACACTTGCACTCTTAGGAAAAACAATTAAATGTAAGGACTGAAAAAGCAATGAACAGAAAATAGAAATGAAAGTAAATTTTAGTTTTTTTCCCTGAGCACCATGTTGGTTGTTTCATATATTTTCTATTTTTGTGTAACACATATAACCAATATATTTTATAAAACTAATCCTTTTTCCCCCTTTGAGGCTTTTGTAAAAGTAGAAAGAAATTCTTGAAGTTTTTGATCATTTATGTTTTAGTTTCAGCCTGTACCTTAAGTGCTCCATCTCATTTTTGTGGTTTTTAATGCCATATGTAGCAGCATGAGAAAGACATTAGTAAACAAGAATGGCTACTCATGGTTTTGGGGCTCATTTCTTCTTCAAGATGAATGGAATCGCCTGAATAGCCAAGAGCTAGAAATATGAGAACAGTGAATTTAAACTTTTTGAAAGTTTAGGAAATTATTATTAGGTTACAATAATAATAATAATAATAATAATAATAATAATAATAATAATAATAATAATAATAATAATAATAATAATAATAATAATAATAATAATAAATTATTTAAAAAGTTAGAAAAACCTCTCTTTTAAGTGTCACTTGTTTACAATACATGATTAAAAATAAGATTAAGTATGATTTAAATATGATTAAAAATAATCAGAGTACATGCAAAAGAGCAGGTATGTAAACAAACCCCCTTTTCAATAAGGATAATTGATTTACATAATTGTGAACTACCAAGGGAACAAATAACTTTCAATCGTGGGCAGAACAGCTAGTTCACTGTAAATTCTGATAATAAAAGTGTTTAAAGGTTGGATATTTGAGTGATACTATCAAAGAATGTTTCTATCTATAAGAATTGGTATTTTTCTTCCCTGAATTTATACCTAAAATCCCTATTTTTTTACACTTAGGGCATCAATTTCTACTAAGACTGAAACATAACAACAGTGATCAAACACATTCTGTCAAATGCATTGAACAAATGGTTATGATGAGCCTGTGGCAAATAGACTTCAGCGAAGCACTGAAGCAAAAATTAGGAGAAATGGGTTCTTTTTCTTTGTTCTCTTTGCAGTGTCGTATCATAGTATCAAGAATGGGCCAGAATGGGTCAGAATGAGCCTTAGCAAAGACTGTCTAGTTCCAGCCCCGCTACAGTGGACAGAGACTACTTGCATTAGGCCGTGTTGCTCAGAGCTCCATCCAGCCTGGTCTTGAACAATTTTGGGGATGGGACATCCATGGTTTCTCTGTACAACCTGTTTCAGTGCCTCACCACCCCCACAGGTAAAGAATTTCTTCCTAACATCCTACCTAAACCTACTCTCTTTCAGTTAAAACCATTAGCCCGTGTCCTTTCACTACATGCTCTTGTAAGAATTCCCTCTCCAACTTGGTGATAGAGCAGTCTCTTTAAATATTGGAAGGTTCTATAAGGTTTCCTTGGTACCTTCTCTGCTCTGAGCTGAACAACTCCAACTCTCTCAGCCTGTCTTCATGGGACAGGTGCTCCATCCTTCTGATCATCTTTGTGGCCTCCTCTGATCTCACTCCAGCAGGTCCACATTCTTCCTGTGCTGAGGACCCTGGAGTGGGAGCCAGTGCTCCAGGTGGGATGTCAAGAGAGCAGAGTAGAGGGGAAGGATCATCTCCTTTGATCTGCCATAATATTCCCTACTTAGAAAAAGCTTGGAGATAGTTTTTGACTTATGACTGCTCATAATTTTTTATGAACCAAGACTGGGCTAGATCATATTCTCTTGTTTATAAAAGTAAAGTAGACTGAACTGTAATGTTATATAGTTTGTAGAGTTTCAAAGAAGTGGATGGCTATTCTTCATTGCTCAACAAGGTCTTGGGAGGGAAGTGATATGACAAGTCTGTCACAGACAACTTTCTTTGGGCCCCATCAATAGTACACTAAGGAGGTTTTTGAAGCTGCCATCCTTTCAAGATCTATTGAAAAAAGCTAGGACATATGAAGCTCGGGTCAGAAGGATCTTGCCTGTGTACTTGCAGATAATACAAATCAACTTTAATAATTATATGATTATATCAGGGCAATATTTATGTATTCTACTGCTTATCATACTATTTCTGATAAATGAAAAAAGACTGTACTTTAGGGACCGCTGTCAAAGGGACCCTCATCAGTGTCTAAATATACTTAGCACCAGAAGGAAGGGTTTAACTGTTGCAGCCTACTTAAATTTAGACTTTTAAGTTCAAGAACTTCAGATGCAGCAGCCAGTCTGACAGGAAGACTTGTTTTTCTATTTGTATGATTTTGCTGTGAACAGAGCATAATCAGGATAGCACTCCAGTTTTGGAGTCACATCCTGGCTCTTATTTGAATTCACACAACAGTATTACTTGTGTTAGGCAAGAGCTAAAGCATAGGAATCAAAATTTTTGAAAGTCAAAACATTTATATATGGAACCAAGCCATTTTACTAACCCTTTTGGATTTCAGTCAAGCTCTTTTGTAGTTATAAGGAAATTCAAAGAAGTAAGAGTAAATTAGAAAAGGAAAAAATTATGCATGTAGCCTCTACTATTTTGAGAAAACTTATAGCTGTGTTTAATCCAGATACAGGATCCCAATGTAATAGTTTACAGAAGTCTGATAAAGGTGAAATCAATCAGAAGAGAGCTGCAATCCCCATTCTTTGTCTGGGTCCTTTCTGAGATATCTGACAATCACAATGACACTGAGAACTAATCATGTTTTATTATTTTATTGAAACCTAAGCCACAGATCAGTCTTTGGTTGGCTTATGTGTGCTTAAATCATAACAAGAAGATGCAGTGGGCAGCTCTAGTGAAATCTGTGTTTAGCAAACTGCCAGTGTTCACAGATGACTTATAAATACTGCAATTTGTACTCACCAGAAATCATGGCTGAGAGTGGGATTCCTGCAATTTTTTATGGGACTTGCAAATATGTGATAGACAGATACAAGCAATAAAAATAATCACAGAATCACAGAACAAGCTGGGACGGGACCACAAGGGTCATAGAGTCCAATTCCTGGCCCTGCACAGCACAGTCCTCAAGAGTCACACAGATGTCGGGGGGTATTGTCCAAACCCTTCTTGAATTTTGTCAGGTTTGGTGCTGTGACCACTTCCCTGGGGAGTCTGTTCCAATGCCCATTCACCCCCTGGGTGAAGAACCCTCTCCTAATATCCAACCTAAACCTCCCCTGACACAGGGGAGGCTATTTTCTTGGTCACTATAAAGAAGAGATCAGTGTCTGCCCTTCCCCTTCCCCTCATGAAGAAGTTGTAGACTGCAGCAAGGCCTCCCCTCAGTCTCCTTGTCTCCAGGCTGAACAAATTAAGTGCTCTTGGCTACTCCTCATATGGCTTTACCCCAAGGCCCTTCACCATCTTTGTAACCCTCCTTTGGATGCTCTCTAGTGGCTTAATATCCTTCTTACACTGTGGTGCCCAAAACTGCCCTCAGGACTCAAGAGGAGGCTGTACCAGCTCAGAGCAGGGTAGGACAATCCCCTCCTTTGCCCAGCTGGTGATGCTGTGCCTGATGCACCCCAGGACACACTCGTCCCCCCTGGCTGCCAGGCACTGCAGACTCATGTTCAACTTGCCATTGACCAGGACCGCCAGGTCCCTTTCCATGGCACTGCTCTCCAGCATCTCATTCCCCAGTCTGTTCATACATCAAGAGTTACCCCATTCCAGCTACAGAATTGAGCATTTTCCCTTGTTGAACTTCATGTGGTTGGTGATTGCCCACCCTCTGATGTGTTGAGGTCTCTCTGCAGGGCCTCTCCACCTTTGAGGGAGTCAAGAGCTCCTCCCAGTTTTGTATCATCCGTAAACTTGCTCAGTATCCTACCCAGTCCTTCTACATCATTAATGAAGATGTCAAAAAGGACATGGCCAAGGATGGAGCCCTGTGGAACCCCACTAGTGGTAGGTCACCAGGCTGATGTCACCTCATTCACTGCAATCTTTTGTGCCTGACCTGTGATCCATTTGCTCACCCACCCTATGATGTTTTTATTCAGATGTATGCTGGACATTTTGTCCAGAATGATGCTCTGACAGACAGTATCAAAAGCTTTATTGAAATCCTAACAGATTACATCAATTGGTTTCCCTTGATAATTAGGTGGGTTACCTTGTCATAAAAGGAAATCAGGTTTGGTAAGCTGGGCTTTCCTCTCATGAAGTTGTGCTGGCTGTGACCAATGACTGCATTGTTCTTCAGGTGTTTTTCAATACCTCCCAGAATAAAAATCCAAGATTAGAACTAGATGGAAATAAGATGACTAGACTCAAAATAATGGTGCAAGAGATCTGAACTTTCAAGTGTTTATCCCAGGAGTGGATTCTGAGCTCAGCATGTCTTCTGGTCATAGCTTCAGTTTGCACCTCTTGTCAGGCACATACACAAGCATGAAGCCTGGGAGCAGCCCTGTGTGTTTCCTCCTGGTCAGATATACATGGGCCCCAGTCCCTCTGGCCTGTTTGTGCACTCTCTTCAGGCTTTGAAATCCTCTTCAAGGACCAGACGTGGAGCGTTTAGGGTTTTCATCACTGGGCTTGAAGGCAATTTTGTCCTTCCTGGAAGGTAGCTCTAACTGCTGGGTGATACTGTGCAATTAATGTATATGTTGTGTTTATGACTTAAGAGTATTGCTTTCCTTCTCATCTGTTCTTGCTCGTAAAGTAGGAAGACAACATTGCATATATTCTTCCTGAATAAAAGAGAATGAAGGAGCTTTTTTAGCTTAAAAACAGCACTGACCTTTAGCTAACCTTTAGCTAATAGAAGAAAAATGTACACATGTGAGCATACTTATGTGTATGTACATGAGTGTATGTAATCTTTTGTGGTATTTATACATTAAAAAGAGCCTATATGTTTTATAATTAAAGAGCAATTAACATATTTTAAAAATAATAGTATTAGTTATGATAACTGGTATTAGACTGTTCTTGTCTCAGGAATAACAGTACCAGTTAAATTGCTATGATGAGGAAAGCAATTCATAAATATTGCAGTAGCAGATGTGACTGAGGAAGTGGTTTGCTGTTCCAAGGCTATCACTTTGATTGATTGTAGTGACAGTGAAGTTACTGGAGGTTATATTTTTTAAATTAGACTTGAAGTTAAAATAGAATACTAGCTCCCTCTTTTGCGTCAGCATCTGTTATTTATCTCTGATACAGAAGAGAGCATGATCTGGAAAAGTAGACATTACTTAGACTTAAATCCATGATTTTTAAGAGTAGTCTACCTAGAAATAGTTCACATTAATTGAATTTATTGAATTTATAATGCTCCAGATAATATATCCTGAGGAACAGAGTGAAGCATTTATAGAACCGTGACGTAAAACGGTGTGTGTAGTGGTTTCTATTTGTATATCTGAGCAGCTCTGCTCTTCCTGTTGTATCAGCAGGCCATGCCAAAATGTCATCGTGCATCATGAACCGATTTCCAAAGACCTCCTTTCCCTGAGGCCGAATCCTTGTTCTAGTGCTAGGGCAGGCAGTGATAAATATCGATCTCATTTATACTTGTACTCTTACTGTGCGTAACTCCCCAGAGCACAGCAACCTCTCTTCATTAGAACCATTATAAACAATTTGTTGTAATCTCTTTTAGATTTCATGGGATCTTTTGAAATATGCAAAAAATTGATGATTTGATATTTTCTTTGATATTGAATCATATCAGTTTCCTTTATATTTCCTTATTTTCATAGTCTTTCAGTCTGCACAAAAATAATTTTCTATGTGCACAGTTATCTACACATATGGAGTTTCTTTCAAGGTTATAGCTAATTTGATGCTGCTTTAACATCTGATATTTATGATGTCCATCTCATGTTTCTCTTGTATTTGATTTGAATTTCCTGTGGGTAAGGTAACTTAATGGTAAAATAGAGGAGTCACGAAGGCCATATACAAAACTTTAGGTCCTGCATACTAAACATAAAAAGTGAAAAAAATATTTATACAAACCTTTTCAAAACCAAAAAAGAATAAACCAAATAAAATCAAGAAAAAATAATTAGTAGACTTCTTCAGGCAAATTTCCAGGCAGTGTCTTGAGTTTATTAGTAATTTTGTGACTAAGCTCATGTTTTGAATATCACTCTCTAGTGCCTGAACAATCCTATAGTGCTAAAAAAATAGAAATTAAGTAGTTTGAGATATATACCAATGGAGTTATCAGGTACGGCCACTAAAGGAAAACAATGCAGGTCACCTGTTTAAAAATCTCCCTCATTATTATGTAGGACTTTGTGGCTACAAGGATTGTGGCATATAGTATTCCTGAAATTCTTCTGTGTACTACTTTTAATAAAAAATGGATAGGAGAGGTGTAATGTTATCACTACAGAAATCATATTTATTATTCAGTATTGGAAAAGTTCTAACAGGATGAGTATCAGTTATTGTAGTCAGTACTTTCAATCTTTCTTCTCTGACATTTAGTGCATTTAAAATGGCAGACACTCTATTTATCTATGCCCTTGAGTTTGTAATTCTCTGCTCTTATAATTACCCTTTTCTGCTCTTTTAAGTTTGCAAGAGGTAGTGCACGGTAATTTTTAGGTAGATAAGTGTCTTAGGTTGAAAAGACAGGTATCTGCTAGGGAAAGCCGGAGCCTCCCTTGGAAACCCCCTCCCTCCGAATTATTATAAATTTGAAATTAAACGGCTTTCAGGCAGGATATGGGGAAGGAATAACCGTCCTTTACTAGTGCGTACAACAAGATACAGAAAACCAAAAATAACTGCAATAGTAACAACAGAGAAACAGAGTCAGGGACCCCGTAGCAGAGACNGAAGCAGCCCAAGCAGCTCTGTCTAGGTTAAAACGAACCTCCTTCCTCCCCACCCCCCCCACCCCCCTCTTCCCCCTAGGCCCGGCCAAACTCATTGTCTCCCAAAGCACTCATAAGCACCAGCCATCAGGTTACCCCGCAACAAATGGGAGAAAAATTCCACAAGAGAGAATGCAAAGGAACAAAAGGAATAACACCCAACCCCCGACAATAAGAAGTCAGATAAATGGGTTCATTTGTCTCAATGTCCCTTATTAAAGTATTTGACCTCTAACCTTTTTGACATTTCAGCTGTAGTATTTAATAAATAATAAATCAATTCTGCTATATAGGAGATTGCATTTAAGTCTGTGGTACCTGAATATTTCTTTCTGTTTTTCATATTCTAAAAGTCACACTTTCTGTATCTATTTGTCCAATTGCATCTTATCTCAAACAGTTGCCTTGGAGTTATGTATGTCATCACCATCCTTATGTAGGACTTATGAGACCTGAAGGAAAATAAGCTGGTGTTTCTTTCTGTAGTGATAATAGGATTTTGTACAGAAATTCAGGAAAGCTAAAATAGCAAAACTTGAAATTGAGAAGCTTATGTGAAAGGTGATTTTTATTTATTTGAACATATGTAATTTTTATTAATATAATCCACTCACACTTTGAAGGCAGATGCCACTGGTATTTTCAGAGATTTCCCTCAAACCCTAATAAACACATCTGTGTACAATTTTTGTCAATGTCAACATCATGAGATACAAAAAGATACATTAATCCTGTTACATGGTAAATTAGGCAGTAAGCTAAAGGCATTTCCATTCTCTAATAAACCAGCGAATATTTCTGGGTTGTCCTCCTTATACTTAAAGTTTTCAGAATAGTAGAGGTGTAGAAAGCAATGAGAATGGAGTTGCAGAGATTTGGACACTTAATTTTGTTTAAGTGAACTATGTTTGGGTTCATTTTCATGTATTTCACTTAGAGAGCACAGGGCTGTCCATCTTTCCAGCTTTAAAAATAAAGCTCTGTTTCAAAGATGCATGGTTGCTTTTGACAAAAGGATGCATATTACAAAACTTGCACTTTCTGCTTCAGAAGGATGATTAAGTGCCTCTTACTTACATACACAGAATGCTCAAGGCAGATTACTTAGCCTAGAAAAGAATTCTAAAAATACTTTTTCTTCTTATCAATTTCCCATGAAAACTTTAATATATGCTCTATTCCTTACAATGACTTACTGCTTTGTGGATAGCAGAATACTTAAAAATGACCAGAGGTACTCTAATGATTTAGTCTATTGAGCAAATATTCAGAAAGAAAAGTGTCCATTAAGTCATAATTGTTTTAAAAAGAGGCCCTTAAAATCTAATACACCTTCTCAGATTTGGTGATGTCATTTTCTCAGCATATTCAACAACTCTTAGAAGAAAAGTAGAAAATGGAGATGGAATCCCCTCATTACCTCCTGCCTTTGGAGAGGCATTTTCTCTGAACCTGTGTAATACATCATGTGTTTTGAATTCAACTTAGGAAAAAGACTTTTTGAGATAAAAAAATGCAGAATTCATATTTATCTACTTGTGTATTCTTGGAAAAAAATGCTTTTTCTTTTTGAGATTGTTAGAATTAGGTCTTCGTGATAATACTCTGCTAGGTAAAATAGGTTATTGTATTCTCTGAACTTGTATTTTTTAAAAATAGATCCCTATACATAAATATTCATTATAAATCATGATTAAAATGGACAAGTACCTATACTAGTAGATCTCAGCATTAAATATACACTCAGTCACCTATAATATTACTGGAGTAATGTGGCCCTCTGGAGCACGGCTAGCTCTCTGGGTGATTCACCCACACACTGATGCCCCAGAACGAATACCACACTGAGTGTGGGGAAGGGTCCTGGTAGCTGACAGGCCAGAGACCCAACCTGTGAGCTGCTGCCCACTTAGAGGATGCCACTGTCTGGAGGAGAATAAAGATGAGGAGGCAGTCCTTGTCATCTTGGGACAATCCAAACGGTTTATTGGTGTTGGAGGGAACCAAGGCAACAAGGCGATTAACAGAACTGTGCAGGGGATTAAATACAGGGGTGGACGGAGGGGAGGGTACCATCAAGGAGCCAGTGGGGAAGTTGGAGGGGTGGAGAGAGGGAGGAGTAAGGAGATCACGCCATTACCAGGGGACAAATCAGAACAAGGGGAGGAGAGAAAGGGGTCATATGGGCCAATGGAGTGTCGAACTCAAGGGGAATTCCAAGGGAGTGGACACTGCAGGGATTGGCCCATGTAGGGATTGACGTGGAAGGGTCTGGAATAAGGGGCAGGGTTGGACTGATTGATAGGAAAGGGACTAGAGTGGGGGGAGGAGAGATGGGTGGAGGATACTAACTTGGGAAAACAATGGGGGAATTAGGGCTCAACCACAAAATGAGGGGGAAAACAAAATTAAGGGCCGCAACAGAGTAATGTCAAGGTAATCGATACCCAGTCTTCCAAGTTTGCTGCAGCAACTGACAAGACAAATTACAGCCTCATTGAGACAAAGACTTGCCTTTTTGATATATAAGTAATGAGAAAGGTTTCTTTGGAGGAGTTATACTATTCTGACTTAAATTCTTGTGCCATTTATGATACAAATAGTGTAAACACTGATTATACAAGGTTTTCTGTATTGAAGATTTTGTGAATTGGAGCCAAGTGGGGAGTGAAAGGAGAGGAATTAGAGAAGCAGAAACTGTAACCTGCTGGAAGATTTCTAAAGCTGAGTTCCACCTTTCCATTAGGCAACAAACCAATGAATATTCCAGAAATTGGACTGATCATCTCAGTTTCTCCCCCAAAAACTTCATTGTTGCTATATTGCATTTGAATGGGACAGATTTGTTTCTTATATATCTAGTAGGCATCTGATCTGATGATCTAGATTGCCCCAAAGCTTATAAAGTCCTCTGCACACTCCTATGTGAAGGAAAGTAGCTAGGAAGCACATTGTGTATAATATTAAATACTGTAAAAGTGCTTTTTGTTACCTCAGGAATAGCCTTCCCTTCTCCAAAACTGAAAAGTGGACAGTATTGAAGTCAGGGGCATTGGTACTCACTCTCAAGTGTGAGGTGCCTGGTTTATTTGTCCTCATATGCTCAGAATCAGAATAATTTATGAATTCATTGGAGTTTCTGCCTGAGAGTGTACCTCACTTGCACATATTCACATGCACAAGCCAATGTGCACGTGACTGGCTGTAGACCCATTGGTTTAACCCTGCTCTGCCATAAGCCTTTTCAAAGGAAGTTCATATAGACTTAGAAAAACCTAATGAGAACACCAAATCTGTTCTCTCTAGGATTCAGCAGTGGAGATGGATATTTTCAAATTTTCTTGACTTTGTGGGAAATTGAGTTTAGTTGATATTGGTAACATTTTAAATGTTCTTATAGCTAATAGATAAGTTATAGTTACAGTTACAACTATTAAAAAAAGTTACAAATAATAGGGACATGTATGCCTTTCAAATGACCAAACACTGATATCTTTTAAACTTGTTTTGTCAAAAAGTGCAATCCTTTATTCAAGTAAATAAAAATTCTTAGTTCAACAACTAATGCAAAACCCAGCCATAATAAGTATATTATCCTTCTGCTACAAGATCAATTTTTGGAAGTTTTCAGTCAGATACTGCGAGAACATTTAAAAAAACCATTGGCAAATTCTTCATTTACAAAATTTTTCACTAGCACAGCAATAGCAGAAATTATTTATCCTCTTATTTGAATTCCCAGGTAAAATTGAAAAAAAAAATTCCAACAAAACAACAGAGCTAGAAACAAGTACAAATTCACTTCAATAAGATGTGACAATATAAAAGGAAAAATACAATAACAAGATGATAAGCAGATAGATACTGAAAGTGAAATTTTCTGTGTTTGCATTCTTCTAAATAGATATTCGAACTAGTAATTTTTTAGCACAAGAACTGAATGAGAGAAGATATAGTAAAGGGCTCTGAAAAAATAAAAAAAATATGGAAAAGGTTTTACACGGAAAATATATTTATTGCTTCCTAAAATGAAATAGGTGGCTATATTCAAGGATTGTGCCAGGCAGAGTATTCTAAGTAAACAATCTGAACTATTTTTGAAAAATGTATAATTTCACTGTGAAACTTGTTCATAAAGCTGCAGTGTTTAAAAGAATAAATGGAAATAGTAAATGGATTAAGCAAATTAGTTAAGTAGAGCAAGCCAGGCAGAACCATAGTCATATTTCTGTGACATGAAAGGACAGAGAAATGAAAAAAAAAAAGTATTTTTCCTAATTCATATATTCCCAATTATTTGCCACTGACTTTCTTCAGAAACAAGACATAGGAATATTTGGATCTATCATTACAAGTGTTGGACTATCTAGGAGAAAAGAAACTAGATATGTCAGTTCAAACTTAAACAGCTTTCATATGAAGAGATTATAGGACTAGGTTTCTTCAAATTCTGAGGGAGATGATGGGCATGAAAATCAAACATGTGTAGTGCCATTGGTGAAATAGAAAAAAAAACCATTTTTCATCTTGCACTGTAAAAGATGGCTCAGTAAGTAAATCAGACCTTAGTTTTGAACCCCTTTTTACAGCTGTTAGATAACAGCTAATCCTAAAAGAAATTGAGATGTTAAATCAGGCTTTCAGAAATTTATGAAAACATTATTGAAATGCTTCTTATGCATTTGTCTATTTATTTTGGGACAAGGATTGTTATTTTTCTTATGCAAACCCACAGTGGACATTATGAGAACACATTGGCATAAAATAGTAAATTTTATTGAGAATAGTCCAGTAATCAAATGAAGAAACTTTCTGAAAGAAATAATTTGGATCACATCAAAAAAGCCTGTATGAAAGAAATGCACAAAAATTAAAGTACTTGAAGGGTTTTTTTAAGGACCAAACCTTATTCCAAAACCCAATTATCTGCATGATAAAGTATATGAATTATATAATTTATTGCATGTAGTCTTTAGTCCCATAAAGGATTTAGCTTAGCATAATGAACATTTTCTTATGGTGAGAACAGCCAAGCACTGATAGAGGACTGCATAGAAATGTCATGTAATTTCAGCAAGAGATGAACTTTAAAATCACTTCTGACAAATGTTAAAAATGGTGCATTTAGACTTGATCCAGGTTTAAAGGAGTAAGATGGACTCCATGATCTTTCCCATTCCTTTTCAACTCTACTGTTAAAAACTTTTAGTATTTTATAATTTAATGAGAGTATCTAACATTTACTCAGCTTCAGTATTACACAGTGCTAGATCCCAGAAAAGGACTTTGCTAAAGGTTAGGTAACAGACCTGAGATCCCTCAATCCCAAGTGAAGAGCCTGAATATCCTGATTAGTAGCTGCCAAGCCCTGCAAACTTGTAAGCACCATAATGCTCTTGAAGATCACACAGGTTTCTGAAGAGCCATGAGATCCTTATCTGTGTGTGCTGCAAAGATATGAAGCTGTTCAGGTGTCACAATGCAGGCAGACAAGTGACTGCTGTGTTGTAGAGAGAGACAGGAGCAAACTGCAAGTTAAAGCTGTAAAGATGTAAGTCACCATTGGCAAAGTAGTCACAGAATAAGGGATTTTTGTGCGGGCAGTTTACCTCACTTCTCAGACAGTGCACAGCTATGTCAGGAACACAAATGCTGTGACAACATTGTCAGACTTGGCATGACTGCCTACAGTTTACCTCCCCATAAGATAAATCTGAATCTGAAAACTGAGTAGGTCTTGAGCTCTCTCAGTTGAAAAATGCACACAAGCAAATGTGCTCTGAAAATATCTATTCTATAGTCTCTGATCTGGGATCATGATACACCACATGCATTTAACGTTTAGTCCAGGCAAACAGTCCTTCTCTCCTATTTATACACCCTTCAGATATGTGCAAAAGCTAAGAAAAGCAAGCAAACTCCATAAGTCTACATAGACATTTCTCTTATTTTTAAAAATGTGGAGATTGTGGACTATTATCCTCTCTCTCCAAATAGCCCTTTAGCTTACAGGAGACCTGGGCAGAATACTGTTTGCCTCTGAATGCTTCAAGCCCCCATCTCCACCTCCCTAGACAGAGGTGAAACTTAAGATCATACATTACTCTCAACCCTCCCTTTTGAACTATTTCCACTCTTCAGCAGAATGAATTTCAGAGGAAATGAAAAAAACCCTGGCTTTATTGAGTGGTTGGAGGAATTCTGTCATCTGCTGTGTATGTTTCAAGGACAGGGTACATTGATTAGTAAAGAACTGAGAAGAGAAATAGGTTTTAAATACCAGTTCTCTGTAGAAATGCCTGGCTATGTGTTACAAGTGGGGCCCAATACAATAAACTGATGTTTATTTTTATTCCGAAGCAATGTTAGAAACTTCTACAATAAAGCAGATATAGTAATTCTGCTTAGCTTGTTTTCATGTTCTGTGTCTGAATCTTGGCAAGTTGTTGCTGAACATACTTGTTATTTCTCCCTCTTTGAGACACCTCGCTACATAAACAAAGTAGGGAACTGTCTTAGGTTGAAAAGA
>VXBQ01014780.1:0-10666 GCA_013400175.1 Phainopepla nitens | reverse complement strand
AGGAATGGGGACTCCACCCCTGCAGGGCTGGAGAACCTTCCCATGTTCCTGCCAGGACATGCCACCGTGTCCCAAAGTCACCCTGGCCCCAAACTCCCTCACCACGGCCCCAAATTCACACACCTGGTCCCCAGACTTGCCTGTCATGGCCCCAAACTCACCCTGCCAACAAACTCCCCCACCATGTCCCCAAACTTGCTCACCCTGGCCCCAAACTCTTTCACCAGGTCACCAAACTCACCTGGCCACAGCCCCAAACTCGCTCATCCTAACCTAAAATTCACCCTGCCACCAAACTCACACACCAGGTCACCAAACTCCCTCANCCACCAACCCCACCCACCAGGTCACCAAACTCCCTCACCACGGCCCCAGACTCTGTCACCAAACTCACCTGCCCCAGCCCTAAATTCACCTGGTCACCAAACTCACTCACCAGGTCACCAAACTCCCTCACCACAGCCCCAAACTCACCCTGTCACCAAACTCCCCTGCCACAGCTCCAAATTCACCCTGTCACCACACTCACCAGGCATGGCCCCAAATTCACCCTGTCACCAAACTCACCAGGTCCCCAAAGTCCCCTGCCCTGGCCCCAAACTCCCTCACCAGGTCCCCAGACTCCCTCACCAGGTCCCCAAACGCACCCACAACGCCCCCAAACTTGCCTGCCCTGGCCCCAAATTCACCCTGTCCCCAAACTCCCTCACCCTGTCCCCAAATTCACCCTGTCCCCAAACTCACCCTCCAGCTTCTGCTCCTCGAAGGCCGACTCCAGCGGGGGCCCGAAGAGCGGGGCCAGCGCCGCCGGATCTTCCGCGGGTTTCTTGCTGTGGGGTGAGACCAGCACAGAGCAGCTGTGAGGGACAGGTTTGTGTCCCAGCCCCGTCTTTGAGGCAGACACAAATATTTCCAGGGAGTTTTTTCATCCCAGAGCAACGAGGAGCTGGCCAAACACGGGATTCCAGGTGGGAATAAAGGGAAAGGAGAGTGGCAGTGCCACAGTGCCAAGCTTGTGGCACCACAGCAGCTGCTGGGACACTGAGATGCTTTTAGGATTAGGCAAAACTTCATGGAAAAGGCTTAAAAAAAAAAAAATCCTCGAGATCTGGACCTTGCTCTGGTCCAACACACCTTGAGTCAAGCCCTGGAGCTGCACAGGGCACGTTCCCAGTGGGATTTGGCTTTATCCCATAAAAACTGGTGTGTTTACTGTCCTAAATCAATACATCTCCCCCAGAGCTCAGCCAGCTCTCTGTATGGATCAGGCTCAAGGTGGCTTCCAGCAGGGAATGTCCTTGGAGCTCTTTGTGGAGAGCAGGGGTGGACACTGAGCATCCCAACCACCAGCAGCCCCTCAGTCCTGCCAAAATCCCAGAATGGTTTCGGTCAGAAAGACCTTACACCCCACCCAGTGCCACCTCTGCCATGGCAGGGACACTTCCACTGTCCCAGGGCGCTCCAAGCCCCAATGTCCAGCCTGGCCTTGGACATTCCAGGGATCCAGCTGACCTGGGAATTCCATTCCTCCCCCTCCAAAAGAACAGTTCCTTCCCAATGTCCCTTTTAACCCCTCAAGCTTCCCACCAAGCACAGCGAGAGTGGGAATATTCCACTCTGGGATGGGGATCCTGAGCCCTGGGTGATCCCAGCCGGGGCTCTGCACTGACCTGGCGGGGTCTGGCGTGGGCGTGGAGCGCCGGGGCCGCGTGATCTCCTCACCTGGCACGGGACAGACACGGCTGAGAGTCATCCTCCCCCCCAGAGCACCCCCTGGCCCCCCACACCCCACCCTGGGGTGTCCCACCCACTCTGCTCTGCAGATCCTGGCAGGAAAAATCTGCTTGGAATTCTTTCTGTACAGAACTAAATCGGGGAACTGAACTGCGCTGCTGCGGGGTTTTCCTTCTCCAAGGAAAACTTTTGGGAGCCGCCAGCTCTGCCAGGGAGACTTGAAACCAAATTGAACTCACTCCTTTTTCCCCTCACCCCCTGCTCTCCAAAACCCCTCCAGCAGGTGCAGTGAGTGTTGTTTCCACAGGCTGGAGGTAAAATAAAGATACTTACTGGATAAATTCCTTTTAATCGTTCCCTGGAAGGAGAAACACAGGAATGAGTAGCAGGCACGGGGACACGGGTGCATGGCAGCTGTGACCCCAGGAGCCAAGCAGCCCAGCAGAGGTGGCAGGAGCTGAGGGGACATTTCCTGCAGGTGGCTGAACTCCAGGGAGCAGAAAGCCCTGCAGAAAACCCTGCAGAAAGCCCCTGAGCCACACAAAGTGTGGCTGTCCCAAGTGCCACCTCCACAAGGACTTGAAATCCCCCTGGGAATGGGGACTCAGCACTGCCATGGCTCGTGGAGCAAAACCCAAATCCTCCCAACCACAGGAACATCCCAGAAGCAGAGCGGGATCTCCAGGGATTCCCATCCCTGAGCACCCCTTTGTGTTACGGAGGTCCCACCACCACAGGGTGACACGAGGGGGTGTGTGACACCACTGGCAGCTGTCCCCACGCCCTGTGCCCACCCCAGAGCCCTGGCACGGGCAGGGTCAATGCAGGAGCCCCATCCCATTCCCAATCCCAGTCCCGCTGCGGGCTCTTACCGGGCTGCGCCGCTGCGGTCAGCGAGAAGGGGAGAGAAGAGACACCTGGTCAGAGAGCGACAGGTCAGCACCCCAAGGTCCCCAACACAGCCACCACAGCCCATGGGTCACCCTGGGAGAGCCCCCAGGGGAACCCAAAGCCTGGGAAAATAGGGGGGGATTTCCCCCACTGGAAGCTGATTCTCTTGGAGGAACCCCAATGGCACCACGGATGGGTTTCCTGATTTCTCCTGCCTTTGGATGTGCCACCATCCGGGTAAAAATCTGGGTAAAATCCAGATTCTTGGACCCAAACTACACCCCCAAAGCACGCTCAGAGCCAAGCCCAGATCTATTTTTGCACATTCTATTTT
Organism: Phainopepla nitens; assembly: GCA_013400175.1. Classification (NCBI taxonomy): domain Eukaryota; kingdom Metazoa; phylum Chordata; class Aves; order Passeriformes; family Bombycillidae; genus Phainopepla; species Phainopepla nitens. Next base: position 7,707 of record VXBQ01014780.1, on the reverse strand, counting down.
AAAACGCTCCAAGTCAGCGAGAAAGGAAATTAAACTCCGTCCTAGAAGGGCAGGGTTTGTTATTTGCTTTTGGCTTTTCAGCTCTGGAGACAGGGCAAGAGCACACAAAAAGCTGGGTTAAAAATATTCCAGGAGATAAAAATTGCGTTTCTTACCGGACTTTTCCTCTAAAAGAAGGCAGAGAGAGAGGAGGGAAAAAAAAAAAAAAAAAAGGGGAGAGAGAGGGAGAATGAGAAGATGGGGGATTTTTTTTTTTTTTTTTATAAAGAGGAATCAAAGATTTGTGTCGGGTTAAAGACAAAGCAGAGGGACAGGAGGGCTCCAGCTTCACCCATCACGTGGGAGACTGGGAGGGAAGACTCCAGGGAAGAGGAGGGAGTGTTTGGAAATATAAAATTTGTGTCTGAGCCATCTTATGGAAGGAATTCCATTGTTTTATCATTCCAGGCCCTGCTGGCTGCTCCCAGCCCAGGCGCCAGAATTCCCAGTCCAGAGGGCTGGGAATGATGGTGGCCATGGACACAGCATGCCTGGAGTGGGCAAGGCCAGGCTGGAGCAGCCTGGGACACTGGGAGGTCCCTGACCGTGGAATGGGATGGGATTTTAGATTCCTCCCTGCCCAATCCATGGCCTTTACCCTCTCTCCCAGCAGGGATCAGGGCTCCGTGGCTGCTTTGGGAGAGAAGACAAGCCCAGGGACCTGGCAGGGAAACCTGGAATTCCTGAGGATGCCAGATGCCTCTGCAGGCAGCTCCAGGAATTCCTGAGGATGCCAGATGCCTCTGCAGGCAGCTCCTGGAATTCTGCAAGAATGCAGAATGCAATTCTGGAATTCTGCAGGAATGCCAGATCCCTGCAGGCAGCTCCAGGAATTCTGCAGGAATGCAGAATGGAATTCTGGAATTCTGCAGGAATGCCAGGTCCCTGCAGGCAGCTCCTGGAATTCCCGAGGATGCCAGGTCCCTCTGCAGGCAGCTCCTGGAATTCTGCAGGAATGCAGGAGGGAATTCTGGAATTCCTGAGGAATGCCAGATCCCTGCAGGCAGCTCCAGGAATTCTGCAAGAATGCAGAATGCAATTCTGGAATTCTGCAGGAATGCCAGATCCCTGCAGGCAGCTCCAGGAATTCTGCAGGAATGCAGAATGGAATTCTGGAATTCTGCAGGAATGCCAGGTCCCTGCAGGCAGCTCCAGGAATTCTGCAGGAATGCAGGAGGGAATTCNTGGAATTCTGCAGGAACACAGGAGGGAATTCTGGAATTCCTCAGTAATGCCAGGTATTATTATAATATTATTATATATCCTATATTAATTCATATATAATTAAAATATATGTATATAAAATTATATATAAATCAACTTAAAAGACTCTAACCAAACATCAAACCTAAAACATTTATTCACCTCTCAAAATCATTAAAAAAATATTCTCAACTTATTAGATTAATTCATCTGGAAACAATTAACCAATTTAAAAATACATCACTCCAAAACTTTCACAATTCATTTTAAAATATTTTTTAAAAATTAAAAAAGAAAAAATATAAAAATCCAAGACACATTAATATTTCCTGTTGTATGTGGAAAGAAAAAGATGATTGATGTCTGTGATATTAACTTAAGGATTTGTGTCTAGATTGTAGTTGATTTCTTTTTTATTTTTGGGGTTATTTGTTTGGTTTTGGATTTGATAGAATTTTACGTTTTGTTGGAATTTATTTTGGTTCTGAATTTGTGGAAATATAAATTTTTTTGTTATTATTTAAAATGAATCTTTTGAATTTTTAAAAAATAGCTATCTTGTACTATTTGTTTGTTATAATTGTAAATTTTAAAGTAAAAAGTTTGAGTTAATCTTAAACTATTTCTTTGTTTGGATGTACCTTTTTTTAACTTTAAGATTGTGTGCATTATGATTATGATATTATATTATGCATGCATCATGATTATGATGTTATAATATACAATGCAATACATATTAGATATTATGATTTATGTTAAATTTTTATTATGATAAATATTATATATGTTTGAAATACATACAATTTTATATTTATAATTTATATTTATAATTTTGTGTTTAAATATATTTTTGTTTAAATATTAATAAAATGTTATTGTATTTTAAATCATTATTAAATTATTCATTTTGAGGCTGGGTTTTCCCCCTTTTTTTGTGCTTCCCAAAGCATCCAACCACCATTTCTAATCCTAAATGCCAACAAGCAGGAACTCCCTGGTTGGGAAGCAGAAACAAAACACTGGGATTTTATTTCACTTTGGCTTGGAGAGTCATTCACCCTTCAGACCCAGGTTATTTATAAATCATGGAAAGCTTTGTCTGGGGAGTCACTAAATCCCACACTAACACCTCCTGAAAGCCCAGAATCCAATTTTTTCATGGCTGAACAGATTGGGATGAGCCAACAGGAATCTTAACAAGCCTTAAAAAAAAAAATAAATAAATAAAAAGGAAAAGCAGAGGGAGATGGTCTTTATGCCAGGATGGACTAAGAAAAAATGACTTTTCCTTCCAGGAACCTGGATTCACCTCCAGGGTGGGAAATATCCCTCTAAAACCCCATGGAAAATCCCACAGATGCTTTCCTTGCAGGACCCTGAACGATGATGATTGAAAATTCCCCTTGATTGAAATCCCCTTTTTTCCTCATGGAAAAATGAGAAGTGGGGGAAAAAAAAAAATCATCAGGGAATAATACATACAATTATTATAATAAATATTGTATAACATGTATAATATACAATATAACATAATCCTGATCTCTTTTATGAGCAGGAAAGGGAATTTTTAAGACCTTTTTGAACAGGACACATCATTTCAATACACCTGAGCATCACAGACCCCAAAATAAGGACACCAAAGGCAAGGGGAACATCAGCTCCTGCCGAGTTTGGGGTGATCCCTGTGGATCCCCAGGCTCATTAACCCCTGTGGGTTAATTGGCCCACCCTCAGTGTTTTTGGGAAGTTCTTTTGATGAGGTAAAAGGTAGGATTTCTAGATATTGAAAAGTGTAGTTTATTTATCTTTTATATAAAGTAAAAGTGTGAGGCCTTTTATAGGTGTTGAAAGCATGGCAAGAAGTCACAGGGCTCTAATTTGCATTGTCTTTTAAAGACTTATTAACTTACAGAATATTGACAATTAGGATGCTTACACTATTAAACCAATAAGAAATTTTATCTGGTAATAAAGTGACTTTTTAAACTAATCTTGTTCTGTTATACAAACCTATTTTGTAGTGTTTTTGTTACCTTTGTAACTGTTTTTGTTCTGTCTAGCTAGCTTAATATATTTTTATTTTCATTATAAATCCACATTCTTGCTTCTAGCACCTCAGCTTAGAAGCTTCTCCCAAGGCTTCACTCAAACTCTGTATAACTGTAAATTTTGGACCACATGCCAAATGTTCTAAAAACTCTCTGCTTTTTGAATCCCACTGCCCTGGGAGCTGGGGAAGAGTGAGAAATGGGGAGAGACTTCACCACAAGGGATGAAGAAACATATTTTTATTTTAATTATAAATCCACACTCTTGCTTCTAGCACTCAAGCTTCTCCCAAGGCTTCACTCAAACTCTGTATAACTCTACATTCTGGACCACAGGCCAAATGTTCTGAAAACTCTGCTTTTTGAATCCCAGTGTCCTGGGAGCTGGGGAAGGGTGGGAAGAATGGGAAGAACTCACCACAGGGGATGGAGAAACATTTTTATTTTAATCATAAATCCACACTCTTGCTTCTAGCACCTTCTGCCAAGGCCTCAGCTCAAACCCTGTGTAACTCTAAATTTTGGCCCGCAGGTCCAGTGTTTTAAAAACTCTCAGCTCTTTGAATCCCACTGCTCTGAGGGCTGGGGAAGAGTGGGAAGAGTGGGAAGAACTCACCACGGGGGATGGAGAAAGGGCGATGTTCCCTACGGAGGCCTTGAGCTCGTCCACGGTGGCCGCGCTGCGCAGGACATCCTTGGCCTGCAGGGGTTTGATCTTGATGTTGAATTTCTTGTGCGCCTCCTCCTCCTCCTCCGACTCGCTGGAGGAGTAAAAGTGCTTTCCTTTGGTAGGTACAGCACAGTTAAGGAATTTTCCCTTCCTTGTGTTCCCAGGCTGGCGGGAGAGCGGGAATTTGGCGGTCCCGAAATGTTGACCCCAAATGTGAGGGGGAAATCTCCTGTGCTGCTGCATCCCTGTTCTCAGGGATCAGTGCAGCCCAGGGGTTGTATCCATGCCTGTGTTCTAAAGAATTGTTCAGAGAATTCCATGAATTCCAGACCCATGAACTCCAGACCCATGAACTCCATGATGCGACAATCGCGTCCTACAATCCTCCAGCGCTGCCCCGTGTCCCCAAGTGCCACATCCACACGGATTTTCAATTTTAAATCCATTTTAAACCCCCTCCAGGGATGGGGACCCCACCCTGCCCTGAGCATGTCCCAGTGCCATTTCCAGGAAGGAATTTTCCCAATATCCACCCTGAGCCTCCACTGGAAGTCGAGGCTATTCCCTCTCATCCCATCCCTGTTCCTGGGAGCAGATCTCAAATCTCCCTCTGCTGTCCCCTCCTTGTTGGGATCCAGAAGCTCCTCCCTGATCCTCCTTTTCTCCAGGATCATCATGGACACAATGAAAATATCCACAGACATTTTGGTGTCCCTGGAGCATCCCACGGGATGTTCCTCCACTGCTCATTTCATGGCAGTGAATCAAACACAATTCAAATGCCTCAGGTAATTCCCTTTGGAATTCAGCTTTATCTGGGGAGTGCCAGCTCCAAATGGAAATCCAAAGGTGGAAATTAATACTAATTGATAAAAAATAATAATGATTAATAATAAATAACAATAAATAAAACTAAACTCAATTAAACAGGAAAAAAACCTCAAAAACCCACAAAAAACTAAAAAACCATAAACTCCCCCCTCAAAAAAACCAAAACCCTCAAAAACCCTCCAAAAAAACCCTAAAAAAACCCTAAAAAACAAAAAGAAATAAATATTGGAATAAGTAATGAAATAAATAATAGCAAAATAAATAATAACAAAATAAATAGAGCCTGTGAACCCCAGCTCCTGTTCCAGGCTGCAACCCAAGAGGCAAAGCCAAAACCAAAGGATATATCCTGGTTCCTCAGGTCGGATGCTGTATCCCTCCTCATCCAGCTCAGGTGAGTTCTGCATAGGGAACAAAAAAGAATTTAAAAAAATATCCAGGAAAATTAGGAATTCTCCAGAAATTTAAGTTCGGGAATTAAAATCCAGGAATTTAATTCCTGGAAAGCTGGAGCAGCTCTTTCCTCCTGTGGGAAAGGATGTCCTGCACACCCCCAGCCCCTGGGGCCACATGGAGCAAGGGGCACCTCAAATTCCAAGATTAATTTTGCAGAGGGAAAGGTTTTAATCCTTTTTAGAATTCAAAGTTTTCTCTGGATAGACCCCAACCTCCTGTAGGCCAGGACATCTCATTCCTGGGAATTCTGGTTGACCTGCAGGTGTGGAATTGGTGTCTGGACAGAGCTGATTTCACCCAAAATGAGTGTGGGAACAGCCTGGGATTCCCACGGGATGCAGGGAAGCTCCAGAGGACACTTACATATCTGTCCCAGTCAATCTCAGCATAAAATCCATTCGGGGCTCCGTTGGTTTTCTTCTGGAAAGGAAAATTGCCGTGGATTAGATGGAGGAAGTGGGAACACAGCACATCCCATGGGGTTATTCCACACCCACATCACAAATCCAACAGCATTCCCCACTTCTGGAATTCTCCCATCCCAAAGAGGTGAAAGGATGGGTTTATGAATATTCATGAGGTGGGCATTCTTAGGGAAAGTGAGGGAATGGCCATTTCTGGGATGTTCCAGACCTTGGGAAGCTCCCAGCACTAGTCGAGCAGGGAAATCCATGCGGAAATACGGAAATATTTCCTGGGAGATGAGCCCCCTCCCCAAGAAAAGGCAATCCTGGCGCTGTTATCCTGCATCCAGGCATTGTGAATTCGGGATGGAGCCGTGGGAAGGGCCTGGGATGAGTCCATGAACACCAACACACACAGGAGCTGCTGCTCAGGATCCAGGGAATTCCCTCTGGGAGATGCTCCGGGCATCCCTCACCTCTGGAACCATTTCCTGGCTGGCTCTGGGCACCAAACCCACCCAAAGCCCCACGGCCACCACAATTCTGGGCACCTCAGTGAGATCATCCAGCTCCCCTGAGCTTCCAGAGGGAACATTCCCATCCCAGCATCCTTGATGCCGGGCTGGATGCAGCCCCTCAGGTCCACAATCCTGCCCCTCACGTTTCCCAAGGATGGAGCAGCTTCCTTGGAAGCTCGCCAGTGGGAAAACCTCCTCTGGATTCCATCCCGTGGGAATCCTGGGTGCTTTTCCCTCACGGGACTCCTGCCTTTTTTCCACAGGGGATTCCTGCCTTTCCCCCCCACCCATCTCTATTTAACCCCGTTTCCATCAGCCTGGCTGACCCTCAAAGTGTTTTTCCTACACTCTGGACTCCAAACCGAGGATGACTCCCTGTTTTTTTCCTGGGAGCTGAGCTGAGTTTTCCTTACCCCGTTTTTATTTCCTCCTTCCCGCGTGCCCTCGGGTTTGCTATTGGAAGTTGGATCATTGGGATGAGGGCTGGGCTGCTGCAAGGGTTGGGGAAGGTGGAGTGGTGGCAGAAAAAGGGTTAAAATATCTGCTCCTCGCCTGGATTTTTGGGTTTCTCTTTTTTTCAGCGCACAAAACTAAGTTTCAGGAACTAGGGAACGGGGATTTATCAGGAAAGGAAGGCTCAGCTGTGGCTCCACCAGGATTAAACGTGGATTTTCCTGTGGGCTCTATTCAGCAGTCAGGATTTGCCTCCTGCAAAAATGGTGTGGAAAAGGGTCTGGAGGACGAAAAATGAGATTCAATGTCTCCATCCCCAATCCCCCTGCCTCCATACCCTTCAGCAGCTGCGTTTTAGTCCCTGAAAATTGCATTTCTGCATCCTTGCAGAGGACACCTGAGGTCTCTCTGCCCACATCTGGCAAGGAAAAGCTGCCCGTGGGATTTCTGCTGGAAGAGGGAACAGCCTGGGGATATTCAGGATGTCTGATCCCTGGATATTCACAGAATTAAAGCTGGAAAAAACCTCCAGGACCATCCAGCCCAAGCTGTGCCCTGTCCCCACCTTGTCACCAAGTGCCACATCCAGGTGTTCCTTGGACACCTCCAGGGATGGGGGCTCCAAACCTCCCTGACCACTTTTCTGGGGGGAAATTCCTCCTGATATGCAGCCTGAACCTGTTATTTATTTATTTATCTATTAATTTATCCAGCCTAAACATGCTATTTATTAATTTATCCAGCCTAAACTTGCTACCTGTTAATTTATCTATTAACTAATCCAGCCCAAATCTGCTATTTATTAATTTATCTATTAATTTATCTATTAATTGATCCAGCCTAAAGCTGCCATCTATTAATTTATCCAGCCTAAATCTGCTATCTATTAATTATCCAACCAGAACCTACTATCTATTAATTTATCAATTTATCCAACCTAAACCTGCCATTTATTAATTTATCCAAGAAGAACCTGCTATCTATTAATATATCCAACCTAAACCTGTTATTTATTAATTCACCCAGCCAGAACTTGTTATTTATTTATCTATTAATTTACCTAGCCTAAACATGCTATTTATTAA
>VXBQ01014778.1:16368-26722 GCA_013400175.1 Phainopepla nitens | reverse complement strand
CAGTTGCTCTGTGGGGGGTCCTTCCACTGGCCAAGGTGACATCTCTTCCTTTTCCCTCTGCCCTGCTCAGTGGCTTCTCTTCTTTTTCCCAGCTGACTACAGGTATTTTAGCTTTAGATCTGCTCAGGAGAGGTCAAGGATACTGTCCTGCTTGAGCAGCTACTTTTTCTTCAGTATTTCTTCTACTTTGTTACCCCTCCTCCCCTGGCATCCTTCTGGGTCCTCTCCCACCCCTCCCCAGTTTTACCTCCTGCCCTGGCATTGTTGCTTATCTCCCCACATTCCACATATCTGCTGCACTCACATCTCCCTTATGTCTCTTTCCACATGTCCCTCCTCCTTTGCTTTTTCTCAGTATTTATGTCCCTTTACTAAATTAGTATTGTAGAAGCATCATAAGCCACTCTGTCTCATTTGTTCTGTATCTGATAGGTCTATTTGTGGACATAGCTGGAACAGGCTGTGACCAGCATGGGCCAGCCCCAGGCTCCCCCCACCACCCCCGCCAGGGAAGACCACACAACCCCTGTAGGCAGCCTGTCATTGCATCAGCCATTGCTTTTGATTCCCAGTCACCACAGAAATGCACATGCTGAGGCAGAACATCCCAGTGGTTGCTTCCTGTCATATTCAGCTGGCACAGAACATATTCACGTTTCACAAGTCAGAGACGCTGAGCTGAGCATTTCTCAGTATGCATGCCAGAATGCAACTGTCTTTGGTCAAAGGATGGAAGAATGCAGAATGCAATAAAAACAGATGTATATGCACCTACTACATTATATTTATTTTATTAATTAAAGTCTAATTAAAATTTCACCTCCTGCAATATTTCATCCCTAGTTTATACCTAAATACCATAAATGGAACTTGTCATACACGTACACACACACACACACAACCCCCCACACACCCAGACCCACCCACACACCAGTTCCTAAAAAATCTGAAAATTAACTAAGTGAAATTCAGGTGATAATAAAGTGAATCAACCTTATATGAAATAGACAATTAGGGCATCACTCATATAGTGAAAATCAAATGACAGATGCTTGCAGAGAGTGTTGGTGACAAACAGTTTGTGAATAATTAAACTTAAATTCATTAATATATTCTCCAAATTTTCATGAACCTTTTTTTTAGCCCATCTAATATCATTTTGTGTGGATAGAAGAGTAAATATTTTAATATTTTAATATTTTATATTTGCAGTGTAAAGAACCTGCTGAGTCAGTATCATTCTGAGATCAGATAAAAACTGAGGAGTTAAAAGAATAGATGAATACATTGGTAGGAGTAGCACTGGCCTATCGCCTGATATATAATAACAGACAAAAAAACAAATATCCTACTTTAAATTTTTGTTAGTAACCTGATATATAATAACAGACAAAACAAACAAATATCCTATTTTAAATTTCTGTTAGTAATTTTCTTCTACTTCCCTGGATGTTCCTTACTGAGAAATCCATTTTCCTATAAGGCTGTTGAAAAAATGTTTTTTGAGGAAAACTGTAGATGAGTAAGGGTTTTTTAAAATTATTTTCTGGATGTAGATTTGCTGAATGGATGGCCAGTATGAGATGTAGATGAATTAGAGTTGGATGCATATGGCTGCATAGAGTGGAAGCTACTAGAACTGCTTCCAAATAAGAAACTATTCAAATGGTGGTAGCAAAGTATGAGGACTCCTGCAGCTGAAGAGCAACAGAAAAGGGGAAAAAAAGAAAATTATAGTTTCCAGGGCAAAGACCCAACTTCATTAAAGTCAATGCTGAATTTCCTTTTAATTTAGTTTCAGCATGAAGTTTTTTTTTCCCTTACAGACTTTCTATGAGAGGTCCTGTAGTAATATGCTCACCATAATAGAGTCTTATGTAGAGTTTGTCCTGTTCGCCAAATTTTAGTTTATAAACTCTAAAAAAAAACCAAGTGTCACCAGTCTAGCAGTCATCCCTTCCCCTTCATAAAAAAATAAATTTTTAATGCCACAGTGTCATTTTATTTCTAGCTAATAATTGCATATTCTCAGCCAGAAAAGATCATCATGAGCTCCTGGGTATGAATTATACCTAATGAAGTAATTTTTCATTTGAACTTCAATTTTCTTGTGTGCACATAGGAATCTTGTTCTGACAAACCTGTATATCACAGTCAAAATATGGAAACAAGTCTGGATTTTTTTCTTATTTTTCTTCTCTTTTGCTCAGCTTTCATGTAATAATAAATACTCATCTTCATTATTATCCTTGTCAAATTAAAATCACTGAGTAACAGTTAATGATTTAAAGGACACTTCCTATAATTTTAATAATAAAAAGAGTAACATAGCTGTTTTAAGTACTAGTAGTCCCCAAATCATATAACTTGGTGAAAATCATACGTCCAGCCGACACCTTTATCATGACACAGTTAATGTCCCTCCAATCTTACAATTATGCAGAATATGTGCAGCCAATATCTCAATTTTTTACTGGAATGTGAAGAGTAGGGTTTTCTGCTCAGTTGCATGCCAGTCCTCAATTTATATTTTTCCTGCAAAATTGAACCTTGCATTTTGAATTGGGTAAAAATATTTTCCCAGTCCTGTGAGAATTTTCCTGTTTCCAAAAATATCCAGCCTGGTTATGGAAGGGGTTGAGTTCTGGCATGAAAGACCTTATGAAACTTTTCTACGGGAACAGCCTGTCTGCATTTCCACTTGAGCACTTACTTCCAAACAGCAAATTCAGTCAGTATTAATGGGAAATTAGAAAACTAGTGTTCACAATTTCCTGAACGAAACTAAGACAAGGACTTTTAGATCTCACCTCATGAAAGAACTGTAGCCTTTTAAAGCACTTGTTACTCTGTTGGTTGTGAAACCTGTAATATTCCATAGAGCTGAACAGCAGAAAGCAAATCAGAAAAAATCCATGGTTTATGTAGGATGGTTGTACCAAATCCATTTTCGGAATTAGGTAGCTAGAGCTCACATCTTTTGTCCTCTTTTGCTTCTGGTTTTCCAGCATACAGCTCCATTGCTGGAAGATAGACACCTATTTATGACAGGTTTGGAGTGAAAACCAAATCATGTCACTGCAATGGATCAAAATTTATTCATATGAGGAAAAGGTTTTGGAGTAGGCAAACTGCCATTTTCTAACAGGAAAACTTAGAACAAAATTTCTGATTTTTAGTTTTATTATTTGCACTAGGTTATATGTTCATAATTAAAGCATGAAGGTTGAAGAAAAAGAAATCTGAACCATATACTGTTTCAGAAAATCTTCATTCTTCCCTCACTGTAAAAGGATTGTGTCCCTGTTCTCAGTGGGATTATGATCTTGCTCACTTATTCTCAAGTGTGTTTTAGGAGTAAAAATTAGACAGTACGACAAAACCATTTTAGGAAACAAGGAGTTTCAGAGAATTGAACATACCTCATTTTTTACAGACAAGGAAGAGTCTATAACTAGCACTTGCTAGCTAATGTATACATGAATATTTTGACTTACGATTATACTATATTGGCCAGGAAATTACACGTAAGAATTTACATCACATTCTTCTTTCTGGGTTACTTTTGGTGAAATAATTTATTTAGTCAAAGGGCTGAGTCCTTGTAAACTTGACAAGCCCCAGAATAGTTCTAGCATATATTTTTCAATCCTGTCACACAATTTTCAAGCCCTTGACATTTCTCTTTCTGTATGAAAATTCAGTGTTAAGAGTTTGGCTCTTTTCCAGTGATGTTGTTCATTTTAATGAGTGCATCATTTTCCCTCCAACAGAAACACTTTGTGGGTTGGGAAACTAATGAATACCAACTTTTCTTGAAGACATAAGTAAGTGATTCAGTCATTTTGAGAACAATCAAAAGACTTGATATTTTTCCTGAATATTTTGCAGGAATAAAACAATACTCAAGATTCTGGGGTGGGTTTTTGATTTTGCTGTGATATGATATTAAGACATACAAACATTATTTTTTTATTTTTATCTTTAGGATAATAATGTTAGAAGAGGTGAAGGATTTAATTTGAACCAATATATGTGAAATACTCATCATTTTGGTGGATGAATTTTACATATATTTTGGATTAAAAAGTAGCTATCCAAACAGAAGTGATATTAATCTCCCTTGAATAAATAGTGGGAAAACTGGTTGTAGAATATAGAATTTTGCCTGAGAAACTCAGAAATAGAAACAAGACATTGATTCAACTTTATTCAAATTATTCAATATTTAAAATTGAAAAAGACTTTGTATGCGCAGGTAAACACCAGAACCAGAAGACAGAACTTAAAGCTGGCTGTTATTCATCAAATCAGGATGACTGTGATAAACAAAACCAGTTGAAATTGATGCATGTCAATGTAGAAAGAAAACTCTTGAAAACTCTGTTGGTAAAGAACAATGGGATTTTCAGTAACAACACTGTGATAACATTTGAAGCCTGAGGCAAGATGCTTCATAACAGAGTTTAATGAAACTCTGGCACAAAGTCTCTCAGAGAGACTCAGAGGAGGAGAAGTACCTGTATAGTGTAGTCCCTCACCCCTTGCACCCTTCATCTGTGTGAATCAGGAAAAAAAAGGAATATAAAGCATGAAAAAATGTCTGTCTGGATTCTCTTGGTGGTACAATTGTACCTGGTCTCAAAGGCTGGGCATGTAAAAAAACTGGACAAGAATCAGTATGGCCTCTGTGGAAGAGTCCTGTGGGGAAGGATTTCAGTAAAAAAAACCCAAAAAACTCAAAACTGTTGCATATATCAAACCAATGAGGCTGCCAAACTGATAAACAAAAGTAAACAAATTAGAGAACAAATTTGTCTAGATGTCCCCTATGGGAAAAATACTTTCCACATGGAGATTTCATAAGATATATTGCAGACGATCACGGAAATACAGGTAACACATGTATCACAAGAGAATGACATACTTAAACCACTGTGGGCACAGCCATGCAGCTTGCACTGCTGTCACACACTCCCAGTTTATCCGTGTGCCAGACCGCTCTCTGACACTGGCACTCTCAGGCACTCTGAACTTACAATAACCAAGTTGCTCAAACACCTTTGAGGAGACACTTTAGGAACTGGTATTGCTTGTTTTGGTACTATGCATGGGGCAGGAAGGAAATGGAGTATGTTTTATCTGTTTCTTCACAAGTCAGTGTTTTGCAGGATGTGTAACTGCTCACTGAGACAGATTCCATAGGGAAAAATCTACCTTCTGGTATGATAAACCAGAAGGCTCTAACTGCATGGTCTGCTAGAATAGGAAAACACAATACAAGATGACCACAACACAGAAAAATGTTTATAAAGCCATTATAGAGCAATGTTGTGTTACAAACGGAGACAAGAGCTTAGACAAGTCTTACCTTTGACTCAGATTTCTGGCAGTAACTCTTTTGAGCGTTCTTCGCCCTAGATTGCTCTCATTTGCAAGTTCTTAAGGATGGCTGATTAGGTCTATTACAAAATGATTTTTTGAATAGACACAAAATTAACAGACATAAGACTTTAAACAGACTACTTACTACACAGGATAACACAAAAAGAACTAGTAGTAGTCAAAATACAGAGCAAAATACAGGTACCTTTTTTACAACTAGGGAAGAAATAGTATTGATTAAGAGCCAATGTGACTCACCACAGAACTTATGATGGAATATATATAAACTCCTTTTCCTCAATTTCTGGAAGAGTACACAGGAAGATGCATCCAAATTTCAGGGAGAAGACCTACACGTTTCCAGGGTGTGTGTTGCAGTCTTCTGCCACCATGGAAGTTTGTGTAGCTTTTATAATTTGTAAAGTGAAGTGTCAGTCAGAAATTCCAGCAGTTTATCTCCCTACGTCTTGTTCTCAAGGCAAGATATTTATTATCAACTGAGAGTTCCCCCTCTGGCACCAGAGAGAGACAAAATTCACTAGCCAGAGATAACTCCTTACTGGACAGGTGTCTGGCCTGGGTTATCTCACCACTTCGTGTGAGGGGAAAGATACCCAGAGCTATCACACCAGCTGATGGACAGAACAGATAAGCTCTTCTGTGGTGGGAGGATGTTGTGCTACACGTTGCCCCAAAAGTCTTTCTATTCCATAAAGGAAGGCTCTTTAAGGGATCCTTGAGTTTAAGTTCCCAGGTGTTGGCAGTGGGGAGATTCCAGGGGTGGCCTTTGTGACAAGAGGCAAGAAATGCCCCATGCCAGACAAGGCTGATCCAGCTGCCTCCAACAGACTCGACGCAGGGCACAGCTGAGCCCCACACCCATAATGGCGGTGCCTCTGAAGAAACTCATTTAAGAAAGAGCAGGAAGCACTGTGCAGCAGACTGAGAGAAAGAACAGTGAAAATATTTCTGACAAACAGCTCTGTGAGCACCAAGGTGAGACGAGGAGGACAGGATGAGGTGCTCCAGGTGCTGTAATAGTGTTTCCTCTGTGGTCCATGGAGAAGACCGTGGTGGGCAAATATTTACCTGCAGCCCCACGGAGGATGACACCAGACCACACATCCACACTGCAGCCTGTGGAGGACCCTGTGCCACTGCAGGTGGACATGCCATGAAGGAAGCTGCAGCACATGGAGAGCTCCTGCTGGAGCAGGCTCCAGGCAAGAGTTGCAGCCCATGAAGAGGAGCCTGTGCATAAGATGTTGTGGCAGAGCCTGTGGCCCATGAACACCCATGCTGGAGCAGGCTGCTCCTTTTGGACTGTATACCAGGGACAGAATCCGTGCAGGAGCGGATCTTGAAGAATACCAAGCTGTGGGAAGGGCCAATGTTGAAGCAGTTTGTGAAAGTCTTTACCCTAGCGGAAGGATCCCACACTGGAGGAGAGAATTGTGAGAAGGAAGGAGCAGCAGAGACAGCACTATGGACTGAACACAGTCCAATTCTTCATGCTGCATAGGGAAGAAGGCAGAAAAGTAAGGAGTTAAGCCTAGGAAGAAGAGGAGAGAAAGCTGATTTTTATTTTTTTCATCTATTTCTCCCAATCCAACTCTACTTTTAAGTGATAATAAATTAAATAAATTTTCCCCAAATTGAATCTCTTTTGTCTATGACTGTAGTTGATCAGAGGTCTCCCTATCCTTAACTCACAACCTATTTCTGTTTTATTTTCTTCTCTTGTCCTATTGAGGAGAAGTGAGATAGCAGCTGCATTTCCTGTCCTTAAGTCACAATCTGTTTCTGTTTTATTTTCTTCTCCTGTCCTATTGAGGAGGAGTGAGATAGCAGCTGCATTGAGGTCTGGTAACCAGACAAGGTCAATGTAGCACAGATATGGGGTGGTATGTGTGTGTATGTGCCTAGTGGTGATGCAAGTTCAGCCTCACTTCCACTTGTATTAGAGTGCCTGGAGCTAGCAGCTTTGTCTGACTGCAAGATTTCCTCTTTCTGTGACATAATCCATCAGTGGAACAATTAATGCATGTCTACATTGGGATTATCAGTAATAGGAAATAATGAAATAAGAGCTGGTTTGTATTTTCAAAGTTAACAGAGTCAGCATTAGTCTTTACCTTTGTAGCAATTAAATAACTACTAAGTTCTCTCCATCAGAGTTTTTTCTTGAAAATCTGATTTTATAAATTTACCTGGTTATATATTTTGATCCTTCACCCTTAAAGTCATTATTGGAATTGCATTCCTGAATGTTTTCCAAGTGCTGTTTATTGTAAAATTCTTGCAAATGCTGGCAATCACTTTCTAAGCTGAAAAGCTTTTTGTTTACCAAGGGAACACAGCCAGTCTGATTTTGGCTAAAAATCACAGCTGAAGTTTTATTCCCAGCCCAATTATGATGCACAGCAATCTTTGCAACACTTTTTCAATTTGAAAAAAGAACAGTCTTACTAGATCTTGACAATCAAATCAAATAATTTATGATTAATTTAATGAATCAACAGGAGAACTAAACTGCAAAGAGTGTGCTATTTGACAATTCCATAACAAATGTGTTCGTGAGTAATGTTTTATAACACTGCTGGTGGGGACTGCTAGTCTATAAAACTGAAATAAATTGACAAATTATATAGGAGGAATTTGGCTAAATAAGTGAGGAATGATAAAAAAAATTTTAAAAAACAATGCAGTACACAATTTACTTTGAGTTTGCTGGAACTTCCACATGAGTGGGGGTTAACAGACTTTTCCACAGGTAGCTCTTGCAAGGAGAATACTCCTACAAATTGGACCTTTCATCTAACAAAGAAGTTGATATATTTTGACTGACTCAAATTCTAGCAGTATGACATTCTCTGTCCTTCACAACTGTTGTGATTTCTGTGTAACACTCCTGAGTGTGATTCATGAGTAAGCTGTTCCTGCAGAATTACAGCAGTATAAGAAGACATTTATACTAGACCTTAGATATTATAATGCATAAACCTTTTGAGCTGACATGAGAAGAAAGTGGTTGATAAGTAAGGAAAACCTGCATGGTGACAATGATGTGGCCATCAGAAGATTGGTGACAATTGTGACAATTAGAAGAGTGAAGTAAGAAGTGAAGATGATGTAAGCAAAGCAATTTACAGGAAGTCAAAAAAGAAAAAGCAATTATTTAGACATATTACTTTGAAAACTATTAGGGTAATAATGACAAAATATGTTGAGTAATCAATGACAAGAATATTCTTAACAAAAGGATTAATCTAAATTTAAAAATGTATGTAGATATGGGCTGAGTTGGATAATATTCATTCCAATACACCTGCTGTGAAATTCTCTATTAAGCATAGTCCAGATTCTACACTGGCCTGCCAATATATGTCAGATGAGGGTACACTCATCCTGATGAACAGAAATTAAGGAACTGAATTGAAAGTGAAGAAGATGGTGGGAAAAAAGAAAAAAAAGTTTTGAAGATAAAATTTCTGGATTTCAGCCTGTCTTTTCACAAAAAATAAAATCAAAAATCTTATGTTCATGTCTGGGTTTTTCTTTGCCAGGCTTATCTTCTTAGGCAAGAAAGATCTAAGCACACAAAGGAGAAATCATCCTTGAACAACCTTCTATGAATAAGTAGCCAGTTTTGTAGACAGAGGGAGAATGTTGGATACTGTTTGTTTACTTCAGTAAGGCTTTCAACACAGATCCTGTAAGATCCTGACAAAAAAATCAAACAGAGAGGTGGACTGGACATTGCCTGAGCAGCCAGAGTGTACTCTTTAGCAGCTTGTTGATGACACAAAGCTGGGAGCAGCTGATACATCACAAGGTTTCAATTATACATATCAGCCTGACAGATGCTTGTGTTTTCATCCAAAGGAGCCTGGATAAGTTGGAGAAATAAAAGGCCTGACAAGACCCTCATGTATTTCAACAAGAAGAAACATCAAATCCTGCCCAAGGGGAGGGAAAACGTCTGACATGAGGTAGATCCTGGTGTTTATCAACTGGAAAGCAGCTTGACAGAAAAGGACCAGGGAATCCGGGAGGATACAAAGTTGTACACAATCCAAGGTGTCCTTGAGAAAAAAAAAATCCAGCAAGTGGTAACTTGGGACACATTGGAGGAAGACTGTTATCAGCAGGTCAGGGGAGATGATCCTCTGTTTAGCACTGCTGAGGCCACATCTGGACAACTGTCCAGTTCTGGGCTGGCCAGTGCAATGGGAGATAAAAAGCTAGTAGAGATACTGTCACAAAATGCTACTAGGATATTAAGGGATTGGAGTGTCTCTCATATGAAGAGAGGGACTGTTCAGCATAGAGAAAAGAAGACTTGAGGAGACAGAGAACTCAGCAATGCATCCAAACCCTGGATAGGAAGGAGGGCAGAAAGAAAAGATAACCAGGCTCTATTTTGGTGGTACCCTTTGACAGAACAAAAGGCAAAGGTCACACAGTGACACCTGGAAGGCTCCAGCTGAACATGAACAAACATGTTTTTTGCAGTGAGAGTGACTGGGCACAGATTGCCCAGAATAAGATGTGTAGATAGGGTAGGGGCTGTGGGGGCGCAGGGTGGCTTTTGTGAGAAGCTGCTGGAAGCTCCCACCATGTCCAGCAGCATCAATCTCTGATGGCCCTGAAGATGGACATGCTGCTGGGCCAATTAGAGAGGTTGGTAACACCTCTGTGATGGCATATTTAAGAAGAAAATCAAAACAGCACAAGCATATTTTCTCTCCTGGAGTGGGGAGGCGGCATTGCCAGCAGTCAGCCTTGCCTGCCTGGCTGCCCCTAGCCAACTACTCTGCGGGCAAAAAGGCAGGGTAGGCAGCGGCCTCCCCTTCCCAGTGCCTGGCATGAAGAGAGGCATTAAATAGGGCCAGCGCTGTGGTGGCCACCACAGCCTGCACGATGGTGGTGGGGCCCCATGGCTGCTCCTGAAAGCATGGCAAGTGAT
>VXBQ01014778.1:0-16095 GCA_013400175.1 Phainopepla nitens | reverse complement strand
CCCTGAACAAACAGAAGAAGGTCTTGAGTGATGAACTGATCAAAATCCCCACACCCTGTCTTCCTGCACTGTAGATGGGAATGAGGGAGGGGCTGGGGGGGAAAGGTGTTTTAAAGGCTTATTTTACTTCTCATCATCCTCCTCTGACTCTGTTAATAATAAATTTACTTTATACCTTTCAATGTGAACCTGTTTCGCCCTTAGAGTGTTTTTGCTCCTAATTCTTACCTCAACTCATGAGCCTTTCAGTATTTTTTTTACCCTGCAGCAGGAGAGGTTGAGCGAACAACATTCATGGGTGCCTGGCCGTCAGCCCATGTAAAACCACCACAAGTATTTATGTCCAACACACCACAATATATACATATTAAGGTAAGGGCTTTTATGACAGTGCTATAAATAGCTATGTAGTAGTTGGCTTTTTGCTACAATTTATTTGCTTTAATTATAAAATTGTAATTGTGTGCAAATAATTATGTAAACTTCAATTTGCTTTTAAGTATGATAAAATTTGTAATCGCTTGTGGGCAGTGTAAACATAGAAGCAAATGTAAAAAGGGAAGCAAGGCTTTCACAAGATGTCAGTGGACTTGAGAAAGATGTATTTTAAGATATGCTTGCTATTGTAAAATGTATATCCAAGATAGCATAAGCAGAGAGCAGAAGACCGTTAAGGGGAAGAACACCAAGCAAGTGGCATCAGAAGACCACCAGAGACTGCCAACATCTGCGACTATTAAATTGTACAAATGCTGCAACAATCTGAAGCAAGATTATGAGCCCAAAATAAATCTGCAGAATTAACAGGGGAAGTAATACACCTGTAGCAGTAAAAAAGACTGCAGCCTGAAGACATGGCTTTGCCATGCACCCAGGTCTGTAACTCTTGCTTTATGTGTTGTCCCTTATTATCATTTATTAAACTTTTTAAATTTCAAAAAGCTTTGTTTCTCACAACAGGCAGGTATGATGCATACTTCTATGACTTCGTTAATGTTTTTTGCTTGTTGACCATTTACATGATTGAAATGTTTGATCAATTAAGCTATTGGAGAGTGAAGTGCCCTATTTATTCTCTGTGGTACTTTTTTTGAACAGTACTTTCTGATACTTCTGACTAAAAAAACAGTTAACACTGCTTCATTTTTAAGCAAATGAGGGGTAATTTTCAGGTTTCTTTACATACTTTTATAATTTTACCATCTGTGAATTTGATGGTCCAATGCAAAGGGAGCCTGGCATACGTAAAGAGAAAGAAGGCTATCTCCTTAGTAGGAATCCTATGACATCCCTGATAAACTCAAAAGAAGCTTCCTTGATGGGAAAAGAAATAGGCCAAAGAAATCTTGATGGATGCAAGACAAAGAAACGAACCAACCTTCCAACTCCCACATATGTGGGAATAGGTAAAGAAATGTGCAAAAATAAACTCTCTACCTACCCACCCAAAATTACCTTCTCTGCAAGAGTCTCTTTGCATGGACAGACTAGATCCTCACTGGAGTGCATGAATGACTCCAAATTGGATTATAAGTAATCTTTGAAGTGGGGCTCCTTCATCCATTCGTTAGCTCCACTCCTGAGAGGCAGATTGGTGAGTTGGACCATAACGTCGCACACGATATATTCACACGCACAGGCATAAGTAAAGTTTTTAAGTGCATACTTGCTTCACTAGTTGGAATTCTGTAATAACTGGCAAGATATTTATACTTGATTTACACTTGTAACACACAAATACTGCTAAACTTGCTTTTCCAGTGGTAATTTTGGATTGCCTTGCAGTATATTTCTGTAGTTTTTTTGCATCACAGTCTGCCTTTGACCTCCAACATCCAGTAGCTGCAAATAACCTAAAGGCAACATAACCAACCAGTAGAAACAGAATTGCCATGCCCTCTGGGATTTCTGTCAGTGCTGTTTAGTAAAAAACACAGTGGAAGAAAAGGCGAGTGTTGGAAGAACAAGTACTGCTGGAAGCCTGCCCTGAAGAACAAATTTTGACGCAGTGTTTGTACCAGAGGTTCTGATGACTCTTAATGGCAGAGATTCTTGACAACATGTATTGGTCCCTAAGCCAATTATCAAGACATTTTATATGCTTTATTCTTCTAAAATGTTTCAAATATTATAGCTATCTTCTCAAAATATGACAGCTTCTCTCCCTGGACTGTTTCTTATCTCCTCTGAGAATGAATCTATGCTTAACAGTGATTGACACAGTGATTCAAGCTGACATGTGGAAAAGAGAGAGCTGGCTTATGCTTTTCCCCCTCAACCCCCCTGCCACCCATCCAGGATGAATAGAGTAATGAAGGTGCTGTTAGCATATACAGTATTTTTTCCATTTTAAGGGGCAATCAGATCAATAATTTATGCCTGTAAGTATTGAGTTGTCCTTCAGGGGACTAAGAAAAAACAAAATCTTTTTCTTTGATGAGTTTGAGATCAATAAAAGGTTGAAAATTTAAAGGTGGGGTAGACTGGGTGAGTCCTTTAAACATTGTGCTGACATTCTAAGATAGAAGTGATGAAGGTCTCCAGTTTCCCTGCTGAAAAGAGTCTATAATTCCAAAATACTATAAATTTTTAGGTTTATTTGTCCTTCTACAATGCCGCCAAAATTCCACAGGGTGTCTTCAAATCAGGGCTCCATGACTTTTTATTTATCTCTACACAATTTCATCAGTTAATCTATACTGCAGCTTTTATTTTCAGTTATTTGCAGGCAAGTCATAAATGCAAGGTACTATGTGGTGCTAATAAAATATCATTGGAAAATTGGAGAAAAGGAATCCTGTCATTAGTTCCAAGGCACCTGTGCTTCATAAAGTGCAGATATCCAGGTGCTAACTACAGGGGTGCTGAAGGGAGTGGGGCTGCTTCATGTTAGACAGCTGGTGCAAGACAGCTACAGTGGACTCATTGCAGAGAACTGCTGAGTCCCACAGGCAAGAGCATTTAAGAAGGAAGAAAAAAAAATGCTAGGCAGGCAGAGGAGGAAAAAAAATGAATTAGCACTCTCCTTGAAAATCAGGGGCAGAGGAGGAGGAGCTGCTCCATGGTGGAGCATTAACCCTGCAGATCCCATGGTGTAGATATCCACAGTGCCGGCTGTGGAGGACCCTATGCCAGAGCAAAGAAATATTTCTGAAGAGTTTGCAGCTGCTGGAGAGCTGAAACAACAGCACAGGTAAACAAAAAGATAGAGCAGCGCAGAGGAACTGCTGCTTGGTGATGATAGCCAGTACCCCTCCATTCCTTTTGGGAGTGCAAAAGGGGGAAACTGCACCTGGGAAAAGGCAGAAAGTTGTTTAATGTTAGTATTATTTTCCTTTCTCACTACCTTAATCTATTTTAAATTACATCAAATTATGCTAACTTCCCCAAGTAAGGTGTGCTTTGTGTATGATATTAGCTGGTTAAACAATCTTCCTGACTTTATCTCCAACCCATGAGATTGATTTCTCTTGTTTTTTCTATTTTCTTCCCCTCTCCCTCCAGGGTTAGTGAGCAACTGGGTGAGAATTCAGCTGTTTCCTAATGCTAGCCTGCAAAAATAATGTAAGCTGCCAAGAATAGCAGCTAGATATATGTCTAATGAAATTTCTGTACTTAGGCTTGAGCCAAAACCTTTCTCAAGCACCATTTTTCTTTTCTGAAGAGAGACAAAATATACCGTGTCTTGTTTTGTAGATTTTACAATGTCTGAAGAAGTATGTATTAAAAAGAAATCTAAATTATATTAAAACAGGAGTTTATATTTCTTTACACTTCTGTATTCTTGCGTTTATACTCTAGCATTGGTCTCTATAAAGAAATTCTGACTACTTTCATCCCTCTGACATCACTGTATGTTTCTTCTAACTATTCTGTGAATATTTTTCTCTATAAGATCGAAAAACAGAACTAATAAGGCTTTTAACTCTGACACAAGATAGACCTTATTGCACTGATGAGGCCAGTCAGGAAGGTTTCCAAGGGAGCTTTATGTTTAAAGCAGGATTCTACTTTTGAGGGTGCAATAATTATGCAGATTTGTGTTCTCTAAATGGTAGTAAATAGGTGAACATAGGAAAGGATGGGGTAGCTCACAATCAAAGTCATTGTTTTGTTAGATTATTTTAGCTGGCGATGAAAAATTATTACACTCCTACAATAGCCTTTCTGTTGTTTTCCTTTCCTACTAATTATGCAGCACCAGCCTTTTCAGAATTAGTGCCCTGCTTACCGGAGTGCCAGTTTAGCACTATGTGGGTGTAACCAAACTGTATATTCTACTGCCCTCCAAGCACTTCTGATGAACTGTTAATGGGGGGTCATTTGCAGTAGTTGCCCCAGTGAACACCCCACCCCTCAGACTGCGAGCTGGGTGTTGAATGAGATAAGGCAAAAGAAGCAGCCCTGCAAGGCAAAGTATTTGTTTTTCAGCGCACCAAATGACTCAGCTGCCGTAACTCCTCCAGGGAAGCAGCACCACAGGCCAAGGGCATGATCTCTGCTAAGGGGTTGTAAAGGACTCAATAGCAGCAGAATAGGCAGCTGCAATGACATGGATCATCAAGGACTCCAAAAAACATCCTGTGACTCAAAGGATCATTCCATTGTGAAACTCCCCACCCTTGGGGAGACCCACAGCGTTCTCACTGGAACCTGACTATGTATAATTGGGTTTGGGAACTTGGGACACCACCAGCACTCAACAGATCCAGAAGATGACTGGAACTTCCACAGGAGCATCATTTTCAACTGCAACCACGACTTGATAGGACTGCAACGATCACTCTGATCAACAGGTGCTAGGCTGTACTCTGACTTTGTGGGTTTAAGCCAATTTTCTGTGTATCGCTGCATTTATTGTAATATTTCAATTAAATTGAAACTCCAACCTAAAATCTCTCTTAAAACAATTGTGTGGTGTTCATTTCTCCCAATGGTTTACTTTCAAAACAGCACAGTTAGGAGTCTTGGAAGACCTGGACAAAACCAAAAAGTAAATAAACAAAATTTGACCTAAATTGGCATAAAAGTATACTGTTGTTGTTGTTGTTTTGGTCAAGAATATACATGGCCATGAGTATATTGAAAACATGGCCATGAAGGCAAGCAGAAAAGCAGTTGCCTGACCCCTTGATGTGTTTACATTCTCTCTGAAAGTTCTGCAATGTTCACTAGTAGTTTTATTTGGTTTTAAAATCACTTGTACATTAACCTCAGACATCCAGATGTAATAGGAACGTAAGACATACCATCATGGACAGTAACATGACATGAGATTCCTTATAGACATTCATGCTTATATCACTTTCCTTCTCTTCTTTGGCATTTTGAAAATAAGACTGAAAGCAGTGATTCTGCTACTGTATAATGTTTCTGTTCACTACAGATTCAGACCAGTTCATCTGCAACCACAGACCAAATTAGACAGGACTCTTCCTCCTAGATGTAATCACTAATACAGAGATTTGTACTGCACAGTGAGTACTGAATTAAAACCCAAGTTTCATCAAAATTAGTGGCTATCTGGACACATAATATTAGAGATTTGGTTTCCGCATCACACTCTTGATTTCTCATTTTCTGTGTAATAGAGTAGATAAAACTACAAAAAGTAACAAAATATGTAAGAGAATTTAATATGAAGAGACTAACCTCCTGTTCACTTTGCATTTAGCATTCTCATCTCTTGTTTAGTTAAGATATCTGTGAGGGTAATTGAAAAGATCAATGTATAAAATATGTTATGGGAGATCACAAAGATAATAGTTAAAAGTTTTAAAGTCTCTAGGCACTTAGCCCTGACTGGAGATTTGCCTAACTAAACAAAATACAAGAAACTACAGTGTGTGATGAGAGAAATGGATAAATTTAATGAACAATGAGAATTTGAAGCTGGCAAATTTGAAGTGGTTTTCCCAGATAGTTAAGGAAGCTTGTGTGAGAACTGTAAAAAATTCACATGTTACTGGAGGTGAATAGTAGATTTCTTTGTGGGGATTAGATGATTACAAAGTAAACACAGCCTGTATCATATATATGCATCAGTAGTACCAGAGAAGGCTGGATAACCATACCAGAAACACCAGGTCTGAGTATGGGGGTAGTGACACCAGGACAAATAAGGGGAATCAAAAAGAGTAGGATAGGTTTTTTAATAGGAAACAAGGGAGAGAGGGAAGACTTCAGGTGAGTGGGAGAAAGAGAAATGGAGAGGAGGAAGATGAAAAAGGGGTTTTTCTGTAAGCAGGCTGGTTCTGAGATTCTATGCCTGCCTGCCTGGGCTTTGTGCCTTTGTCTCCTTTTGAATTTTTGTATGTGAATGTCATCTGTAACCTCTGAATGAGTGCAGGTACATGTGAACTTTGAGAAAGGA
This sequence comes from Phainopepla nitens, assembly GCA_013400175.1. Classification (NCBI taxonomy): domain Eukaryota; kingdom Metazoa; phylum Chordata; class Aves; order Passeriformes; family Bombycillidae; genus Phainopepla; species Phainopepla nitens. The sequence goes on along the minus strand of VXBQ01014778.1, from coordinate 9,722 downwards.
CTATTTGGCAGTAGACGAACACCAGCAATCAGAAATACCCCAGATCTGACAGAGCTGTTACGTAGAAAGTCTGTGTCAGTATTTGAGAAAAGTATGATGGCCACTGCTCATATGAAATGAGGGAGGGAGGATGCATGTACCTAGCAAAGTCAATCTCTATCAACTAGGACAAGAAATGAGTTCTGGCTCTTTGTGTTGTTCAGTTATGTGAGTGTGTATTTACAGTGCTTATATAGATGTATGTAAGGGCACTGCTATCTAAGGTGATTTGTAAACCCTGCATGCGCTCTGTATGTGTGTGTGTGTGTGTGTGTGTGTGTGTGTGTGTGTGTGTTTGCACCTTTGGAATTCACACTCAGTGACCTTAATGTCTGGATTTGCAATCAGATGCAGCTGGAATATCCATTAACAGATCATAACGGAGAAATCTATTTCCTCATGAAGTCCACTGCATTTGGCTATACTGTACCCAAAAGAAAATAGGCTTGCATGAGTTGCTAATAACTTGGGGATTGAGCCATTGCTAATCTGTCCTAAAGGATTCTTTTATGCAGCAAAATATGAAAGGAAAACTTTGTATCTTAAATATATATGGAAAAGAGTCCAGGGAATACTGTGGGGGGAGCCAAAGAAACACATTTTCCCTTAGCATCGTGGGCTTCAGAAATGAACACAGCTTTCTGGAGCTGAAGAATTATGTCAGAACCGTGCTCTTCAGTTTGCCTGATTGGAAGAAATGTCTTTGCAAACCAGACAAGAAACAGAGAGATGGCTTTGGCGTTAGGCTGACTATGTGTGACCAAGGAGTGTTTGAAGAATGACATGACGGGTCTATCTCCTACTTTATGAGATACTTTAAGGCAACTCTGCGTGCAGTATCACTTCCTCCACAGCAAAAAATACTTCCAGAAGAACTAGGCATACCTAATGAAATGCCCATATAAAGCCTGGAACTTTAACTATCTTTAAAGATTATGTAAACCTAATTTTCTACCTCTGTGTCCTTTGACTACAAATCAAATATTTTGTGTTCCTATTTACATCCATATTTTTATTCTTTTGCTGAAGGTCTCAGAAATGGGTCTGGGAGCACTTCAGGGGTCTTTGGTGGTTTATGATGCCTTCTAAAACATGATTCCTGTTTCTCACGTCTGTGTAGATGACCCAGCCATGCCAGATCAGACGGGATGAAAGACTTTGTTTTATGTGTGAATATCATGACACCTCTCTGGGAATGGGTGTGGCAGGACATCCCCCCTACCACTGAAGAGTTTACCTGCTCCATACATCAGCTGGTGTGCTAGCTCCAGATGTTCTCCCCCTCACACGAACAGGTGAGATAACACAGGCCAGCTTGTCTGATAAGTAAGTCGTTGCTGGCTAATGAGTTATTTCTCTCTCTGGTGCCAGCGGTAGAACTCCCAATAAACAATTGGCCTTGAGAACAAGATGAGGGAAATGAGCTGGAATTCCTGACTGAGAGACACTGTGGTTTGCAAACTATAAAATCTACACAAACTTTCACGGAGGTAGAAGCCTTTAGAAGCCTTCTACATACACCCAGGAAACCTGTGTAGTAAGAAGTCTGTTTAAAGTCTTATGTCTGTTAATTTTGTATCTATTCAATAAATAATTAGTGTTGTAATAGACCTAACCAGCCATTCTTAACAGCTTGGGAATGAGAGCAATCTGGGCTGTAGGACACCCCAAAAAGTGTTATTTCCAGAAACCTGAGTCAAAGGCAGGACTTGTCTAAGCTCTGATCTCCATTCATAACAGTAGAGAGTTTTGCCTCTAGGCCTTATCAAAGAAGGACATTGGCATGATAAAAAGCATTATCTCAGCTGGCAGCACATACTTCTTCCTGTCCTTTTCCTTTATCTTGCTCAAAACACAGCTTGTTGAATATATCAGTCCTAGGTTATCAAGAATACAATCAATCACCAGGCTCAGCATGTTTGGTTCAACAAAGATCAGTTTATCCTGGTTGTCCTCCTCAAGGGATCGGACTGTGGGAGAAGCATGAGGATATAAAAGCAATTCACTGCATCACAACTGGCCCAGCTCGTTCATTGACTGTCTTCTTTGTTAGTTGCTCCTGTCCTTGTTCAGTCGGGCTTGTCCTGCCTGAAGTCCTCCCTGTGGTCTGCCCGGTTTCATTCACTCCTGCCTACCCGCCCTGCCTGCCCCTGCCTTCTGACCGCGCTTTCTCTCTATCTTCTCTCCGCACCTGCTGCAGCCCATCCATGGTTTGGATCGCCACCACGATCCCACAGCAGCCAGTCGCAATCCTACACCCTCTCCTGCCCTCTGTTCCACCGCCTACGGAGTGCCATCTTCCCACCGTGCCGCCCCCCGGAGCGCCGTCTCCCAAGCACAGCCTTCCTCCCAAGCGCCGCCTTCCTCCCAAGCACCACCTTCCTCCCAAGCACCGCCTCTCTCCTCAGCACCCCTCCCTCTGCAGCACCACCTCCCTCTCCATCACCCCTCCCTCCCCAGCACCACCTCCCTCCCCGGCACCCCTCCCTCCCCACGGTGCCGCTGCCCGTGGCCACAGAGGCCGCGCCCTCCCTCCCACAGCGCGCACTCGTCCCCTGCCGGCCGGACGCTGGCGGTGCGCCCGCGGGCTGGGTGGTGACGCTGGGTGGTGACGCTGCCTTGCTGCCTCTGTCCCACGCTCCCTCCGACTATCGCTGTCCCTCCTTCGCTGCTGCTTTCTCTGTCCTCCTCTGGTAGGGATACGCGCTTTCTCTCATCGATAAATGGTTCTCAGATATAATATTGGCATATTTCATGTTTCATCAGAGATAATCAGTTTAAAAGAAGCCCATGCAGTTCCCCATAGCAGAATGTGACATTTAGCAGTTAATATTTAGAGATTTAGAAAATATTTATTTCAGTCTGACCTAAAGCCATTTTTGTTTTGTGAAAAAGGAGAAAAAGATTATAAGTATTTTGCAGACAAAGAAAAAATGTTCAAGGAGGATGGGCGGCTTTACGGTTGATGAAGTAACTTCTGAAGCTGCTGTTTCCCAGAAATTTGGCATATTTAGGAGAAAATATTTTTTTATGCCTTTTTGATTTGTTACCTTACAGCACTCTTTGCAAATCTTTTGTGCCATAATGAGGGCAAATCATTAGGAGTAATTACCTCAACACAAATATTTTGTGAGAGATTCCAAGTCAGAACTGCAATTTAATGGGGAAATTAGAATAAAGGCAATAGTACAGAAGTACTGGCTTAAACGGACAAAGTCAGAATATGACCTGACACCCTGACGGTCAGGGTGGTGATAGTCAGATTAAATGGTAGGTACAGTCCTGTTGGAGTGATAGGTGTGATTTTGTTGAAGCAGTCATCCTGTAGAAAAAAGGTCTAGCCTTTCTCCGTATGTCCAGGTGTGGTTATTGAGTTCTTGTCATCTAGAAATGCAGCAGTAGTGCTCCTGTGGTGCTCCAAGCTTCAGGTTATATACAGGTAGGAATGTTTGGTTTGCTCCTCCCAGGGCAGGGCATCTCACAATGGAATGATGTAATTCTATGAGTCATTTTATGGGACCCTGATGACCCATTAGTAGAGATGGCCCCCTCAGGGTGGCTGCTCAGAGTTACCAGGGCTGAGTCATGGAGAAGATAAACAACACTGCCCCACTCTTTTTTTTAACAGTTTATGTAGCCAGTAAGAGAACATATACTTTTGGTTACAACTTCCTTTTTAACCCAAGACACCTTGATTTTCCTCTCTTCCTGAAATCTCAAATGAAATCATGCATTGGTGTTCTCAGGGGAGCAATCTTGTCAAGTCTGTTGCAACGGTCTTTGTGTAAACCACTGCGTATTTGGTAACACGGCTCTCTCCCTGTACTCAACATATAAACTTTTTTGTTTCATTATCATTTCTTAAACCCTACATAGTAATATGTTTCTGTTTCACAATTCTAATGTCTGTTAGCTCTTTGAGGAATAAATTTTGAATGCATTTAGTCAGTTTTCTGCGCCTGTTTGTCATTCAGGCCCTACAGAATGTTAAGAAGTGTGGCTCCTAAAGAAAATAGCTGGACATGCACACTAGAAATACTCCACCAAAAAAACAGAGTCAAATTATTGCATATTGTCAACTGCAAGTCTGGAAGGTATTGCAGGCTCACTAAAAGACAATGAATTTTCAGCTGCACCTAATTCTTCCCTTCTGGGGGACTTCAACCACCCTGATATTTGTTGGAGGGACAATACGACTCAGCACAGGCCAGGAAGTCCCTGCAGACCACTGAAGAAAACCTTTTGATGCATGTGATGGGGGAGCCAATGAGGAAGGGAGTATTGCTGGGCTTTGTACTAACAAACCAGGAGGAACTGGTGGAAGATGTGAAGACTGTGTCAGTCTTGGTTGTGGTGACCAAAAAATGGTGGAACTCAGGATCCTGCGTGGAGGTAGCAAAGTAGTAAGCAGATCTAGGACCCTAAACTTCAAGAGAAGCAACTTCAGCCTCTACCAGGCTCTCCTTAGTTGGGGATACAAGAGGGCTGGTCAATATTTAAGCCTCACTTCCCCTAAGCTCAAGACCAGCATATCCCCATGATCAAGAAACTTGGCAAAGCAGACAGGAGACCTGTATGGATGAGCAGGGAGCTCCTAGTTAATCTCCAACTCAAGAAAGAAGTTTATTAGATGTGGGAAAAGGAATGGGTTCTGTGTGTGTCCTGATGGTGCTCAGAAGTCCTACACTTTGGAGGTAAATGAAGAAGGCCAGAGAAAAGAACATCTTCCTCTGGTGGTAGAGAATTGTGCAAGAGATTGGCTAGTCAGACTTAATACCCATAAATCCATGGACCCTGACGGGATGTGTCTGTGCTGAGGGGGCTGGTAGATGTTGTTTCAAAGCCACTCTTCCATCTTTGAAAAATTATGGAGAATGAAAGAACACATTGACTGAAAGAAAACCAGTGTTGCTCTCTTCTTTAAAAAGGGAATGAAGGATGACCCAGGATACTACCGGCAGTCAGCCTCACCTCCATCCCTGGAAAAGTAACAGAACAGGTCTTTCTCTAACTAACGACCAAACATGTAGAAGAAAAGAAGGAGTAGTCAGCATGGATTCACATAGAGGAAATCACACTTGGCCATGCTGACAGCCTTCTATGATGGCACAGCAGCACAGGTCAGCAAGGGAAGTGCAGTGTTTGTCTACCTTGACTTCAGCAAGGCTTTTAACACTGTTTCCTGTAATACCTTCATAGCTAAGGCCAGGAATTACAGGTTACATGAATGGACAGTGAAGTTGATAAGAACTGGCTGAAGGGCAGAACTCAGAGGTTGTGGTGGAGTAGAATCTAGATGGAGGCTTGTCAGTCAGTGCTGTTCCCTAAGGATCAGCATTGCACCCAGTCCTATTCAACTTAATTTTTGACAACCTGGACAAAGGAATAAAATGTATCTTCAGCAAGTTTGATGATGATATGAAACTGAGGAAGTGGCTGTACACCTGAAAGCTGCACTGCCTTTCAGAGTGACCTTGATTGGCTGTAAAGCCAGGTGGAAAGAAAGCTAATGAGGTTCAACAAGGGCAGGTGCAGGGTCCTGAATTTGGAGAGGAATAACCCCAAGTACCAGTACAGGCTGGGGGCTGGCCTGCTAGACAGCAGTTCTGCTAAGAAAGACCTGGTGGATGGCAAGTTGCTCATAAATCAGCAGTGTGCCCTGGGGCCAGGAGGGTCAATAGCATCCTGGGGTGCACCAGGAAGAGCACTGCGAGCAGTTCAATGGGAGAGATCCTGCCTTTTGCTTGGCCTGAATGAGGCCACATCTGGAGTGCTTTGTCAAGCTGTGGGCTCCTCAGTACAAGAAAGACAAGGAGCTATTCGAGAGAGTTCAGTAGGGCCACAAAGATTATTAAGGGGCTGGAGCAGTTCTCATGAAGAAAGATGTGGGAGTGGGGCATATTTAGTCCAAAGAGAAGAGGGCTGAGAGGGGATCTTGTTAATGTACCTAAGTATCTCAAAGGTGAATGTCAATAGGAAGGTGCCAGAGTCTTTTCAGTGGTGCCTAGAAACAGGATGAGGGATAATGGCCATAAAATAAAATACAGGAAGTTCCTCAACATGAGGAAGAGCTTCTTTACACTCAGGTTGGCAGGGTATGGGAACAGGCTTTCCAGGAAGGTTGTGAATTCTCTTCTCTGGAGACATTCAAAACTTACCTCATTGCTTTTCAGTGACACCTCTTCTGGGTGACCATGCCTTGGCAGGATGGTTGGACTTGATGGTCTCCAGAGGTTCCTTCCAACCCCAATAATTCTATGATTCCACATTTCTGTAATTGTGGCATACCATAGGCAAACTCTTGGAAATTAGGTGAAAAGTTTTGATTAAGTTGCAATGTATCTTGAAGTTTAACTATATTCGAAAGTCAAAGCAAATCACATAGTAAAAGTCCATGTGACAGAAATGTTTATAAGCAACCTGACAGAATGGCTTTATAAAAATATGGCTGAAGTCACCAGTCATTCATAAACAGCTACAATTTTCTGTTGCTTTTTATACATAGCCATATGGGACTTTGTGATTAAAAAGTAAATTTAATTAGAGACTGTGAACATATACCTTTTGATTTAAATATTACCAGTGACTCTTTTTCTGACTGATGCATTGCATGGATGTCAAGCCAGTAATGAACATTTCTAGGATCAACTGTAATAAAATAATTAATTTTGGAAGAAAATTTGAAATGAACTTAAATGTTTGGATCACACACAGAAAAATATACTACAACTCTTGAATGGAAAAACTGGAAATGAAGGTTAATTGCAAATAAAAGGGTGAAAAAGACTAACAGTGAAGTATTAGACTAGAAGAAGAAATTAAGCAGAGAGGCAAGTGTTTGTCCAGAACTGCTAAATAATGTAAAGATGAAGTTAAGTCAATCAAATTAACAATCTGACACTGTCATACATAGGCTGTGATTCTTATTATTTTGTCCATAATCTATTTATTAAACAAAGACTGCCACAATGCTTAGATTCAATTATTCAGTAGCTTGCCATTGTTGTTTTTGATCTTGTCAGGATTTTGTCAGGTGTGTTCATCATTGTCATTCCTTGAAGAAAAAATATATTTAGTACTCTGTGCTTGCAAATTCTATGTTCAGCTAGTTTGTTTCATTTTATCAAATAACATTTCAAAAAGTACTAGTGGAAATATTCATGGTTATTTGAAATGAGTAAACAGAGACTTGTCACTGTTTACATATTTTCTCATTGGGGTACTTGAACTGCAGTCATAAGCCTTGGTTCTAACATACTGCCTTAACTTAAAGGAAGGTCCTTTGAATTCCTCTCAGACAAAAGTCTTTATTTTCACTTTGTAACAACTTGTGATGGAGAGTTTTTTTAAATATCATTAAACTCTGGTGCATCAGCTGAAGCTATATTTCAGGTGGGTTTGGAACTGCTTGATATATAGAGATAATGTAGTGTGCTTCAATTTTCTTGGGTCTGATTCATCAAATTGGATCTTTACAGCAAAAGGGTTTGCTGAAGCCATTGATCTCTGTCAAGCCTTTACATTGGCCACTAGATTCAATGTTAACAAGTAACTGCAGCAAAGGAGAGAGAAAAACCTACAAGTGCAAGCAATAAGGCCTAAGGCAGAATCCTGGACTTGGTAAACTCTTCTAGAATATCTTTCTACTTCTATAAATTTAAAGAGCTTTTGACATGACATAGTTGGAGCTGGGTGTTAAGTTTTGCTGAAACTGTGATTTTGTAATATAGATCACTTACAACAAAGCTCTCTAAAACTCTTCAAAGCTAAGCAAAGTGAAGAAGCTTAATGTGAGGTGGTAGTAGAAATGAACACATACATAGATTCTCATGAACATAAATTACTGTAGAAATTCTTGTGCCTAATCTACTCACTAAAATGCATCAATAAATTATCCTTTATGTTCAGGAGTGCCAAAAGGGCACAACATGGAAATTACAGGAGAATTGCTTAATATGCTTACTGACTTAATAATTTTGTTTAAAGCATATAACCAGTGGGAGAAAATTATCTTCCTCTTTTTGTTATTCTGAATGGCCTCTCACCAGCACAAGAATAAATGTGGTATTGCTATTCAAAAGGGAGAAAGAATTCTCTCAACAACCCCATTAGAGAAAACTGTTAATTTCTGGAGAAATGTGCTGTTCACATTTACATTGTTATTCCTACAGGTCAGTGAAGTCGAAGCTATTACTAATCACCTAGTGATAATTGAAGAATAAGCTAATTTCTCTGTCGTTACTCTTAGGTAAGAAGCATCTAAGCTGTTGCATTCAGGATATTTCAATTATTCTGCTGCATTCTGGTAGCAACTGTGTGTGTAACACACAAAGTAAAACAAAATAATACTCTACACAAAAAAAATGTGTCTAATCTTTTCTGTGCTGGAACTTATTTTAGCTTACTTTGCATATCCAGCTTTCCGAAGGTAAATTTATTTTTTATAATTCTTCATAAGACCTTTTCTCTTTGGTATAATATTCACAAGCTAAGCACATTAGTATATAGCCAAGAATTGCGTTTATTCCTGACTTCTTTGTAGAATAAAAATAAAATCACATCTTGGGAACTGATTAGATTGAGATAAGCAAAAACTAAAAGCAAATATAATCCCAAGTATACAAAATGCATTTATTATGAGATGTCTCATACCTCAGCAATTTCCTTTCTCAAAGACGGCTAGCAATTAGGCTCTGCAACATCCTAAACTTAGTAATTACAACAGCTCTGTCAGGATGCTTCATCTGGCATTTCTCTTGGCAATAGGAAACTAATTGAGATTTTTTTTGCAAGGTCTACGGAAAACAGCTTTGTCATTACCATGCAGTTCATCTCTTGGTTGTCAGACTGATCCTTGTGCTGGAATTCTGTTGTGTTCTGGATTAACAGGATTTTCAAGAAAAAGTCTCTCAGAACTGTTTTATTACATAGTACTCACCACATATCAGAAAATTCAAGAAAATTTCATGGGATGTGATAGAGAACACTGATATCAGGAACTCCCTCTTATGTTATTCTTATGTGTTATTTACTGAAATTCTGAGAAATAGGTCTACAAAAACCTTGGAGCAAAAACTAACCTCCTTATATATTTTTTTGGCATTTACTCTCTTCTATATCAGCAAAATTTAACGTAAAAATCCTTCCAGAATCCCAAAACAACAGTAGCAAAAGTAGCAAAATAATGCAAAATAGAGCTATTGTAAAATGTATTTGCTTTTTGTGTGGCATAAAGTTTGTGTGTTTTTCTGTTCAATTTCTTCTGTTATTTCTGTTCCTTATGGGCTATTGCTAGAAAGCACTAGTAGTGCACTAACTGTGTAAAACCAGTTTTAAAAGGACACTCCCCTTTTCATGTGTGAATAGATGACATTGTTTATTTTTCTTCGTTCCACAAAATTTGACTCAACTTTGAGGATGTGTACCTATTCTGATAGAGAAATTGTTCCAAATATGAGTGCTTGTTTTGAAAGCTCTATTTCAAGTGAGAAGGATTTTCATAGGGTAATCAGCCTATTTTCCAAATCTTTTAAAATCTGGACTCAACCCAAAGGAGATTTGTTACCTTCACCGAGGTGTGGCGACCTGGTTCAGGAATGACACGGCGGCCAACCCCAGGCCGCTTGGGCCATAAGCTCACAAACACCAGTGTGGTGGACTGCAAATGGCGTTTATTGGTGGGT
>VXBQ01014777.1:16119-223597 GCA_013400175.1 Phainopepla nitens | reverse complement strand
TCAGCCTTCCCAGGCACCACAAGGGTGTTGGGTAGTGAGAGTTTTGTTTATGGTGGATGTAGAAAATGTGCTAGAAATGCTTCCTGCCTCTCTGTGGGAATGAATTCTGCAGGAATTGCCCTGTCCTGGGCTGAGCTTGGCCCATCAGAACCTTCTCATTAGAGAATTTTGGGTTTAGAGCTGATGAGTCTCATGTTTCTTTGTTGCTTTTAGCTTGCTGCTGTTTCACTGCTGAATGCTGAGCTGAACATTATAGCCAGATGTTGCTTAGTTATTCAGAATGAAAGCTGAGTTATTCAATTTATTCAAGTGGTTTTTGTTGTTGCAGGAAGGCACTTGGAAGGCTGGGACAGCTGTGATGCACATCTGTTTGACAGAGAAGGCATCAGGTTTTCCTTGGCACTTTTCAAAACTAACTGGATTGAAAAATAAGAGTCTAGGATAAAAGTGAGTTTTTAATTGTTAAGGTTTTGGGTGGGTTTAATTGTGTGGGTTTTTTGCTGTTTGTTGGGGGTTTTTTTGGGGGGGGTGTTTTGTTTTGAACAAAAAGGGTGTATGAATGACAGCACTTCAATAAAACTCCTCTCTTTTGATTAAGAGAAAAAAAATGAAAGGCAGAGCACATGCAAATGATTTTCAAGTCCAGGACTTTGTCAAGAAGAAGAAAAAGAAGAAGAGGAAACAGAAGGAGCCCAACAACCAGCATGAAGATGCTGAAACCGTGGAAGATCCAGAGCCCAGCCACTCCTCCCCAGTGCTCTTCGAAGATGCAGAGGGCAGGAAAAAGAAGAAAAAGCTGGAAAAAAAGGGTGAGAAGCAGCAGACTTTGATAGATAATTACTTTGTGGGAGTGAGAGATGAGATCAGCAATGGGACTGGAGCAGCTTCCATGAGGAAGAAGAGGAAGAGGAAGGCTCAGGACAGCCCTGAGGAGCTCAGTGATGTCCCCTGTGTCCCTGGGAACCAGCACTGCCAGCAGCCTGCTGCTGATTATGTGTGCTTAAAAAAAACCAAGAAGGAAAAGAAAGAAAAGCAGCCTGAGGCGTGTGAGCTGCCTCCCCCTGAGGAACACAGCACGGCCCCCAGGGAGAAACCCAGGAAGAAGAGGAAGAAGAGGAAGAAGAGGAGGGAGGGCAGTGCCCAGCAGCACACGGGTGGAGCAGCTGAGCAGCCCCTGCTGGCACCAGGGCACAGGGGGAGCCTGTCCCCTGCAGGTCAGCAGGGAGCCTGTGAAGCTGCCCCTGCCAGCAGTGAGGCCTCCATGGAGCTCCCTGCTGCTTTCTCCACACCCAGCAAAGCAGCTGCTCCAGCTAAAAAGACTCCAGCACATGCTAAAAAGGCAATTAAAAGCAGCACTTTTGTTAAAGAAGAAAGCTCTTCAGAGTCTGATGGGATGTAAGTTCGGGTTTTGTTTGTGGGGTTTTTTTTCCTTCCTCCACTCCCCAGATCCATTCCTTTCATGTTATTTGGGTTCCAGGCTTTTCTTCATTCTGTTTTGTGTGTGTTTCAAAGAAAAACTTTAAACTTGCACAGCATTTGTGATGTTAAGAGACCTACTTTAAAAGCTCAGTTTTCTTCTGGAGATACAATAACAATTTTTAAGAATACTTCAGTGTAGGCTCTTTTCTCCTCTTAAAAACTGTAGGTATGGGAATAATTTATGTGCAAACGACTTGCACATAAATTTAGTTTTATTTATGTATTTTTGGTTTTTATGTAATTTTATTTAAATTTTTTCAAAAAGAAAAGTGGGGGAAAAGGATTTCATTTGTTCAACTTGATATTTATAGTGAACAGGTGCATTTTAACCAAGCAACTAGTAAGGTCAGCTGGATGTTCTGTGCAAATAAATGCTCATGTCAGTAGTTCCTGATGCCTTTACAGTGTCTAGGACACAAAACAGGAGAACTAGTAAGAGACAGAGGGAAAAAATCTGTGTGCCAGTGGTAGCCAGAGACATTATTTCTTCAGTATGCCCACGTGTGAGAGTTTTGTGGATTTTCAGAACATCAGAAAGCTCCTTGATTATTGTAAGTATAGAAATTTGGTAATAAATTACAATTATTAAATTATGTTAAAAGGTAGATATGCAAGGCAGTGGATGTGTGAAGTATTTTTTGGTTCTGTGATTAATGAATATGTTAATTCTTTTAATGGTAGAGATACTAAAAAAATCTCTGGAGGTCTAGTGGTGTATTTTATTTTATGTCTTTTTTTTTTTTCAATATCAGGACACCAAAAGCCTCTGCATCACATGGGAAGAAGCAGCAGAACAATTCCTTTGCTGAACTGGCAGCCTCTGATGAGGTCATTGTGGATGATGAAGAAGGCCTGGACATTGCCATGACTTCATTCATGGATTTGGACACTGCAAGGCAAGAACTGGAAGAGTTTATTCCTCATGTGAAGAATATATCAGACAGCTCAGTCAGGAAAATGGCTGGAAGAGACCTAATGAGGTTTAAGGAGTTTAAAAAACAGGGTGAGCTCTCTGAAATCCTTTTGCAGTGAGGAAGGGCCGTGCAGCTGTGCTGATGTTTGGACAGAGGGAAACGTTCCTTGTGTCGTGTCTGTTGCACCCTCGAGTCTGGCTCACTTCATTCCAGTCACCTATTTTCTGTTTCTCTGCTTTGTACCATCTGCTTCCACTCTGGCAAATTTCAGTCCAAACTTGTGTGTCAGTTGCTGATTCCCAGCTGGTTTTTGTCTCTTTTCAGTTTTCTCTTTTCCCCTCTGAATTTGTTGATACCTGAGATGTTCACAGATGAGGTTTGACTTGTTTTTTGGGTTTTTTTTTAACCTTTCTATATTTTAGGTATTGCTGTCAAGTTTGGCAGATTTACCCAGAAGGAAAATAAACAAATCCAGAAAAATGTTGAAGAATTCTTATCACTTACTGGAATAGACAGTGCTGAAAAACTTTTGTTTACCTCGAGGTATCCACATGATAAAGACATCATCCAACGCCTGAAAACAGAACATCAGTTTTGTGAAAAAATCTGTGAGTATTTCAGTTCATCCTCAGACAGCTGAATGTTGCATTCTACCTGGTGATATCATGGCATATTCTGAAAAATAATTTGTATTGAAAAGCAGTGATCTTGCTAAATTTGGTAAAAAAAAGGAGCTGCTGACATGGTGTAGTTGATAATCTGCATGGTCTACTGTTCTTTTTATCTGGGCTCAGATAGGAAGAGTTTAGAGAGAAAATATCTCTAAATCTTGATAGTCCAGACTTGGATTTTTGGCTTTAAGTGCATTATTTGCTAAACTATAATTAAGGTTACCAATGGCAGCTGTGAGTGAGGGATTAAGGCCTGTCTGAAATTGTCACCTGTTCTTAGATCACATCAGTGGCAGGTGCAGGACTGAGGGGGGTGGAAGGAACTGAGTCATGTCAGTTTTCCAAGACATGGGGATCTCCTCAATGCACCAGGACTTTTATTCTCTGTGTTTGGTGACATCATCTCAGGCAAGGCAGAGTACAGGGCAGCCTGTCATGGATCAGGATACAGGGATCAAACTACAGGTTTGTTCCTTGGGGTTATTTCAGACACACAATCCTTCCCTCTGCATTGGCACATTTGCCTGGTGTTGACTCTGATTCCAGTCTGGGAGTTTGCTGCTGGGCTGGGAAGGTTTGGCAGGAAGTCTCACCAGTGTTCTGTGCCTTGCAGTCCCCTCTCCTGGGCACTGCTGCCCAAGGTGGGTGTGTGTTCCCAGGGATTGGTCTCTGTGGATCTTCCCTTCAGCAGAGATCTTCACTTGGTTTTTGCTGGGTGCTCCCAGTGCCTGCTCTTCCCAGCTGGAACACTCTGGAAGCACCCAGGGTCTCCTCAGCTCCTGCCTGGTGCCTGTCTCATGTCTCTCTTTTACTGGGAGTGTTCAGCATGCCAGTTAAATTTTAATCACACCTGGATCAAATGCACAGCCAGTCCATGCAGTGTGTAGCTGGTGAGTGGAAAGAATCTGTTGTTGACAGCATGGTCATGAGAATGTGTGGTGTTGGGTTTTGGGGTTTGTTTCATTTTGGCCCCAGCACTGTTAGGAATGTTTGTTAACAATGATCCTTCACCTTGCAGCTGAGGGCATACCCCGGCCCTGGAGGCTGATATATTATCGAGCAAGGAAGATGTTTGACTCAAATAATTATAAAGGAAGGTAAGGGAATACTTTAGAAGTGTTTCTGAATGCTAATATCAGTCTGTGTTGATTATTTGTAAATTAAAAATGGATTCAGATGAAGATCATCTCTCCCATTCGTGCTAATTACTGTGACTTAATTGATAGTTCATTTTCCCTTATTGATTCCTCTGTTCTAAAAAGTGACTCGAAGTGATAGTGATGATTAACATTGATCACCTGCAGATGTTACAGCTCTTGAAGAGATTGAAATGGTTTGAATTTACAGCTGAAGCTGTGCCCATTTCCTCAACCAGGTATACCAAGGAAGAAAAAGAAAAATTAAAGCAGTATCAAGCTCTGCATGGCAATGACTGGAAGAAGATTTCTGAGTTGATGTCCCGTTCTAACCTCTCAGTTGCTATGAAATTCTCTGAAATTAGGTCAGGTATGTAATTTTAAGAAAAACAATTCATTTTGTGTAATGTTATTTGAACTGCCTGATGTAGATACCCGAAACATACGAAAAAAGTCCTTCAAGTATGGGTTTTTAAATTAATTAATTAATTTGTAGTGGTGGTCCTCTTCTTCACGCCACTGATTGCATTTTCATGTGGAAGGGATAGGAAAGATCTCTGAAAGAAAATGGAAAAAAAGTGGAACAAATATAACTATTAACAGAACTGATATCTCAAAAAGATGATTTAATGGGGAAGGCAGAAGGAATTTGGCAGCCAGGTTTAAAAAGATAAAACCTGGGGAATCAGACTATTCTTTACTGTTGAGGCTGAACTCTCAAGTCTGATATGCAGGAGAGTTTCTAGGACATGTGTTAAGAAGTTGGTACTATAAGTAAAAATCATGCAAAGTGAAACATTTGCTTTTTAGCCATTTTTTCCCTAATCATTTATGATAAATGAAGCTTTAACCTGGTGGGTTTTCAATTTTAGCCACAAACTATGGTGCTTGGACAAAGGAAGAGACCCAGAAGTTAATGAATGCAGTGAAGGAGGTGATGAAGAAAAAACTGGAAACAGAAAATCCAGGTTCTGTTCTTTCACTGGAACAGTCAAACATGAATGATGTCTGGATTGAGCGTGAGCAGCTGTACCAGCCACTGCCATGGACTGAGATTGAAACCAAAGTGGGGAGTCGGTATTGGAGACAATGCAAACAGAAATGGTGAGGGCTTGCACTAAACTGACATAGGAAAATGTCTTCTGGGGTGTATTTGTCCTGCAAAACCTGTGCTTTGTACCGTGGTGATCCTTTGGTAGGACAGGGAAGAGTTTGTAGAGCACAGAAAAGGCATTGCAGCTGTGGCTGAGACAAATAACTCTTTGCTAGCTGCAGCAAGTTTTCTGTTTGCTGTGATAGCAAAGCCTGATTTCTGCCTGGTGTGCTGAGGCCTGAGCAGCAGAGCTGACTTACCTGAAGAACCCTGGGCATTGGGGCTAACACCAGCAGTGTTATTTAGCTAAAAATAGATGATTGAGACTCCTATGCCAGCTGTTTAACACCAAACCAGCTGCTTCAGAAACTTTCACATAACCTTGTGTAGTTATCTGCAAGAAATGTGTCATTTTAAGAAACTTTCCCAACTGACCAGAATAGCAGCTTTTTTGTGGGGTATTTTAGGGGGAACCCTCATGGCCAAGCCCTGCCCCTGCTGGTTGAGAAGTGTGGCATCAGCTCCAGGTGTTCCTGTGCTAAAAATACAGTCAGGTCACTTTGACTTGCTCATTTGGGGCCTGTAAAAGCTGGACTCACTTTTGGGGTGAATTTGGAGACCTCACCTAAGGGTGGACACACTGTGTAGGATTTCCCAGTTGCTGGGAAGAGTTCTCCAGGTCCTGGCTGTGAAACGAGGCTCCCCCGTGGCAGGATCTGGATGATGGTAAAATATTGAGGCAATTGGTGATGTATCTTTCTCAGTCACTATCCTTTCTCTCATTTGGAATGATTAATGCATTCCCTTGCTTATTTTTTCTTGTTGCTAAAGCCAAGTGTGTAGTTTTATTGAATGTATCATTTTACTTTTTTGTTGCCTTAATATTCATAGTAAAATAATTCTTTCCATGGATGACTGTGTCCCTTCAATCCCCCCTGTCCCTTGGCAGAACACTGCCTCTCTGTGACAGCAGCAGCATCTTGATGCTTGGAATTTCTTGAAATGATAGAACCCTGTTTTTGTGTGTTTTCAAAGGAATTCGATTTTAACAAGCAGATTGACCAGAGGGCAGCAGTTTTACAGAGGCACCAGTGGATTACAGGCCAAGATCAACCTTATTAAAAGGTACAGTTCTGAGCACTGGGATGTTTTTGTCTCTTCCACTGTTTGAGCTGTGTTCATAAAAGTTTGCAGGGTGAGAACAGCCTGCTTGCAGCTTGATACATGTTTTGCAATCGTTCTTTCTCTGGACAGAATGTCCTGTAATTTTTGAATGGGGGAGCTGGGAGCACTGAATTATGTTTTGAGTTCTGCCTGCAAACTGCTTCTGTCTTCCATTGACAGGTTGTATGAAACAAAAGCAGAGGATGCCAGTGAAGTAAACTGGGATGATCTCAGTAATGCTATTGGGTAAACCTCTTTTCCCTCTTTTTATGGATGTAAAGGGTAATTAAAGCAGATGAATCAAAGTTTGATGCCTTTACTGTGGGAAATGTTCAGTTTGGAAACATTACAGTTGCATATCCTGGCATAGCACTGAGCAGGAAGCCAAGATCTGAAACCCTTAATGTTCCAAATATTGCAGTGTTGTGTGTCTGTGCTTTCAGGTGTTAATCAACTAATGGGAAAAATTATGATTTTTATATTATGGGTTAATTATTATTTAAATTCCATCCTTTCTACCTAAATCTAACCTAGGGTTTGACTGGCATTCCTCTCAGGAATGGGTAACTCAGTAACAATTAAGCTTTATGATAATTCCTTGCACCACTAATTCTTTGAACTCTTCTCTTTGCAGAGGTCTTCCTAGAACCTATGTCCAATCAAAGTTTTATAAGTTAAAAGTGTCCTCTGTCCCTTTATGGAAAAAAAAGACTTTTTCTGGTCAGTATGCCAGCTGTTTGTATGTACTCCTTAAGGCTTTGGCTTGAATCTCAGAGGATGCATATTCTGGTTCAAATTTTTCCTAACTGGCTAACATCTTAGGCTTTTTACTTATTTTACTTAATGCTTTTTTTATAACTTTCAATGTCCTATTCTTGCAAATGCTTATGAACTTGTTCTTTTTAATACCTTGGCTTGAAAAGTTTGTGCATTTTCATTTCTTTGCATGTTTATGTGTGATTTCCCTGCAGCCCCTGTGATCAGACAGACATTTTGTGCATTTAACACTGACAACACAATTTCTGTCTGTGAGATACTGTTCCTCCACAGATCCAATTAAAACTACCTTTTTCTTTTTTTCCTCATAGAAATTCTTGATTATCTGTACGAAAAGAAGCTCCCAGAACTCGAAGAACAGTTAAAGAAAGAAGAGGGGAAACACCACACTTTTGGCAACTCAGCAGCCAGCAACCAGCAGCAGGCTTTCCGATTCAGTGACATTTTTGACACTCTCAGTGAAGAGAGTGATTAATTGATTGTCCTAAAAGCAGTGCCTAATTTGCATATTTAACTGCAAATGGGTCTGGTTGAAAGTGGGTGCAGCTCACCACCTGTACCCAGGCTGTTGATAATGGGAAAAGTCAGGATAGGCACCTCTGATTGTCTTGTTTCACCTTGAAGATTGAGTTAAACAGAGCTTTTGTGCCACCTTTTATTTAATTTAGCTCTGGTGTTAGAATTTTTCATGTCAGCATCCAGGTTGCTTTCTAAAGCTTCTCAAAATACTTTTTTTTTATGTGGAGTTGAAAGCTGTTGTTTTCCCTTTATGAATGAACTTGGTTTTCAGAACTTTATTTTTGATGCAGACTTACACTTTTCTCAACCCTTCTAGAGAAAAAAGACTTTTGTCCATTACTATTCATCATGCTAACTAAAGCAAATAATTTAAATGTTGTAATTAATATTTAGAATACAGAGACAAAACAATGTGTATATATATATGCATACATATATTTTTTATTTTGCCAAGAAGAATTTCTACTTTTTAATAAGAAAATTAAGCAATAAGATGGAGGTTGTAATCATGTTCTGTATTATATTTTTAACTCTCTGCCTGAAGGGATTATTTGTAAAGTGAATGAATGAATGTAAAAAACCCCAAAACTATCTTACTGTGTAAACTCTTTGTATGGCCTGTTTATATTTCCCATATGCTGTACTAGACAGTAATGCAAGACCTGGTCCCTGCTTTTTGTGGGTCATTTTGATACGTGCTAATTTCCCTTTTCAATTCTAATAATCATCATTGAAAATCCAGAACTCTCACTGGCTTGAAATAAAGGCCATGTTGGAGGGTCTGGAACGTGACTTTTAGCAAGGGATTTCAAAGGAGAACTTTCCCTATTTAACTGTGTCTGGCTTTAGTCTCTCTGAAGAGTGAAAGCACTGGGATTTTTGTGAGACAGGCAGGACCTCCCCTGCAATCAGCCACTCCTTTGGGGGTGAAGTTTTCCAGCCAAGGGACAAAATGAGATGGGAGGAAGGAAACACAAACCACTCCCTCTTAGGTCTTTGTGTTGCTTCATGGGTTTGAAGGTTAAAAATTGAAAGACTTGACTTTCTGAATCTAAAAAATTTGTGTTTTCCAAGGTTTGTTTTTTTTTTTCTGGAAAATGGAGGTGCTCTGAATTGTCTGCAGGCAAGAGCACAAACAATGCCTGGTTGTCTGTAGAGTAGATCTTGCAGAAATAAACTCATACCTCCATGATGAGATTTATTTTATTCTTTTCTTTAAAAGAAAACTGTTGTGGCTCAGTGGAATGCACCTCACTCTAAAGAGAGAAGCAGCAGTGTTTTATGGAGTGAAAAGTATAATTTGACAGAGTTCAATAAGTTTGATGGAATCTAATAAAGTTTTTTAACAGTGGTTTACCAAGGCTCAATAAGTTTGAGGACAAAGTTCACCTTATTAGTGACTGCATGGAAGAAACATACAAAGGAAAACTGAGTTAAAATCAAGTTAGTGATTCACAAAGAGTTTTAGAGACATAAAGAAAGAGCCTCCAGCTGACTCCTGAGGTTCAGAATGGACCCCCTTCCTTTCTAACTCCTCAGAGAGGAGTCTGGCTGCAGGCTTAGTGACAGAGTGGTTTATGTGTGTAAAGTTTATCATTAATGCTGAGCAGCCCCATGAATCAGTGGTATTTCATTAGTACTGATCCAGCTGCTCGGGTGTCAGTAAGGGATCTCTTGCCCCTGGGCAGGAAAAGCCCTCGGGCTGGGGCTCAGAGGAGGGATCCCAAACCTTGAGGGGTTTCCCTGCTCCAGGGCGTTCCCCTGCCTGCAATTCAGAGTGATTAGGGTGAAATTGGTCCCTGTTAATCAGCAGTGCAGACAAGATAGATGCCTTTGTTTTAGCTCTGCTATCTCATTCTCCACTCTCATTATCTTGCATGTTTGGGCTTCACAACCACCTTTCAAAATATTTTTCTGAGGCACTTTCACTCCCTTGTCCCTGAGCCAGGAGCATTCCAGCTCCAAGGGTCACCTCAGGGCACGACTCCCTCCCAGAAAGTACCCAAGGAAAAATCTTGCTAGGACTCATTAAAAGCAGTTTTCTCTGCTAATTGTGAGCAAGCCAGGGCTGGAACTGTAAACTTGGAGCCGTGGGGAAACACAGACCTGAGGAAAGAGAGGCTTCCATCTCCCTGCAGCCCTGGGATTGGAGTAAGGAAACTCCTTCCCCTTCATCTCCTGGCTGAGGTGTTTGCACAGGGGCAAATAACTGCAGGTTGATTATTTCCCAGGTGCTGAATAATGGCACAAGGAAGGAGCTTTTCCCTTTGCCATCCTCTTCCCCAGGCCCGTGGGAGCACAGGCGTGGGAAGGCAGCTCTTCCACATGGGTGTTTCAGTATTACTGCAAACTGTGCAGAGGTTTAAAAAAACCCAAACAGGCTCCACAGAATGATGAAGGAAATAAGACTGGCAAAGCTTTGTGTATCAGACTGCGTTATAAGTAAGAGCATGACAGATCCTTCAAGTGTAAAAGCACCCTAAAAACTTGGGTGTTTCAAGCAGAGGTGTTGCTTCAAGCATTTCCCTGGCGTGTTCGTGGCCTGAGTGGTGTTAGAGCACAAAACTCCTCATTTGCGTGGCACTATCAAAGACAGACAAGTTCCAAGGGTGTGTTTGCAGCACTTCAAAGCTGAAGAAGCAGCTGAAGATCAAACAGGGACTTGCTTTTCTTCACCCCCCTTTCCTGTCAGGTCTTAACCAAGGAGGTGGAGAAAGGTGACGCTGATATAACTTGGGTCACAGTTACAGGATGCTTCTACAGCTTGAGGTATAAAACACCAATAAAACCTGAATCATAAATTTCTGTACCTCTGTAACCTGACTCATAACTTCCTATACCTATAAAACCTGATTCATAACTCCCTATACAATGCAACAGCCTGTATATGGTAGGCTGGCTGCTTAATGCTCAAATAAACAGAAACTCGCCAGGTGAATAATCTCAAAACCAGACAAGTACTGGGAAGCAGGAGGATGTACTAATGAGAAACTGACAAATTTAAGCCAATTAGCCACCAAATGAAGAATTCAGACTGGTTAGATCCAGAAGGACCACGGAACACCGTGGCTGTGCGTGCTCTTGTGAAAAACTGAACTCACTACTTAGAATTTTTAAAAGTTTAGTAATAATAGTAATAGTGTAAGAAGAGGACAGTATTTCCAGCACTGGGGTGCCACTGACAACGGTCAGAGAGCACAACAAACAGTTGAAATCCAGGTCTCTATATACAAGTAAATTGCTGGGATTACCCCAAACATTATTCAAACATTCCTGAAAGTCCTTGATGTCACAGTGGTTCTTTATATTTAAGTTTTCCTATGCTTGCTTATCTGTGTAACACCAATAAATTTCATCTCTTCTCATGAATTTATTATTGTTTTACATTCTTCTTGATAAAAAAATTAGTTTTCTTTGCTTATCTGTATGACATCAATAAATCTCAATTTTTCTTTATAAGAAAAAAAATTATGAGTTTTACTCCCATCCTCTCTGGTGCTCTGTCTTGTGTCACTGTCATCTTATCATTTGGGCTGGTCAATTAATGGATGATCTTACACGGTTCTTTTTGTTACACAAAAGCTTTTTCACATCTCATGTTTTGTTAAGGTCTATTCATTCCATTATAATTTCTAGAAGCGATACATAAGTATTATATTTATTACACTACTATTTCTATAAGTAATACAATACATACTTAAGATGAGAAATTACATTAACAAGCAGCTAAAAGGCGTTATAATTTATACCAAATCTAAACACTTACGATCAATAACAACACGCAAAAGCTAACACATAAATGCGAAACGCTATCTGGTAATTTTTAACCATTTGAAGACAAAGTCGAAAAGTTCGGGTGTGAGGAAGACCTTGAGCCTTCATCAGAGAAGACCCCGAGACCACCTAAATTGGGGAGGGGCAAGCCCAGTACAGAACTTTTTATAACCACGGGACAACATCACGACACGGCGACATCAAGGAACACTCACTGTACAAATAAACCACAGCACTCGGCAAGGGTGGGGCGAGGGAGGTGGAGAAATCCCCCTCACCTCCAGCACTGCAGTAATCAAATACCTGCTCTGCAGGCACCACTCCAGGGGGTTTTATTTCCAGGCACTCTTGCCGGGTGCCGCAGCGCGGCTCAGGCCCGGCCCCGTGCCTCAGTTTCCCCGCCCGGGCCGGCGCGGGCCCTTTAAGGCTCCTCCCGCGGGAGCTGCGAGCGCCCACTTCCGGCCGCGTCCGGAAGCGCGGGCAGCGCCGCGGCCTCAGGGCGGCAGCGNCGGTGCTGCCCCGCCAGGCCGGTCCCGCTTGGCGGGAAGGGACGGAGCGCACCGGGCCCGGCGGGTGAGGCGAGCGAGGAGCTGCCGGGGCGCTCCAGGGGTTGGGGTTCGTGGTGGGGTCGGGGCTGGGATGGCGGCGGCGGCTCCAGCCGCGGAACCGGGAGGTTTCGGTGCCCGGGCGTTCCGTGCGAGGCTCCGCAGCCGGTGCTGGCTGTCGGTAGCGGCGTTACGAGGTGCTGCTCGCAGCTGGGGTTCGCTCGTGTGCCCGCCCACGCTCCTTCAGGCGATTTCCCCGCTTAACGGGCTTAGGTAAATATTTACGCCTTTTCTGGGTGAAAAGCGAGACAAACATTGTTTCATCCGCATTTGAATGGCACGAGGGATTCTCTTGCAAATCGTACTTAGCGCTCCGTGAAATGCTTTAATGCAGCTATTAACCTGAAGAACAAAACAACTCTTTAGTGCGAGCCGAAGGGATTTCTGCTGATCTGCTACCTGGAGAAAGGTGATAGCAGGTGAGGGTTGTGAGTGACAGGAGAGGGCAGGGCCTGAAGCAGTGCTAGGGGAGGCTCAGGCTGGGAATCAGGAGCAGTTCCTTGGCTGAAGGAGTTGTTAAATGTTTGAGTGTTGGAATGGGCTGCCCAGGGCCGTGGTGGGGCCACCATCCCTGGATGTGGCCCTCAGTGCTCCGGTCTGGGCGACGAGGTGGTGTTTGGTCGCAGGGTGGATTCGGTGATCTCAGAGGTCTTGTCCAGCCGGACCGATGCTGTGATTCAGTGGTTTGATTTCTGTTTTGCTCTAGATCTTTGAAATACCGCCGAGACTCGGTCACCGGGGGGTGGATTGCTGAGGATAGGGCTCTGCCCTCTGCACTCAGGACATGTATGGCTGAGGGGCTCAGCCCCTTCCCTGGCTGCAGGGCAGCGCTGTTCTCCCTCCCACCATGTGACCCGGCACACCTGCACAGCAAATAGCTCCTTTTTTCAAAGGTAAATGCCACAATTGTTGGGTTTTCCCAGTATATCTGTATGTATGAGGAAACTTATGGCTTGGCTTTCTCTGTTTTTGTTATGCTGAATAAAAGAAGCAGTTACCATCTTTCTTTTTGTATAGTTAGTTCAAGAGTTCATGCTTTTGCAGCCTTCCATTATCTGAAGGAAGGATTATCTACAAGGAAGCTGGAGAGGGTCCCTTCATCAGGAGTTGTAGTGACAGGACAGGGAGGAGTGGATTCAGACTGACAGAGGGCAGAGTTAGATTGACTACTAGGAGAAAGTTCTTCCCTGTGAGGGTGGGCAGGCCCTGGCACAGGGTGCCCAGAGCAGCTGTGGCTGCTCCTGGATCCCTGGAAGTGCCCAAGGCCAGGCTGGACAGGGCTGCAGCAGCCTGGGATGGTGGAAGGTGTCCCTGCCATGGCAGAGGCTGAGATGAAATGATCCTTAAGGTCCCTTCCAGCCCAAACCATTCTGTGGTTCCAGTGTTCTGTGGAACTTTTCAGCAGGATCTGAGATGACTCCATTGCTGCTTAGTGAAGGACTTTTGTTTTTAGAGGAAAGCAATCTGTGGTGAGAATTTTAGTGCTCCTTCTGTCTATAAAAATAACAAAGACAGGAAAGTTCTGCGTAAATATCCTTTGCTTGTGACAACAGGGATTTGTTGACCTATAAATTTTAGCAGGAGATTAAGGAAAAAAAGCTAATTAAACTTTTTGCCACTAGACCTAGATTCCAGAGACATCAGTAAAATAACATAAAGAGCTTTGCATTGTAGTTGTGGAAATCGTGCAATGTGTGGGTAAGGAGATTTTTTGGTTTTAACATAAAATGAATTTTCACCCTTTTTTTTTTTTCCTAGTTTGCACATTTGACTAGAGTGCTTTACTTTTACTGTTTGCTGTTCCAAAGGCTTTTTATGTGTGATGTCCCTTTAATGCTTTAATGTGTTTAACTGCATGCACCTGGATGCTGTAAGAACAGGTGTGTGGAGGCTGCTAATGAGTAACTGAAATCCTGACACTTGAAATGTGGGTCTTGTTGTGGCTGAAAGGGAATATTTTGGCACCTGAAGGCTTTGGGCTGTAATTCCTGCTTCTTTTGCCCCCCCCCAGAATGAGCACATGCCGATGGTGCACACAGAGTGGTGCTGACACCACCGACTTCCTCAAGCACTATGCTGCTCAAAGGCTGTCCCAGGAAGATTTTGAAGGATCCAATGATGACCTCTGCTACTGCCTGGAGTGTGTGGTTGAATATCACAAAGCAAGGGAAGAATGTCCAAGATTGCACGAGGTAATTAATGAAGACATTAATTAAGAGGCTTCTGTGGTCCAGCCTCAGTGTGGGGGAAGGGTTTATGTTTTATTGGGTTTTGGGAATAGGTGGTGTTGCTTTTTAACTGCCTGGTTTTTTCATATGGAGTTGCAAACCTCTGATTGTAAAACATCTTGTATTTGCATATATTCAAATTGGCAAGAACTCAACCAGTAGTTTTAAGTTGCTGACTAGACACTTTAGCTTGGACTTCTTTCATGCTGTTG
Organism: Phainopepla nitens; assembly: GCA_013400175.1. NCBI lineage: Eukaryota > Metazoa > Chordata > Aves > Passeriformes > Bombycillidae > Phainopepla > Phainopepla nitens. The sequence continues at coordinate 209,025 of VXBQ01014777.1, read as the reverse complement.
ATGGTTTGTCATCTGAAACAAGGAACATCTGCCAGACTTAACAGCTCCTTTCTTTAATGTATTTTCTCTTTTCTGCTGGTTTCTCTTCCGTTGTTGGTTTGTTCCTGTTTCTGTTTGCTTTCACTTTTCATGTGTAATTTTCTCCTGTTTGAATTTCAGAGATGAAACCTTGCAAGACTGTGCAATTAATAAAAAATTAAACCTCTTCTGTAGTCCTCCCTTACTAGTATACAATTTTATATTTTTGGAAAGCTTATTTTCCCTTCTGTGCATGTAAAGTCTGTGTTTTTAGGTAATCAGTCGTGTACAGATGTCGAAAAGGTTGCTCTGTAGATTGGTCAGCTAGATTGCTCTGGAGTGCAATTCCATGTGCCTGGAAATAAGAGAAGTGTCTGGACCTACTGCAAGTTCCTTTTTGTGTCCATTTACTGCAGTGAATAAACTTGGTGTCTCATTGAGGTTTGGAGCAGTTACTTAAGATGAATAAGTGAAGTGAGCGAGTCCCTACAAACATCCAGCAAATCAGTCAGTCTCTTTACATGGTTTATATTCTTTTCCTTCCACTAATTGCAAAATCTGTAAGAAGGCAAGATTTTATAATTGCTTTTCCCATCTTCCTAAATCTGATCTTTTTGTGTGTCGTTTCTTTCTGTGTCCTGGCCAGTGTAACAAAATTATGTGAGTAACCTAAAATTAGTGTTGAAATAAATATGAATATTTTACAGAATTATGAAACTGCATCTGGTTTGAAGGCTATTCTTTTAAAAATGAGTTTGTAATCTTAACTTTAAAGTGAGAGATTTGTGCTTGAATTGAATTGAATTCCATTCCAAAGCTTCAGTGTTTCGGACCACGCTTAGAAAGAAACCTTTCAAAGTGAGATTTCAGTTTCTGAAAGTGCAATTAAGATTTCGGTATGTGGTAATAAATATCCTTAATCACTTTGTTCGCAAGTACACTTTGATTGTTGTTTTCCCCCTGCTGAACAGGACTTGTGGGACTTGGAAACCTCCCGCCTCGTTGCCCACATGGAGAAATCCATGAACGAAGAAACAGGAGAGGATGAGTTGTTTCTGATCGATGAGCATGGCGAGACGCCTCTCTCTGGTTACGTGGGCCCAAATTTTGAGAACAACCTGCGAGTGCCCCTGCTGGAAATACTGAAGTACCCATATCTGCTCCTGCACCAGAAAGTCAGTACGTATCTGATTGCATCTCCACTGCAGGAGGTGAAAATAAACAGTAGTTAAACCAGAGGGTCAATGTATATGTTAGTTTGATACTAAAACCAATTTTTTTATGAACCTGTAGATTAGTCCTTGCTATAACTGTGTGTTACCCTTTTAGGTGAGCTGTGTGTCGAAGTGCTCTGTAGAATGGAACTAAGTCAGGACTCCTTTCAGGTCTTTGAGAAATACCCAGGAATTTATCTCTTTTTGGTACACCCAAATGAGGTGGTAAGTTCCTCTTTCTGTTCTGCTGCATCCTGGTTTTGTGCCCCATGTTAATACTGAAGGGATTGAGTGCTGTCTTTGCATGATTTTAGAAAATCTGTGTGATGCATTTATCAGTAAATAAAACTTGACATCTGTTGCAATATGCAACTGTAGATAATGAGAGAATGTAGATTTTTCTCTTATTAGAATATCTTGGTCAGTAGCATATGAATAACATAAAATTAGTATAAACCAACTGCTACACATAAATCCCCAGGAATTTTCTTTATAGGTATTATTTTAGCTTCCTTGTCACCAACATCATCTCGTAGGTATAGCAAACCTGTTCCTAAGATTATTTTGAAGATTTATTTGTAATTATTCTGCTAGTAAAAATATGCCTTTGTAATAGCAGTCTTCCTGTTACAGAATTGTGATTTTATTTGTTCTTTTTATTAATATGTAAGTTTTTGTTTCAATCCTTAGATTCGTCGATGGGCCATCCTAACAGCAAGGAATTTAGGAAAGGTTGACAGGGATGATTACTATGACTTAGAGGAAGTGCTGACTTGTTTGTTCAAAGTTATTGAGTTGGGGCTTTTTGAGAATCCAGATATTTACAGCTCTTCAATGCTTGAAAAGGGTAAACTCATCCTTCTGCCAGCTCATTTGTATGATACAGCCAACTACAAGAACTATTGGCTGGGTGAGTATTTATGATCAGAAATGAGTTTCTGTAGTAAGCACTTTCAAGTCAGAACTCTGCAGTTTCATAGGTGCTGTGTATTTTTCCAAATGTATAGACAGCTTGCTTCTTTCTTTTCTTCTGTAGGGATTTGCATGCTGCTGTCAGTGCTGGAAGAACAAGCTATGGACTCTTTGTTACTGGGCCCAGACAAACAAAATGATTTCATGCAGTCTATACTTCACACTATGGAGAAAGAAGCAGATGGTAACGAGTTTTCATACTGAGATTAAGACAGTTTATAGCCTTTTTCATCTTTATCACATTCCTTGTTGAGTTCTTAGTAGTGTAATGAGAGGTAATTTTTCCTGAGGCCTGTTTATCCTTCTGTAAGCTGCATTATTTGGGCAATACTGGCAAATACTGAGAGATGACATCCAGAGTCTGGAGTGGAGAAGGGATGACAATGCTTTTGCTAAATCTGGCTTAGAGGTTTTGAGAGGACAAATCTGCAATTTCTGTCACTGTTTTCATTTAATGTACAGGCTGCATATGCGTACAGAGTGCTCATTTCATTGTGGCATGAAGTTTGAATTTTAAATCCTGAAGTAAAGAAACTCCTTCTCAATTGCTGCGACTTGCCTTAACATTTGACTCTTCCATCTGTCCATTTGAGAGGACCCCCTTTTGCAGCTGTCAATTTAGACTTTAGAATTAGATTTCTAAATTTAGCTGTGAATTTAGAATTTAGATTTAGTAACCCCCGGGTTACCATGGCATAGTCTGGGAATGGCCTGTGGGCTCAAGGCCAGAATTGCCTCTTAAATGAGCAGATCTTTATAAACTTCATGTTTATTGAGGGTATGATATTTTCTTAAGTGAAGGAGTAAGAACACACTTGAAAGAACCAATTGCTTTTAGTATAAATGTGAAGTATAAATTACCTGTGTAAGTGGAAGTATAAGTAACTGTGTAAGTTGTGCCACTTCTTAGCACACCTCTGCAAAAATCAGTGTGAAAGAATCAGTTTCATAGAGTTGAGAAATACCAGCATTATTTAATGTTAATAACGGGCATCTGGGCTCCTGTTGATTTAAGACTGCATAAAGAGCAGTGTCTCTGTACAAATGAGGGAGCTGCACTTTCTTCATGCTTTTTCCAGGTTAAAAAGTACAGTTGCAACTTACTAGAGTACTTTTCTATTGATATTTTAGAAAAATCAATGAGAACCAGCTCTTTCAATTTCTGCTTAGTCTAAAAGTGTCCAGGACTTGCATTTCAACTGTCTCCACTGTTGCTGTTGTGTTTCAGATGATTCCACAGACCCCTTCTGGCCTGCCCTGCACTGTTTCATGGTTATTTTGGATCAGCTGGGATCTAAAGTTTGGGGTCAGCTGATTGATCCTGTCCAAGCCTTTCAAACCATAATCAACAGTGTGAGCTACAACAATGAAATCAGAAATATTCGCAATAGCTTTAGGAGGTCAGTCCTTGTCAGTTCAGTCAGTGCTGCTGTAATTTGTATTGGGGGGCAGATGGCAATTAAAAAAATATCATGTTTCCAACTTCAAGCTAAGAAAAGTTGAAGTAGATCCCCTAAAGTTGTGAGGTTCCTTCAAAAAAAGATACGCTCACTTCTTTTTGGTAACTCTGGTGTCTGTGTTAAACTTGTTAGGATTTTTTTTCCTCATTTGGGAAAACTTAATTGTTCTGTGCTTATTTAGTGCTACAACCAACTTGCACTGAAGGTTAGTAAAAGTTGCCATGTTCAGGGTCTGGTAAATTTATGGGAATTTCTGAATTTTCAGTAGATGGCATTCTGGGCATTTGTTCTATGTAGGCAAATCCATGACTCAGGGAGAGCTTTCTCCTGAGACAGTCACTTCCCCCACCTCTTACAAGCTGGATAAAACAAGCTCTATACTTTTAAATATATTACCTTTTCTTTGGTGTGTTTTATCACTGACATGTTCTAACGGTCACGTCGTATCTGAAAAGCAACATCTGTCCTGACTTTCTTAGTCTTAGTGAGTCTGTAGTGATTTGTGTTTCTTTTCAGGACAAAAGTTGAACCAGAGTCAGACTACGGTGATGAAATGATGTCTTGCAGTCAGATTGTGTATAATTATAACACAGAAAAGCCTCAAAAGGTACTAAACCAGTATTTTATATTCCTTTTCTTTGAACTGGGGTCACTGAATGGCATTGTCAAGAATAAAAATTTCCCAGTGTGGTCATCTCTTGATGTCAAATGTGTTGCATTTATGAAATGTCTTCTAAAGGCTTTCCATTTTGGTTATCTGAGGTTAAGTTATGTCAGCATGACAGTGTCTTTGAATAGTTCACAGTGATTTTTAAAGGAACTGCTACTTCACACCAATTTCATAGATGTTTTAGGAAATTAGCTCCTTATACATCTGCGTGATCTTTATTTTTTGCGTTTTTTAATGACTTACACTGGGATATAGGAGATGTTAGTGTTTAATGAACAAATACATGAAAGAAAGTAACAGAAAAGCTTGGCTGCAGAAAAGCTGCTGTATTAAACTGCATGTCAGTGAGGCTGTTGTGTGGTGAATGTATTTTTCAGGACACTGGCTGGAAGGCTGCCATTTGCCCAGAGTATTGCCCCAACATGTATGAAGATATGCAGACCCTGGCTAACATGCTGCAGTCTGACATTGGCAGAGACATGCGTGTCCATCACAGCACGTTCCTCTGGTTCATCCCTTTTGTTCAGTCCCTTATGGATCTCAAGGACTTGGGTGTAGCCTATATAGTGGAGGTCATCCACTACCTCTGCTCGGAAATCAAGGACATCCTCATCGAAAGGATCCAGCAGTGCGACAAAATCTCCGAGTTCTTCCTCCTCATCTTGGTGTCCATCGTTGAGCTGCACAGAAGCAAGAAGTGCCTGCATTTGCTGTGGATCAGCTCCCAGGAGTGGGTGGAGGCAGTGGTGAGGTGTGCCACGCTGCCGAGCAGAGCCTTCACCCGGTGCGGCGAGAAGGCGCCGGGGCTGTGCGCGAAGGGCGCGGGCGCTTTCCAGGCGCCCAGCTCGGTGCAGCACGCCTGCGTGCAGCTCATCCGCAGCCTGCTCAGGGAGGGCTACCAGATCGGCCAGCACGCCCTGTGCAAGCAGTACCTGGACAAACTCAACCTCCTCCTGCGGGGAAATCGAGCTGTGGGCTGGCAGCTGAGCAGCCAGGAAACCCAGGAGCTGCAAACGTGTTTAAAGCAGGTGATAAGAAGCATAAAGGGCAAAGCACTGAGCGCCTCTTTGGCTGGAGGAAGCAGTTCAAACTCAACAGCTTTGCCAGCTATCCCTGCAAAGCAGGAGAGGAATGCTTGTGATGATGGATGCAGGACGAGTGGACATGAGAGGAGGGATCTTTATTCACCATTTGTCCTGTCAAAGGAAGGTAGAGATTGTCAAGAGAACCCTTTCCACAGCAGAAAGAATGCCTGGGAAGAGGCATGTGGAGATGCATGTGGAAGTTCAACATCTTGCACATCCACAGAAGGCCTCCTGATGAGTATTAAAAAGGAAGCTGATGACTCGACAGCTCAGGAGTTTATCTTCCCACAGAAGTCTTTGGCAACAAAAGTATGTAGGAAAGTTCAGGAAAATAGGAACTCTGATCTTGTGGCAGGGAAATGCAATATGGATGACCAGTGCTTCAGTTCAAACACCCAGCATTCAGATTTCAGGAGAGGTAGAGAGTTAGAAATGAAACACAAAGCAGAAGCCAAAGCACCACCCTATCTGTCTGCTCAAACGCCTGTTGATTCTGTATCTTCAAGGAATTGCAAAAGTATGCAAGACACAGGTGCAAACAGTGTGTTCCAGCCCAGACTGCTCCCCAGTAAAGAGGTGTCCAAGGAAGCATCACTAGATTGCTCTAACTTCTCTAGAAATGAACCTGGTGTGCAGGGGAAAGAAGATGACAGCACTTTGCTTTTGGGCCGTAGCGACACCTCACTGAAAAAAGTATCAACAGAAGAAAAATCTGGTTCATCGTTGATGTCTTTCTTTAAGAAAAACAGCAACGTGCAAACTTCAGAGCAGGAGCAGCCTAATTTAAATGATTTGGATAAATACGACTGCAGAAATCAATCTTCTGAGACCTTTTGTAGGGATAAAATTTCAGCGTGCGGTTATCTTCCATTTAGCTCTGAAAACAAGAGGGATATGATCAGGCCACTGTCAATGAAGTGTGAATCAAGTGACAGGTTATTTGAGTTTTCAGAATATTTCAAGAGGGAAAACAGTTCAGTGGAGAAGAAAGAGGATTTTGTGAAGGCGGTTTCTACAGATGATGCTTTGTCAGACTCCCAGGTTGATAGAGAACTCAGTAAATTATCTTTAGCTGCTTATGCCAAAAGTGTCAATTTTCCTGTTTCATCCATCCAGGAAAGCTCAGCGTACCACAATGTGTCTGATATTAAAAGGAAAGTGAAAGGTTCTGTGAGATCTTCCAACAAGAGCCAAAGTATCAAGTGTCCCAGTGGCCCTAGCAATCAAATCATTGTGATTTCAGACTCTTCTGATGAAGAAAAAAACGTGGCTGACAAGGAGGCAACAGAAACCTTGAATGAGAATGTGTGTGCAGAGCAATCTTCAACTTCCAGCAGCATTTCTGAGAGTGACACCAAGAGAGAATCCAAGTCTCCAGGCTCTCCCATGTTACTGGATGACTGTGATTCTCAGTACTTTGAATTTGAAACAGAAGCTGAGGTTTTTTCAGCTTGGCAAGATACTCAAGCGTATGCCGTGGAAACAGCTCAGGAGTATAAACAAGGTCATGTTTCACCAGCAGCTGAGAAGAGTGATTCAGATGACTGCCTGAATGATAACTTAAGGGACTGGGGCTATGATCTGCATTACTTTAGTGATGACAGCATGGAAGAGGGAGCAAGCTCAGTAGAAAAGCAGACAGAAGATACTTCTCATCAGAAAGAAGCTGATGATACCAAAGAAGTGACTAATTCAACCTTGGAAGAATCAGTTGGCAAGGAAGATGCAAAAGGTCAACTGGAGAAACGTGCAGACAAAGGTACTGCTAAAAGCTTCACCCCGGACTCAAAATTGCCTGAACCCAGAGCATCTACATCTCCTGTCTCATTAGCTTCCAAGCTGGCCCTTAAGAAAAACAGCACAAGCCCACAGAAGAGCACAGCAAAATGTAAATCAGCACCGGCTGTTCAGAGAAGTCCTAAAAAACCTCCCGTTGTTAAAACAGCCAAAAATAAAACACCTCTCCAAAGCACCACAGAACGCTCTCAGCCTGGCAGGTCACTGCCTGCTGTGGTTCCCCCAAGGAAGGTTCGGCAGAGCCCTGCTCCAGCATCGACTGTGGAAAAGCTTGGCCTGAAGAAGGGACCCCGCAAGGCGTTCGACTTGTCCCAGCCCTCCCTGGAGAGCCTGGCTCTGCTGCGCAGCCACGGCAAAGCTGCGGGCAGGATTGGGCTCGCACAGAAAAAGAGGACCAAGCAGATCGAGGCTCAGCGTTTGTCCGTGAAACACAATAAAAAACTGCTCGCCTGCCAAGACCGGCAGTATCTAAGGCAGACGAGGCCCAAAAGAAGTGTGAAAAATTCTGCAGGAGGCTGGGAGAGCAGGAACAAAGTTACCAAAGCGTTTGCAAAACCTGTGGAACAAAAGCCTCAAAGTTTTGAACTGGCAGCTGTTAAAGAATCTGTTGAAAACCAAAGGGAGAAAAAAAGAGAAGAGACTGCTTGTCCTTCTACCAGTGAGAGAAAATTTGAGAGCTCCTCTGTGGAGGAGGTAGCAAGTGCCTCTAAAATGCCTGGTTCCTCAGACTGGAACAGAAAATGGGAGGGTAACAGTGTGGTGATTCCTCCTGTGCCTACAGATTCAAGTCTCTTTTCCACTGCACTTGGAGATGATAAAGGTGAGTCTTCAGGAGAAGGCTGCACTGTCCTGCCTGAGTGTGAGATGAAAACGTCAAAGCAAAATGGGTGTAAATCAGATGAAAGCAGTGACGAAGGCGATGATAATCTGTTTTTAACCCAGTNTGTTCAGGGTGCTGCTATAGGTGATAAGACTCCAGAGGAAATGGATGTTGATGACAGCCTTCAGCAGAGCAAACCCTCAGCTGTCGTGAAATGTAAGGACAAGGACTGTATGGAACAGGTGGAAAAACCTGGAGAATACTGCAGCAAACACCCGGCCACCAGCCCAGGGGCAGATCACGTGTTTGCCAAGCCTTCTCTCCCACCACCTAAAACAAAAAAGCCTTCCACTACCAAAATTTTCAGCTCAGTAAGTTCTTCACGGAACGCAGCCTTCAGCAAAGATCTCGAGGATGTCAGAAAGTTGCCCCCACCTTCAAAAAGCAAAGTGAACGCGGCCAAAGCGGCGGTGGTCAGGCCACCGCTGTATCCAAAACCTGCACCAGCAGGAAATCCAACGAGCAAACCTCCAAGTGTCAGTACTGTACCTCAACCCCTTAGTTCCAATAATGTTCTCCAGTCACAAAGTAAACGTTATGACAATGCTTCAAATATTTCCAGAGGGCCTGGCCGAGAAACCTACTCCTCTTTTCTTGGCACTCAGCAGCGCAATTTCAGCATTTTTGTTAACCAAGTCCTAAAGTGGACTTACGAAATGTTCGCGAACTTCCATGTCTTTGGAACTCCAAATAATCTTCTGCACTCCATAGTAGCCTCTGTTCCTGTCCAATTTCAGGGCTACAACGATTATTTTAACACATTTTTTCCCTTGATGATGCTCAACGCCTTTGAAACAGTAAGTAGCTTTCTGCCTTTTGGTTAGGTTTCATCAACACTGTTGAATTTTACCAAGAGATTAAAACCTGGTTTATGTCCTCTATCTACCTTTGAAAACATTCAGATAGAGATCAGAAAAGAGGAATGACTTGGGGTAGATAAACCAAGCAGCTGTGTTTAAGACTGGGGACTACCAGAGTTACCCATCTCAGAGAAGTGTTTGTTTTTTCCTGGGTGCACATCCACAGTAAAAGGAGTGGCAAAGGAAACTCTCTAAAACTTATTAAGCTCGAAACATAACTCTTCAAGAAACTGAGGTCTTTCAGTGACAGAGGATAAAATCCTAATGTTTTGGTTTCTGTTGAGAACTTAGATGAGAGAGTAGGTTAATCCAGGAAGTATTTTTTCCCAGTCTTTATTGGTTTATAGTTTAATAGTGACAAAACACAGTGTTCCTTCAATTAATGTCTGAATGCTTTCAGGTTCAGTCATTGCATCACTTCTATAGAACTAAGGCAGAAAATAAAGCCAATGCCAGGTTAATACTGATATTTTAAGGTGAAAGTGCAGTCAGGGAAACCCAGAGTAGTTGTGAAGAGCTTTAAGAAAGTACATGAAATGGGTGAGTGGCAAGGAAGAACTTTTGTTTGGCCTGTATGTTTATATGTAATGGGTATGCTTATGTGAAAGAAAAGAAATAGGTAAGACACTTGATATATTTACTTGACAGTCTGGTAGTTCTATTTCATTTCTTTTATTTGCCCTTTGAGTCATGAGAAGCTTTTCTTTTGATACACTGAACCCTTCAAAGTATTATTGTTTCCTTTTCAACATGTAGCTGGCACAAGAATGGGTAGAAAACCAGAAAGTAAGAGAAAAAGGTTATTGCTTCTACTTACAGAACTTTTCTGCTGACATGAATACAGCACATTTTACAGGTGAGGGTTTTTTTTTTTAATAAAATCTGATTTTCAAGTAGATGATGCATTATAATGAGCTGGCACTTAGAGGTAGAGTTTTTTTGTGTTTGCTTTGAATATAGAAAGAATTTTGACTTTGCTGTTCTACAAAATGCATGTAAGAGAAATATGTATTTTGCAGGGAATTTGTGCCTTCTGTCTCTCTCATCTGGGGTTTTTTCCATCTTATTTTGATAAAGTTGTCCTTGACTTGCTCTGTTTTTATACAGTGCTGTGCTCAGGCTTAAGAATGCAGGATAGAGTTAAAATTTTCACAATAATCTTTTACTATAACCTCTGACAGCTTTAAAAGTTAACAGTACTTCTACAGTCAGAAAATAATTGTAACCATTTTCTTTAGAATGTTGTGATTTTAATTTGTCTTTTGGGTAGCTCATCTCCGAGAGAGTGATTTGGCAAGGCAGCTTCATCCAAAGGAAGATGACCTAATCTTTTTGGTGGTGCACAAGGAGAAGGACACTTTTGGGGAAGAAGGTGGGATGGAGAGCCACATAGTGAATCATGTTGGCCTCGTGACACAATTTTCTCGTCCTTCTGGCTATGCAAATAGTGAGTAACAGGGCTAGAAATAAAAGTGGGATCCTTCTTGGTGCCATAAAATGCTTCTTCGTAGCTGGCTGTTTGTAGTTGTACCACTGGCCTCAGAGGAAATGGAATTGTTTTTCCTCTGTAGCAGATCTGTTCCATGCTAGAAGCTTTGTAAAAATCAGGAACTGAAGCTGCAGCCTTGCTGTCTATCATTTTTCTAGAACTTCATGTAAAAACAGAAACCAGTGATGTGTAAATGCTCTGCATGCAAGATGGTATTGCCAGGAGATATGAAGTGCCATGAACTTCTTTTATCTCACTGCCTAAAATTGTCACTGTCTTTGGGAATTGAAGCTGTGAATTACAAGCATTACCAAGTACCCAGAACTGCCTTATTAAAGCAGTGATCTGAGTAGTTGTACAGAGCACTGGTTGTTTGTTTGTTTGTTTTGGTGGGGGTGGGGAGATGTTGGTATTTTTGCTCTGATGAATTCATTGAGTGACTTACTGGAGTATCTTTCAGTTAATGATTTAGATTGTTTTTGAATTAACAAATTGGTTTTTTATTCTTCTTTAACAGGACAGAAAGAGCAGCAAACTGCCTGTTACCTTACTGTGCAAACCCGAGGCAATTTGTCATTCTTCATCCATAAACAAGTGAAGTGTGTGGTGGTTGGCTCCCTGGTGACCACACACAGAAAGTTCAAAGCTTTGCTGCTGCTGAGCAGGAGTCCCCTGGCTAAACCCATCATAAATCCAAGTTACAATGACTTCTGTCCCAGAGATCTGCCTGTTGCCTCAGGAAGTGCTGTAAGTCCTGCAGCTGGGAGTGCCAGGGTTAACAGAACAGGCTTTTGGGCCTCATGAGTTTTGCAGGTTTGGTTTTTCGTGCTGGCTTTTGAGATGACCAAGAGAAAATAACCAAGTTTCTAAAGCACCGAGACACTGCCCTCTTCAGAGTTGGCTGCTGGGGTGGGGAGAGGAGTCTGAACTTGCTCAGGTGTTTGTGCTCTATCTTTACAGTGAACTTCAAACTGCTTTCAGTTTTCTTTCCCCTTACTGGGGAAGTGTTCAGGAAATGAAACATAGGATGGAAAAAAAGAAAGGTGTGGGGAGTGATCAAAACCTTTGTTACAACTTCAGGTGAAGGTTGGGTGTGCTTCCAGAGCAAACCTAAAATCAAAAGCTTCCCTGCCCTTCCAGCTTTTGAATTCTAGCTAGAGAGGTGGGGACATGCTGAAAGTATAGAAAATGGATGGGGAAGGTGTGGTCAACATTAATTCATTATTTTTTGCTCTGTCTATTCCTTTAGGCTTCATATATGAATGAATACAATGAAGATCAAAAGAGAGCTATTGAGACAGCTTATGCCATGGTGAAGCAACACCCAGGACTTCCCAAGATCTGCCTTATCCATGGACCACCAGGGACAGGGAAATCAAAAACCATTGTAGGACTCCTGTCCCGTGTTTTGAGAGAAGTAAGTGAACAATGGTTGTGTGCTGAGGTTTGGTTTAGATAAATGTACAGTCTGGCTTCTCAATCTCAAGTGAAAACAATCTAAAGAGCTTCTTTTGGTTTGTTGTTAATTAATCTACAGAACACCAGGAATGAGAAAACAGCTCGGAAAAAGAATTCCAAGATTAAACCAAACCGTTTTCTGGTTTGTGCACCATCAAACGCTGCTGTTGATGAGCTCATGAAAAAAATCATCATTGCATTTAAGGAAAAATGCCAAAACAAACAGGAGCCTTTGGGTATGGTTTGATTTAAATTGTTTTAATGTTCAATTTGCAAAACCTGGAGGAGGAACTGAAGCATTTGATCTTGTACTGTACTTGCACACTCCTCTGAGCAGCTTCTTCCTCTTGCATGAGCATGACTGGTACATCCTCCTACTGCTGGTAACTTTAATGTACTTTTCTGAGAGGTGTATTGTGGTTTTTTTTTTTAATAAATTACACTTTATTTTATATAGACATTGACCCTTTCTTCATGCAGTTAAAATTCATCAGTTTTTAAGTACTCCTTGGGGATTTGAACACAAGTCCCTTGCCTTTGTTTTGAAAAAACCTGGGCTTTGTGGGTCATGGGAAAGACCAGTGAAAATTTTGATGTGTCAAAGCCTCTCATTTTTCCTCCTCCCAGTTTGTGACTAATACAAAGTAGATGAATTCTGTATAAGACATCTAGTTTGTGGCAAGGGGAAAAATATCTGCATTGTAACCAAATGTTATTTTGGTATTGAGTTACCAACTGCATTACTTGATGGCGTTCAGCATTGTCCAAGTTAGGAATTCTGGAAGTTTTAGATAAACCTGAGAATAAGAGGTAGTTTCATTAATTCAAAATAACATTCTTAATGTTAGCCACCACTAAAACATGGGCAACATCTTTATTTTTTAGAGTTTAGAATTCCTAAATTTTTTGTAGCTGCATTTAAGTACAAGTCAAATGTTGAAAACTCCAGATAAGTAGAAAAGCCTTGTTTGATATCCATGATGTTAACATTTTTTAAACTGTCACAGCAAAGCATAGAGACAGTTGGAGTAATTTAAGAGTGTTTTGACCCTGGTTTTGTGAACAGGAAATTGTGGTGATATCAAATTAGTGCGACTGGGTGCTGAAAAATCAATCAACAATGAAGTGCGGGCATTCAGCCTGGATAAGCAAGTTGAACACAGAATGAGTAAGTAACATGGAAATCAGACTTTTCTCCAGTCTTCTCTAAGAGCTTGGTGATGTTTTCCACATGGGATTATGTGTCCTGTAAGAAGGAAGGTTTTTCTATAATAGTATTTCATAAAACATTGTTTTTCTCAGTCCTAGTGGGGGAAGTGGCAGTTTATATATGAGCCAGAATCTAAGGAAAAGGAAAGAAATAAGCAAGGTGACTTTTTTCCTCCAAGAAATGACATTGCATACATGTTAAAGCCATCAATTTTTAAGCAATGCAGCATTTGAGAGCCACAGTTGGAAGCAATTCTCATTGTTTTCATTGTACAAGATAAAACTTGAATAGAAAAAGGGAAAATGCAGCAAAAAATGCATGTGTCCAATTTGGAGTTACTGTAACAGTTTTTCTATTGCTCCTTTATGTTCTCCTTTGGTTTATTACAGAACGAAAGCCAGGTGACTGTGACCAGGACATTCAGAAGAAGAAAGAAGCTCTGGATAAGAAGCTGGACATGCTCTCTCGAGAGCGTGCCATGCACAGATGTGAGAAGAGAGAGGTAGCAAGACAATTCTTAATCCTGTTTTTGTGTTCAGAACTCAGAAAGAACTCTGGTTTTTGATGTCACTGTCTCTTCACCTGCTTTTTCAACTAATGGAAAAGTTGGTAGCAGCATGAAAGGGCGTGGAGAACTTTATTTACATCAGGAATTTTTTTGTTTATTTATGCCAGTATTTTCCACTGGTTGATCGTGCCACTTGTTGCTCTATCATTCAGTAGTCTTCACTTGGTTCTGTCACTAGTTAGATTTTAATGTAACCATATTTATAAATCTTAATGGTTTAAATTGGTTATATGTTTCAAAGCTCTGTTTTGGTTTCACTGAAAATACAGGAAGACACTTCACGATCTGATATTTTGGAATATGTGTTGCACTTGAAGTTTTCCATTTTTTTTTTGTCTAAGAATTTGGTATTTATGCCAAATGAGAGATTTCTGGTGGCAAACCATTTCTCAGTTGCACAAGAAGATCTGGTGTCATGTGTTGCAGTGCCTAAATATGGTGACAGCTTTCCATGAAACTGATTGGCTTCTTCAGACACATTTGATACTAAAAGGCAGTCTGAGCAAGTCTACATGTTTAGGAAATTAATTAGGGCATGGGAGGAAAAAAGGTACATGGGAAATGGGTGGTGCTAAAAGTGGTTCCTCTTTAATTTTTCCCCCATCTAGAGTCAAATGTTAAATGATGAAATTGGCAGACTTGCAAAGGAGAGACAACAACTTGCTTCTCAGCTGAAGGAGGTAGGAGAATTTATCTCTAATAAATTTCAGCTGATGTATTTTTATACTTGTTGTCCTTTAGTTGTGGTGAAATTTGGGGTTTTTTTGTAACTGGGAGCATTTATAAAGTAGTGGGTAAATGGATCAAGGCCATAGGCTGAATAAGTTGTGGACAGGCACCTGTGAAATCTGGGTGTGCTGTGGCTACATATTGGGAAAAAGCCCAAACAGGAGCATTCACTGTTGCAGTTAAGGCTGAATTTTAACCAGGGTGTCCTGTTGTGCTTGAAGGTTCGGGGGCACTCCCAGAAAGTGCAGGCAGACATCATCCTGGAGTCTGACATCATCTGCTGCACGCTGAGCACCAGCGGGGGGAACCTGCTGGAATCGGCCTTCTCCCGGCAGGGGCTCGATCCCTTCAGCTGCGTCATCGTGGATGAGGTCAGTGCAGCTGTGGGGAACTGCAGCCTCTTCCACCTCCACACCTGCCCTGTGCTCTGCCTGGGCAGCTTGGCTGCTGCTGTAATATTTGTGTATTACCTGCCCTGTCCCCAGTAGAACCGTGAGGACAAAGAGTAACTTCCAATTGATTCTTTTCGTGACTTGTTTGGTGCTGTAATGGAAGACAGCTTTTATTTAGAACCACGCTTCAGCCATGTTTTTTTTTTGCTTTAGAGATTTCCAGATGGTTTGGTTATATTTATATCTGTTTAGAGAGCTTTGCATATATAATAATAAAATAAATCTGTTTGTAGATTTTTTTACTAGAGAAAAATCCTTCTTTTTCGTCTTTTTTTTTAAATTTTTTTTTAGAAGACTTAAAGCATTTGAGTTACTCTGGCTGTATTACAAGAAATTTAATGTACTTCCCAGCTTTGCTTACAACTTCTACTTTTGTCCTGTTTGCCCATCCAAAAGGCAGGGCAGTCCTGTGAGGTGGAAACACTGATCCCACTGATCCATCGCTGTAATAAACTTGTCCTCGTTGGAGATCCCAAACAGCTGCCTCCTACTGTCAAATCCGTAGTAAGTGTTCAAGCTCTTTGCTTTTTTCTTGCCATGGAATGGATATGGTTAAAGAACAGTATCTATAGAAACCATTTAAAGAGGGGGGGAAAAAGATAGATACATTTCAGTGGGGCAAACTTGAAGGTGGGCACTTGGTTTGTGAGGGATGTTGTGTTGTGGCAGGCTCTGTTTTCTCATTTTGGGAGCTTCAGTCTCTACCCCATTCCTTAAGGAGGATGAAGACTTCCTGTGTGTATGGGAACTTCCTGACCCTACAGGTGTTCAGGGATAAATATACAGGAGCACATCCTTGTCTCCAACAGTAAGGGCTGTTTTAAACACCTGGGAAAGAAAGGAGGAAAACCAGACTGGCTTCTTTAGAGGGGTAAATTGTGTAGAGATTGTGTTTGTTTAACAAGGTCCCACCTGGAAAGTCTTGCTTTTCATTATGGTGGTTGATCTTAAAATTCTACTGTGTTGTGAGTCACAAAGAGAAGCTGTCTTGCTAAAGACACAGAAATTCAGATTTGTGGCCTTTACTGAACGTAGAAAACTGAAGTGTGAGCAGTTGCCGTTTTGTCAGCGATTTAGAGGTTTAAAACCCCAAATCCTTTGACTGGTGGGGAATGAGATCCCAAATGCAATCTCCTGTTCTCCCTGTGGCAGAAAGCTCAGCAGTATGGCTATGACCAGTCTCTGATGGCCCGTCTGCAGAGGCACCTGGAGGAGCAAGTGCAGAGGAACGTGCTGCGCAGCCTGCCTGTGGTGCAGCTGACCGTGCAGTACAGGATGCACCCAGACATCTGCCTCTTCCCATCCAACTATGTTTATGGCAAGACTCTAAAAACTGCCAAGTGAGTAGCTCTCTCTTCTCCTTTCTGAGCAGAGGGTATTTCAAAGGAATTTTTTCATGTTAGGGTATTCTTGTGAGTCTGAAAACGCTTGAGGTTGCGGGAGGGGGAAAGATGGTTAATGGGAGAGAATGTGCATTCCATCTCTGTTAGTGCTGGGTGTGATAGGTGAGGCAAGATCTCTTAAAATTATGCATATAGAGTGCTGGGAGTTCATTTTCAGGCCTCAATCTATTTGGGTAGCAAGGAAAATTGAGGATTCTGGGGAGGAAAAGAGCTGAAAGTTACAGTCATGAAGTGGTTATGGTTGGAAAAGGCCATTAGTGCCATCAAGCTCAAGTTTCAGCCATTTCCACCTTAAATCATGTCCTCACATGCCATATCCACATGATTTTTGAACACTCAGGAATGGTGATTTTCACTTCCCTGGACAGTCTGTTCCAATGCTTTACAACCCTTTCTGTGAAAAAAATTTCCTTATATCTAATCCAAACATCATTTGGTGAAACATGAGGCCAGTTCTTCTCTTCCTGGAGAATTGCTTGTGTTTGATAACCATGATGTAAATTAATGAAGTTCTTAGAATTTCTTAGTTGTATGGTTGCCTAGTTATAAAAATGTTATTTCCAGGGCAGTAGAAGAGAACAGATGTTCTTCAGAGTGGCCATTCCAGCCCTACCTCATTTTTGATGTAGCTGATGGTCGTGAGGAGCGAGACAATGAGTAAGTCCTGCATTCTAACTAAGGCAAAATTTAGATTTTCTGAGAAATAATTGCCTACAGAAGAGTTGTGTTCTCATTTGTTGTTCCAATATGCATCAAGTAGCTAGAACTGCATTTTCCAGCTGATAAGATTTAATTTCACAAAAAACAGAGGCTTTCTTAAATCTGAAACTGGTTTTAATCCTGGTTTGACTCACTGTTAGATGCCAGTAAATGCCTGCAGTCTCTGTTAACTTCAGTAAGAGTTTGAATTCCTGATTTTATCAGTGAGTTCCCTTTCCCGGGTGCACACTGAGGAGGTGCCAGGAGGTGGCAGGCTCAGTCCTCCCTTTTGCCTGTTCTGTAAGGAGAGCACAGCTGGGAGGTGCTGAGGGAATGTGGAAGTGCAGCCTTTCACTGCCTGCACTTCCCAGCCTTGGTAGCCCCTCCTCGGGGTCTGCTTGCCAAGTTCTTTGAGCTTCTGTGTGAAAAAAGCTGCAGAAGTTCAAAACAGGGGGCTGTGACTCAAAATCCCCCAAAAAACTGGGCCAAAGCATTGAATGGAAAGATCTCTCAAAGATGTTTGGGTAATGTTTCCCTTTTGTCCTGTGCAGATCTTACAGCAATCCTCGGGAAGTGAAGCTGGTGATGGAGTTAATTAGAACAATTAAAGAAAAAAGGAAGGACCTGGGCCTTCGTCGCATTGGAATAATTACCCCTTACAGTGCACAGAAAAAGAAAATTCAGGAACAACTGGACAGTATATTTAAGAATAACAGGTAAAGAAACCATGAGCTTTAAATGGCCTCGGCTCTTGCATATTAATCCTTTGTTTATCCTCTTAAATACTGGCAAAATATCTCCAACTTCCTTCTGTACTGCTAAAATTTGTACTTGGTACTACCTTTAAAGGGGATATATAACCCTTTTGCTTAAAACAGGCATGGTCTCCTTGTGCCATTCTTAGTTATTAGCCACGTGCTTTGATTATAGTGCTGTTTTGAAATAAAGCTGATTTAAAAGAACCTAAAATCCTAAAACTGCATGCTGTGTGGACCCAAACAGATTTTCAGTAATGACGCTGATCTCAGAGAAGTAAATTCAGCTTTAGGCTCGCATACTGAAGGAACTTACCCTGGGTGGTTTGACACATGAGCATTAAGGATAGGCTGTTTGCAAAAGTGCGTTGCTTAAAAATCCAACTCAGAAAGAGCAAGCTGCTCAATTATATTTTTCACAGCCCAGGAGAGGTGGACACAGTGGATGCGTTCCAGGGCCGAGAGAAGGATTGCATCATCGTGTCCTGTGTGCGGGCAAACAGCTCCGAGGGCTCCACGCTGCCATTTGTGCAGGCAAACAGCACCAAAGGATCCATTGGGTACGTGTCCTGCAGGGATTTACAGCCCCATGTCCAGGGACACTGTAGAGAAAGTCCTGGTTCTAATAGGACTGGGTAGAAAGTTACAGAGAACAAGTCCAGTCAGTGAGTTAAAGGGTATCTCAGTGCAGGAATTGATGCTCCTGGTGTGAGATGTCTGAACAAGAGGGACAGGGAAATGCTGCTGGTGTGCTCTGTACTGTGTGCTGATCCCTTTGCACAGCTCCCTTATCCTGCCACTGCCTGGATTTGGCAAGATTGGCTTTGGGATCTTGGCTCTTTGCATTATTACTGCAGCAGTTACTGTTCTTGTGGCTTTTGGTACACCCTGTAACTTTCTGCATGCTGTTCTCAAAATGAAACCCATTTTCTGTGGCTGTTGCTGTCCTGTTAATGTCTGTAAAAGTCTTGTATTGTAAATTGTGCATGTCACTTGGAATGTGATGTAGCAAATTTGGATCTGGGATTTGTAAATGAATGTGCTTGTCTTCTGAGCTAGGGGCAGATCAGCAGGAAGTCTTAACTCAGGATTGCAGATTTCTTAATTTTATATGTTGGTTTTTTGTCTGAAGCAGAAGGAACTAAACTGAGTGTGCTGTTTACCCCCAGAACACTTAGAGCAGTTGCTGCTTTCTGTAACTTGCAGATAATTTTAGTTTAAAAAATGGTAGTGAAAATATGAAATGTGCCTTTTTAGGGTTCACTGCCTTCTAAGTTAAACTAGGAAAAATCTGGTTACATAAACAAGAATCTTTCTTTCTACACACAAGTTTCACTAAGGTGCTAATGTTTCTCTGATACTTAGTCTGTGCAAGAAAAATGGCTTGTGGATTTTGGTAGTAAAGAATAAGCTGTGTATTTTGGAAGCTTTTTCATTAGAGTAGTACTCTCAAAAACCTTTTTTTGAGTTCTGGTAAATGGGTGCTAACAGAAATCAACTTTTAAGAATACACTCAGCATTTGTTTAGGTTTCAGTACTGTGGTTTGTGATCCCTGAAAACCAAACTAGGCAATTTTCCTAGTGCAAAACCAGACTTCTGCAAGGATATACTCTCCCCTCTTGAAGCATGACAAAGCAAAAATCTGCCTTGATGTGCTTCCAGTGCAGGTCACCTTTAAAATAAAATATTCATGTGCAGTGTTCAGTATTTCAGTAGGGTGTTTTCCCATTAATCATGCCAAATATTATTAATCTATTTCAGTTTGAGTCAAAAAGAAGCTTAAAGTCTTGATAGGTGAAGTGAGGTTGATGTCCTCAGTACTTTGAGGAGCGTTTAAGGAAGCACTGGTTGGCATTAAGAGGGGATTTGCTCTAAGAAAGGAAACATCAATGGCAAGAGCTGGAAAGAACTGGAATTCCCTGCAAGGAATCAGTGGTGGAAGAAAGAAAACACAATTCATGCTCAGCCTTTCACGAAAGGCAAGGCTGCTGCCGCGGGGTCTGGGGAGGAACTGCTGCTCTTAATTTCAGTGACATTTAATTTTATGTCTTTTTCTCCTAACCCTTTAAACCTTCTTGTGGAAGAAGTAGTCCAGGAGCTTAGTTTTTTTGTCTTGTCCCTCAGTTTTCTGGCGAGCCTCCAGCGACTGAATGTCACCATCACCCGGGCCCGCTTCAGCCTCTTCATCCTGGGCCGGCTGCAGACGCTCATGGTAGGTGCAGTGGCAATGAAATGGGCTCCGTGAGCCACCCCTGAGGGCTGGGGGGCCGAGCACCATCCTCGGACTGCTCCAGTCTGTGCGAGGGAATGAACTTTGTCTGGGCGAGCCCTCGGTTTTTGTGCTTTTCCCAGGGCGGGAGGTTGTGTTCCTTGGCCGCTAGGGGGCGCTGAAGCCCCGCGCCCGTGAGGGGAAACCCCTGGAAGTTGAGAAATTTGTCATTTTTGGAAGGTGTGGTGGTTCAAAGTGCCTTCCCTGTGTTACAGCAGCCACAGTGTCTGTTGCTGTTTTGCACCTGAAACATAAGATTCTTCCATTCCCGAAGGAACATAACAGTGGTTTCCATGACAGTTGTGTCAGGTACCTTGATTAAAGAGGTTGTGCATCCTCTGACGCCTCTGTCCATTTGTGTTGATTTCTTGCTGATAACAGGGTTTTTGTTTTGTTTTGTTTTTTAAAGGAAGATAAAAACTGGAATCACTTGATTCAGGATGCTCAGAAAAGAGGAGCCATTATTAGGACAATAGAAAAAAATTACAAGAAAGAGGCTCTCAGGATTTTGAAACTCAGGCCACCAGGACAGCCCCCAGCCAAAGGAGGGACGATGACAACTACTGTGGTGCAGACTGGTTCTTCCAGTGGCAANGTGCCCCTGCATCCATGGGGGCTCCAGCTGCAGATTCCAGGAGGGGCAGTGCCCCTGCATCCATGGGGGCTCCAGCTGCAGATTCCAGGAGGGGCAGTGCCCCTGCACCCTTGCAGGCTGCAGCTGCAGACTCTAGGAGAGGCAGTGCCCCTGCATGCATGGGGGCTGCAGCTGCAGGCCCCAGGAAGGGCAGTGCCCCTGCACCCTTGCAGGCTGCAGCACTTGCTGCCATTCCAGAGAAGCCACGGGACCCAAGGCTGGCAAGCCTGGCCGGTCGAACTGAAGCCACAGGCAAGAAGCAGCCCTTGAAAGACGGCCATTGGTCAGCCCAGAGCAATGCAGGATCCACACCACAGCAAGGCCTGGATGTGTCCTCAGCTGCCAGGGATCAGATTTGCAGAACAGAAGATGCTAAGAAGGCCCAGCAAGCAGCAGGACAGTGCAGTGTGCTTCCCACAGCCCCTCACACAGCCCAGCACGAGGGAGACTGGAGAGCAGCTGTCCCCAAAAGCAGTTCCAAAGCCCCCAGTGAAGGAGGTCAGAGCAGCAGCAGTGACTGGAACAAGGACTCTCGTGGTTTATCAAGGAGACCATCCCAGGAATCACCAGAGAACACAGAATCAGGCTCTGCCAAGAGAAGAAAGTTCTTTCCCTGACTTTACTATTGGCTCATTACTGAAAATCTATTCCCAGATTTCTCTCTAGCAAGGACTGTATTTTAAATTATTTAGCACAGCTGGAACTCCCTTATATTGATACCACTACTATCAGTAGATATCTTTCCCATCCTGTCCCTAATTGTGAAGGGATTTAATACCTGACAGATGGTACCTTTGAGGTTTTGAACAGAGAAGTTGGGCAGCTGCATTGCTTGGAAGAGCAGTGGGTTTAGTTATCTAGGAAGCTGAGGTTGTAAATGTTTAACGGTGTATATTTGTACAGTATACAGAATTATTTTAAGATATTTGGCAAATACATAGCTTCTTGTTTCCTTGTGTAAATGCTAATTTCTTAGAGGTGTAATTTTTTATGAAGAACCAGAGTAAAGCAAAAACAACATTCAACAACCCAACCCCAAAATCCAAAAGCCAGACTTCTTTTCCCTTTGCACTAATATATCTAACTTATTTCATAGCAAAACTGAAAATGTGGTAGCAGTGGTTCTTGCTCATACTCCACTGCTGCCTCAGGGAAGAGTGATGCAGATGTATATTGGTTGAATGGAGAGAATTGTACTTATTTTGTATATTTTATTGCCTGTTTTTATAGGAACAGAAGTTTTTTTTGTTTATACAAATGTGCCTTGAGTTTTGCTCTTGCTGCTGCTCTCTATCAGTTGGAATCCCTTCCTTGTTGCAGTGGCAACACAGTCTGCAGATTAAAACCTATGAGGTCTGTTTGGTCCCACTGTGTCCTTGTGAGGAGGAATCAACAGCACTGTGGAATCTTGGTCCACAATCTAGTTAACAGTTACTGGTAATATCACTTGAGTTTCTTTGTATGGAGTTTTTGGAGATTTACAGGGATAAAAAGGACAAGTAGATCTTTCTAGGTGTTACTGCTGTATTCTTTCCACTGTGCTCATGAAGAATATGCAGCCATTAAAAGAGGATGGCGAAAAAAACAAATTATTTTTAAGAAAACCTTCCTCACATCATAACATTTCACAATAAAAGTGGAATTATTTCTACTAAGAATTCCTTTGGGTCACTGTGAAGTATCACTTTTTGTTTTCTGGAGGTTGTGTGTGTCTCAGGAGGTGGAGTGCATTTCACTTGCAGTGAGTTTTGCGTGGAGATGACCTGAGAGTGCAGGTCTCAGGGAATGCAGGAGCTGCAGGGTTGGGCACTTGGAGTGGGCCAGGTTGTGCCATCTCCAGGTGTGTGTTCAGGAGCAGCCTGAAGCAGGGAGTGTCCTGCTGTCCCTTGCCACAGCATTGTGGCAGTGGCTTTGCTGGAGCAAGAGAGCCACAGTTGAGCCATAATGTTCATTTCCATTTTTGTTTTTGCAGGGATAATTCCAGCTTTGACCTTTGAACACGCTGCCAGGCAGGGCCATGTGCTCCAGCTCAGGGAGACACCAGTGCCTTCCCCTGCCAAGCACAGGTGCTGGTTCAGGCTGTAACTGCCAGGAAAACTCTCATCCCTGATGCATCCATGCCCAGAACAAACGTGCTTTACTGGCAGGAGCTGCCTTGGAGGTGTGTGGGGAGGCTTTTATTGCTGCCTGGGCCTGTCCAGCTCCTTGTGCTGTGCAGGACTGAGTGTCCCAATGTAATGGGGAGAATCTGGGAGATCCCTGTGAGGTGAGATCAGCATCTGTGCATTGTTCACCTTTTGTTATTTGTTATGTTGCACTCTGAGTCCTTCAGTGACCCCTGACTCCTGCTGGCAGCCCTGTGTGCTCTTCTCCAGCTGCTCTGACTCTCATGAAGCTGACTCTGACCTTAACAAAGTGGACATTTCAGTCACTCTCCATCACAGACTCCATACCCTGTGAGTTATTTCCCTTTATGTTAATAGGAATATTTAAAAACTGTCATCTTCCAAGCCCCTTGGCTCTTGTTGGCAGGGCTGTGCTGCCCTGCCTGCTGTTTGTACTTAGCACATTAAGAGGCTGCTGCTCTGCAAACCCCACGGCTGTGGAAGCCATTTGGACTGTCTTGATGTAAATAAAGTGAGGCTGGCAACAAAATGAATGAGGGAATGCTTTTCTGGTTATTAAATGCAATTTGGTCACAAGAATGTTTCTGTGAAACTTCTAGTTTTCTTTCTCCTTAGTCTGCATTTCAGAACATGTTCTGAGAGCAGTACTTGCCATGAGCTGGAAGGAATTTTGTTTTAACATTTCATTCTCTATAATGCCTATGTTTTTCCATAAATCATCTTTGAGGTGTGTTCAGTGGTTCAGACCTTTTTGCTAATTTAATATTAGATTTATCTGACTTGAGTTGCTAGTCTTCAGGAGTAGATTAGTGCTGCCATGTCAGTCTGCATCATTAGTCCTGTATTTGTCAATAAAGAAATGCTTGGGTTATTCACTTACAACACTTCCCTCCTCACAAACCACTCAGAGTAGGTTTGTAGCTTTTTCTCCTGTTGTTTATACCTGTAACACAGAAGACCAAGCAAAATCCAATCCAAAGCACATTTCTCAAACCTGCAATGAGGAACAAACAGATCAGGTACAATTTTCATAAATTCTCTGCTCTTCCCACTGTGGTACAAAGTGCTGAGTAGTGATGGGCAGTCAGTGTGTAAGCTGTGAGTAGGGACTCGCTGTAGTCATTTATAAATCCTCAGAGTGATGGCCCTTGGAGGAGCCTTTTCAGTGGTTACTGAGTGTTAAAGTTGGAAGAGTCAGTAGAGAAACATACTCAACACAACTTTGTGTAAAACACTTTATTGGAGGTTGTGCCAAAACCCTTTGGAAGAAGCAGTATCCAGGTTTTTATAGAGAGGCTTCCAAGCTTGTAGCTTAATTCTCAGTGCAGAGCCAGTCCCCTCAGTGTTCTTGGGAAGGAGGGAAGTGTCTCTTCTAAGTGCTGGACTATGTTTTGTTCAGGGATTTTCAGAGTGTGGAAGTTTTCAAAATTTATTCTTTGTACACAAAATTAGGCTTTGCAGTAAATGTGGGGTATAACTGTGGCTATTCCTTTTTCCTTTTGTAATTGTTTTCCATGTCATTGCTCCCAGTCATGGTGATGTGAGAGCAGGACAGGTGCTTGTCCAGTCTGTGTTCCTGAGCTCTGGGTCACTGTGCCCTGTGCTGTGCTGCAGTCCCAGCTGTTGTGGGCTCTCTGTGGGGCACCGGAGGGAGACCAGCAGTTTTCCAGGAGCATTATCCACCCTGGGAAGTGCAGGAGGGAGGTGTTGGCTCCTTGGGGAGTGGGCCCAAGGGCTGCTGAGAGCTGGAGATGCCCCTGGATTGTGCTTGGCTTTCACAAGTGGGTTGTGGTTGATGTGAGGGACATCAGCCACTCCTTCCTGCCACTCTGCATCCACACTCCCAGTGCTGCTGGGACCTGAGCTCCTGAAGTGCTGCCTCCTGGGGCAGCAGCTAATTAGCAGCTGGGGCTAATGAGTGTTGGCACAGGAGCTGGGAGCCAGGAGTGCAGGCTAGTGAGGCACTTCTCCTCCTGCTAATCCATGGAATGGGAATAGCTCCACCCCTGCTGCACTCCTGTGGGGGAAGCAGGGAGCAGCCTGGGCTCCCAGAGCAACACAGCTTGTGGCTAAATACATCAGTTGGGGCTAAACAACATTCCCAGCCAACACCTGAAAAATATCAGGGAACCCCAGTAATTCCAGAGCTGGCTTTGGCTTTTTGGCAGCCTCTGAAGCGTGGTGAGAGGGCAGAGGCCAGAGCAGCCAAAACTGGAGCTGGGCTGTTCATTCACAGCAGAACCACGGTCCTAAAAATGCAAGACGCTCTCTCCATTGTGCATGAATAAATGATGGATGAAATGACTGCTGGATTGTAAATGGAATTTATAATGTTAATGATATAATACAGTCTCTTGCCACAATGGGTCTCCTTTCTTGTCTTTTTAAGCTGCTTGGAAAGGAGCCCAGTGCCTTATTCTTTAGTGCAAATAAATGTAAGCTAAGCAGCCTTGTACATCGAATATCACTGACATGAGACCTCCTGGCCATATGTACCTGTCTGCTGCTCAGCCCTTGGCTAATTTGCCACCAACTCCCAGAAAAAGCATGATAGAAATGAAGGTGGTCTGAGAGCACATTACATCTGGTATTGGGAAAACCTAGAAAACCTGATTTTATAGTCTGGCCACTGATCTCACTGTTTCATGAAGCAAGAGCTCCCTTTGCTACAGAGAAACCCCATCAGTTTCCCCTCTATTTTAACCCCTGGAATGGCACAGAGTGGGGTCAGGATGGAGCTTTTGGAGCCTGGAATTGCTGGCAAGGAGAAAAGGCAGTTATGTGATGAAAATGGCTGGGTTTAGGCTTTCCTCACACGTTTCACCCTGCAGTGAAACTTGTTACAACACCTTGAGAATCAAAATGCCAAAGCTTCAGGAGGGTCTGAAGCTTTTCTCTGCATCTCAAATCAGGGTGGGATTTTTAGCCATTTTCTGTGTGATTGTGGCCAAACTCTCTGGCTCCCAGCCAGAGGGGCTGAGAAGATGTGGATATAAATCCTTCAAAACCCAGCTCTGCTCTTATTTCTGAGCAAGAACACTCAGCTCCTCCTTTATACTTTGTTTTATTTACATTTGAGGCTTCTCATGAAAGCCAATTATAGAGCAGAACAGGGCAGTGAGACCATTTTATTCCCATTAAAAAGTGCTGGTTCTCCTGCTCCTCCAGCCTCTGCAGGGCTCCTTACTTGCAGATAAGATGTCTGCTACCTCATCTTTAAAAATACAAACATACCTGGGAACTGCCAATGGAATTCTTTTCCCCCCTCCTCTATCCAGCTCCCAACAACTGTAGCTTTAACATTTTACCTGGCAAGCGGGCAAATGTGCATCAGGAAGGTTGTTGTTGCCTTGGGGCTTTTGGTTGTTTAGATTTGTCAGAACTCTAAATAGTTAAAATCAGAGTAGAATTTGAGGTAAACAAGAAAAATCAAAAGCTCTACTTGTGCTGTTTGGAGAGGTCACTTTTTGCAGACAGAAGTGTAATTTAAAAACTTTTCCAAACTAATCAAATGCCGGTGACAGGATGCACATGGAACCTCTTGAAAGAGCATAAGTGGCTTTTCTCAGAAAGAGAAGCACCTTTTGGGTAACCTTTCTACAAGTAAAGTATCAAGCTCATTGGACAACTTCTCCCGTTTGGAAGCATTAACTGATGTACAAAACTTCTGCCTTAAAGAAGATGAACTTTGGGATCTGTGGGTCCTTGCAGTGATGGTTTCTCTGTGTTATTTCAGTAATGCTCTGTTCTCTGTGGTGCTAACAGATATCTGCAGTTAACAGGTCTTCAGTGCTGAAGCTTTCAGAAGCTTTAAATTGTTTTTGTGAATACTAAGTCTAAGGCTTGTGTGAGAGATTTTCTTTTTTGCATTGCCGTGGCTTGCATTGTGTGATTCCAAGTTTTGCAGCACCTGTGACTATTCTGTGACTCTAAAACCCCCAACCAAGAGCAAAGCCCCAAACCTAGAAAGGTCGAGTGTAGTTTTCAGCAGCCTTCATTCCTGGATTGATCTGAGCTTTGTTGTGCCCTTCTGAGGTTATTTTCTACAGGAATTTGGTCCTGCTGCTGCTTGGCACGTTCCTGCAATAAAAGTGTGTATTTGCAGGGGATCTGCTGGGCACAGAGTGAGTCTGGCTTTTATGAAGTAGTAAATTTTCTGTTGCTTAATCTAATATTCTAGAGAATAACAGTAGTGCAGGGAAAGGAGAATGTTGCTTCACCCTCCAGAAGTGCCATTAGAGATCTTGATCTTGTTACAGTCTTTGCTATTACTTGTAACAACAGTAACATATGAGGATTTCAGGTCTGCTGCAGTCAGAAACCACAAAGAAAAGAGTGAGTGTGGATCCAACAGAGAGCAACCCAGAGCAATTCTAACTGTGCTGAAGCCAGGGAGGCAATGCTGGGGCCAGCCTGCTGCCTCAAGGATCAAATCAAGGTGAGTTGAACCCTCTTCTACTTTATGGTGGATTAACTAAGCCCTGTGCTCTGCCTCTGTGGTGTTATATCCTGCTGAGAAGGTGCGAGTGACAACATCCATCCTGCACCTTCACTCGTGGTTTTCTCTCCTTTTCCAGAGCACAGGCTCGCTGGCCCCTCTGCTGGAGGGGGCTGGGTTTTGGTGGCACTGCCTGAGAGCTCGGTGTCCAGAGTTAGGGCTGGAAGGTGCTGTGGGTTCTTGCACTTTGGAAACACGGGCTGCTCCTGGCATCCCTGAGCAGGCTGGGCTGCAGGGACAGGGCCACGGAGGGAAGGTGCTGGAACAGAGCAGATGCTGACAGAGAAGCTCTCAGAGGAGAGCTCCACTCAGGCAAGGACAGCAGACCTGGAAATGCCAGTGGGGCTGAAGCCTGGGTTACATGGGATGGGACCAAGGCTGCTCACCTGTCAAAGACACCAGCCTAGAACTGAACAAGCTGCAGCTGGGGGTGTCCCCCATGTTCTAAACCTGCACCCAGTCATCTCCTGGCTTGGTAAGTATTTGGATATGACAACACTGGAGCTCTTGTGTTTATGACACTCCCATGCATCTGACTGAGTTACTTCTTTTCTTGTCTCTGGTTTCTCCTGCCTTCATTTATCTGCTTGACTGTAAATGCCTCTCAGACAGGAGCATGTTGATGAGCTTTAATGAGTTAATAAAATCCCTGTGGGCTCTATATTGCTGCTTAAAAATAATGGTTGCTTAAAAATACAGCGTTTTCTGCAAAGGTGCATCATGGCACCAGCTGGAGGAGGCTGCAGTGGGGTTGGGACAGCTGGGATCCCTGTGCAGAAGCATCCTTGCACTAGCCAGCCTTTCCTGCTGCAGGCTCATTTGGAAATGGCCTTTTCACACTGGACCAGTGCTTAATATATCACTCAGACTTTGCTCATTGTCTACAGTTAGTAGTCTAACCTAGGCTCAGCGAAATAATTAGGAGAAATAATTAACAGCTCTCAGTGATGAGGCAACCTCTCTCTCCCTCCCCTCTCCCTCACCATGTGGTGCACCTTGGTAGTGACTCAGAAAACACAAGAGGACATTATGAATCAAAAAATAAGTCTTTACCTGTAATTAACTGTGCACACAAAAAGGAAAACGTGGTGATCAAGCAGCCATTAATAGTTGCTTTACTGGAGGAGGATACACCAGAATCAAATGCTCATGGTAAAATGTCCCTTTAGGTCGTGGTTCTGTTATAACATTTAATCCAAACAAAAATAAGTCTCTACCAAAAGAAGTATTTGACCCGTACACCATACGGACATGTGTGGATAAGACACTGCACTCCTCACGTTCCAAGTGCCTCAGGGCCCCTGTGTTCTCTGTAAGTGCAAGAAAACAAAACCCAGCCATGAAAATACAAAATCAATGCAGCAACTACAGTCGTAGGCAACAGTATGTGCGTGGCCAGGCCCGGCCCGTGGTGGGATGTGGGGCTATGCAGCAGGGATGGACCAGAGTCCCCTCTCCCCTCCCTCCTGTCCCCTGCCTGCTGTGTGCTGGGGCTCTGCAGTTGTCATCACAGGCTCTTCCAAAACAGGACGCTAAGAGGAGGGAAAATAAAAACAACACCCCAGCCTATACCAAAGTAAATAAAGTAATAATAAAAAAAACCATCCCTTGGATCGCGGCACTGTTTTGCCCAGAGCCCCGGCGGCCCCGGGCCGCCCTGTGCGGAGCAGGACAGAGTCACCGTGCGCAGGGAGGGCGGCCGGGCCGTGTCCCCTGCGGTCCCCGTGTCACCGCGCCGGGACACCGGGCTGGCTCCGCGGGCAGGAGGCAGCGCCGGGCTCCCTGCGTACCTCTCTGCTTGCAAAGTGGACCGAAAGACGTTGTGCAAGTCCTAGCGTGAAGGAAGGCGGAGGGGGCGCTGGGGACGGCCACCCGTCACCTCGGTGTCCCCAGGTCCCTCGGGTGACGCGCCCGGGCTGGGCTCGCTGTGCAGCCTCAGAGGTCCACCCAGCCTCGCAGCTGCAGGGCGAGCATCCCCAGCGCCACGGCGGCCAGGCTGCCGCCGGCACCGCGAGCACCGTCACAGTCCTTTTTGTCCACTTCACACCGGGACTGCTGGCACAGGACGCCCTTGAAGCCCACGGGGCAGATGCAGCGCTGGTTCTGGTAGCAGGTGCCGCCGTTCTGGCAGAGCAGGAGCTCGTCGTCGCAGACATTGGCTGCAGGGTGAGAGGGAGAGGGTTACCCTGCAGCGGTTTGTTAAACCCCTTGGCTGCAGCAGGAACTAGATTTTAGCTCCTAGGGGTTAAATCATCCAGCCCTCCCAGCGCTAGAGCAGTTCCAAGGCCAGCAGAATGCAGTGGAGGGGTGCAAACTCCGTGGCCAAAGCTATAAATAAGTAATTTTGGATCTGGGGGGAATGGCTGGAATCTGCTCACCCTGCACCCTGAGCCAGCAGTGCTGGAGATGCTGCTCCTGTCTGGAGCCATCTGGCAGCTCCTGTGGCCCTGCACGGGTACTCACGGAAGCAGCCCTGTCTCCAGTAGTAGTTGGGCAGGCAGTCGTCACACTTGGGCCCCGTGGCCCCTTCCCTGCACTCACAGTAGCCGGTCTCGTTGCAGCGGTCGTGCATGGAGCCGATCTGGTTGCAGTTACATTCTGGCCAAAGACAGAGAGGTCAGAGCCTGTCCTGCCTGGGGTTCTGGGCATACACTTCCCTGAGGGAGGGGCTGGGGGCTTTGGAAAAGTCTGGGGATGTGCTATGGAAGAGAGCTCAGAGACCAAGGGGCTGGTTGGCCCTAAGAAGCCCCAGTGGTGCAAACAGCCATGGGTACAAAGGCTGGGTACAAAGCTCTTTGGAGCTGAGCCTTTCCTGGCTAAGCAAGGCATCTGAATGCAGTCAGAAAGACATCTTATTGTGAGGGTGGGGAGGCCCTGACACGGTTTGCTCAGGTGGGTGCCCCATCCCTGGCAGTGTCCAAGGCCAGGCTGGATGGGGCCTGGAGTAACCTGGGATAGTGGAAGGTGTCCCTGCCCATGGCAGGGTGTGGAACTAGACAGTTTCCAACCCAAACTGTTCTGTGATTCTATGATAATTTTTAGGCCTTGTTTTCAGGGAAGAGATGCCTTGGCAGGCTGCAGAGACCGTACCAGCTGCCAGCCCTGTAGAGCATGCAGGTGGGCCCCACACCCTCCAGACAGGGGCTGAATGAAGCCCCCTCACAGACTGAGGTGCTGCCTGGGCCCTGCTCACCTGTGAGACATTCTCTGTGCTCACCTATGCAGACATTCTCTGTCTGTGCTCACCTAGCAGACATTCTCTCTGTGCTCACCTTGTGAGACATTCTCTGTCTGTGCTCACCTGTGCAGACATTCTCTGTCTGTGCTCACCTAGCAGACATTCTCTGTGCTCACCTATGCAGACATTCTCTCTCTGTGCTCACCTAGCAGACATTCTCTCTCTGTGCTCACCTCTGCAGACATTCTCTCTCTGTGCTCACCTATGCAGACATTCTCGTCGTCCAGCTCGGCGGAGCTGTTGCGGTAGAAGCCCAGGCGGCAGTGCTGGCAGTGCTGGCCCCGCGTGTTGTGCTTGCAGCTCACGCAGGTCACCACGTTCAGGAAGTCGATGTAGCTGCAGCGGTTGGAGTGGCCGTAGCACTCGCAGTCTGTGGAGGAGAGGAGGGGAGAGCTGGGGACACGGGCCCGGAGCGCCTTCCCTCTGCCGGGAGGAGGAGAGGAGCCGCTGTGCAGGAGGGTCCCGCCGGAGGGAATGCCGCGGCCACTGCCAGAGCAGGGCTGGGGTGTGATGGGCAGGAGGACTGCGCACAGCTCTCCTCCACCACGGGAAGATCGGGCTGGAAATCATCACTCTGAGAGTGGAGCACTGTCAGGGTCCCTGTAATTCTGAGGTGTGGGCAGGCAGGAGCCAGCCCCTTACAATCCCATCGTTTCTTTCAGAAACTGAGTAATTATGGGAGCAGGCAGTGGAGGGGAGTCAGAAGTTAATTACAGAGCTGCCTTGTTAATGAGCAGAGCTCCGTGTCTGGGTTTGGCTTTGGGGGGGCTGCAGGACCTGTGAGGAGCTGGGCTGGGGGGCAGAGCCTTTGCCAAGGCTGGTTCTGGTTCCCACGGAGGGGAGTGGCCCTGGGATGGGGCTGGCAGAGGGTGCTCAAGTGGAGATGGAGCTGCTGCGTGTCCAGGTAAAACCTCACAGCCTCTCCCTTCCCCCTCTGTATCCCTTCTCAGCAGGCCCCTTCCTCTTGTACCTTTCTGTTGTCAAGGGTGGTGGCTCTCAGGTTAAATGTTTAAAATAAGCCTAAGCAAGGCAGTGTGGCTTGCGTGGGACCCTTCAACAGCTGGTGGGCAGGAGTGTGAAGGTTTGAACCAGGGCCTGCCTGGCACAGCACAGCCTGCAAAGGCTGCTGGTGGGGTGGGAGATGCCACCATCACTTGGCCAATTGTCCTGTCCCCAGGGCTGACCTCTCTCAGCTGTGGTCACATGTTAGGAAACAACCACCTGTGTGTGGATTTGTAGTCAGGGGGATTGGATTTTGTGCTTCTTGTGTTTGCTCTTTATTACCATGACTTGGGATGGCGACAACCTTGCGGTGTCAGATCCAGGTGCTGGATTTTACTGGGAGATATATGTGTGTTTATATAGAGAGATGTGCAACTCAGGAGGAAAGGAGGTGACTCCTGGCCCAGCTGGCCTGGTCAGGAGGTTCCTCAGCAAGGGCAGGGGATAACGTGAGCAAAAACAGTCTCAGCAGGTCTGAGCTTTCAGAGCCTTTGGAGAGAGGTTTGGAGCTGGGGCTTTGTTCCAAGCAAACATTAAACATTCAAGGATGGCAGGGAGATGGAGGGGTGTGGGTTGGCATGCACATGCGACTGCAGGAGGAGATGTGATCAATGACATGATGACGAGGGAAGAAGGAGCAGGGCAGAGGTTTCCCCATGGTTCACAGCTGTCTGAGGAGGAGCTGAGGGTCTCTGGTAATCTTGACTCCCTGTGAAAGAACTTTTCCCTCATCAAGTGATATCCAAAGAATTTCAGCCCAAATACTGCCTGCTGCAACTCCCAGGTGTGGTTTCAGACTAGGGAAGCACCGCTACACACAGCCAACAGCTAACCACGACTCGGACAGACCCTCCCCACCCTCTCCATGTCTGAGCCTGCAGGACCACATCCCCTGAGCGAGGTCAGGGAGCCCTGGAGCGTCGCCCTCCCTCTGCTTACCTTTGGGAGTCACTGGGCCAGAGTTTGGTTTGAGCCGGATGAGTTTTGAGCTCTTTGAGGATGCTTGAGAAAAATCAGAGAGAGGCTTTTTCTCACTGCTTAGCCCCACCCCGTGTCCTCCCCTGCCGAGCCAAGAGCACCGTCCTGGCAGCACTGGCATCTATTTCTACACCAGACAGCTGCTAGCTGCTACATGTCTCCTCTTCCCCTCCCCTTCTCAAAGTTTGATGCATGAAAAACTCAATGCATGAATGACTCAATGCACAGCACTACTGCAGAGCCGGGAGGAGCTGCTCACACGTGCCCCCTTTATGGGTGCTTGGTGGCGTGGTTTGGGTTGTTTGGGTTAAGGATCTACAGCTTACAAACCAGATTTACTGGCCAGGGACTCGGGCTACGGTCACGCCAGCTGGCACCCAGAAATCTGCGAGGAGGATGAGTGCTACGGAGGTGGCATCTGGCAGGGGCTGCTCCAGGGTCCTGCAGGGCAGGTGCTGCTCCTGCCTGGCCCGTCCCCAGCAGCACGTACCTGTCTTTTTCCCGTGCTTCTTGCCTGCAGAGTGTGCTGTGCGCCCTGCTTTGCTCTTCGAAGCCGCTACGCCGGAGGAGAGAACAGGTCTGAGAGCCGTGCTGGGGAGGGGGCTCCCCGGACCAGGCTTCCCGTGTTTCCTCAGGGTAGAGGGTTGTCCCAGCTGGAATGGGGCTCCCTGGGCTTGTGCTGCCAGCCAGCCCCCTGTCCCACACACAGTGACCCAGCACGGGGGGTAAAGGCCGCCGAGCCTTGCGAGGTTTTGTGCTCTGGTGAGCCCAGTGAGGAGCAAGGTTGAGCAGCACTGAGGTCCCACAGGGTGTTTGGAAATGGGTTCTGGTTCCATTGGGGTTTTTGTGGAGCTAATGACTGTGCAAGTGCTGTGGTGCTCAGGGAGGCCCTGGGTGGGCATTGCCAGCTCCAGCAACCTGTCTCAGTCACATCCTCACAGGGATTGTGGTGGCAGGAGGTGGCCCTGCTCCCCATGGGCTCAGCCATGGTCACAGTGCTGCTCCTGCTTCCAGCACCATCCCTGAGGCTGCTGTGGTACCAGGGCCCTGCTGGTCTCCATGGCTCTCCTTGGCCCCAAACATCTCCAAAAAGCCCTCCCTGGGGCTGGATGAGCAGAGCTGAGCTGAGCTGGACCCTCTGAGCAGGAGATTGTACAATGGGGGTTTGTGCTGAGGACAGGTGGCTGTCCTGGCCTGTGGCACTGAAGGAGAAACCTGCTGTGTCCCAGCCCTGGGGACAGGCCTGGCCTTACCTCGCATGTTCTCGGGAGGGTCTGGTGGCTTTGGCTTCTGTCCAAGTGCTGCAGTGTTTGGTGGATCATCACAGGTGGCATCAGAGAGAACATCAGATTTAAAACAGATCCCCCCTGGTTTGCTTAACAAGGAGCAAAGGGACACTGGAAGCTCTAGGCAGGTGTCTAGGCTGGGTCGGTGGAGCTGTATCTGGTTGAGGATATGCTGAAGCAAGAAGCAGAGACAAAGTCTCTTCAAAGTTAGCATCTATAAGTGTGAAGAAAAGCAGGAAAAATATTCCTAAGGGGAAGGTGTGGGAGCTGCTGGATGGCTGAGTGTTGGCATGTGGACCTGACACTGCCCAGGGACAGAGAGAAGCCAGATCTACTGAGCACTGTCAAGGCTGTCAGCACTCCTGGCCCCTTGGTGCAGCTCTATCCCTTGTTGCTGCATCAAAAGCAGCTTTGCCTCTCTGTCAGACAGGCCAGACAGGCCCAGGATGCCGTGATCTGTGCAGGAGGGATGCTAAAGTCTATGGCTGGAGTGAGCTACAGGAGTCCCAGTTGGGAAACGGGAGCTGAGCACCAAGGGCAGCTACCAAAGCGTGTGTGTGGTGGGAACCCTGAGGAGGAGAAGCTTTAGCCTCAACAGCCAGAGAGAAACCTCCCAAGGCTCCCACCTGGAGCACCTCAGGCAGTCACACAGGAGACCTGAGCAAGGAAATGCATCAGAAGGGTCTGTGCTCCAAACGACACAGGCCTATCCACTCACAGGGAGATTCTGCTCTACACACAGGCTCCAGCCTCGGGAGATGACAGGATTTCCATGATTCTCTCCGTTCACCCCAGCAGCAAGCTGTGAACAATCCCTTCTACCACTCACCATCCTCATTTTTCATGTACATGACTAAACCCTGAGGCTCAGCCCAGCCTCATTCCCAGCTGTGTGCAGGGCACAGACAGGCCCCGAGCTCCTTCCCGGGCAGGAGGAGAAGAGAGGCATGGAAAACACAGATCCAGAGCTAGAAACTAAAGCTGGTTCTCACTGGCAGGACCCAGCTCAGCCCTGTGGCTCCTACCTTGTGCTCCTGGGCCAGCCTTGGCCGGGGGAGAGCCCACCTGCAGCGGGGCAGCCGCCGACAAGCCGGGGTAGTCTTGCAGTGAGCAAAGGGAAAATTGTGTTACTGAGGGAGCTGGTGTCCCACCAGGAGCCCTGCAGCATTCCCACAGGGAGTCAGAGCCCCAAATCCAACACCCAGCCCTGTGCCACGGGGGTCTTTAGGCACCGTAGCCCTTGAATTGTGAGGGGCAGTGTGTGCTGAGCTGCTCCTGTGTTAGCATCAGGACCTGAGCCACTGCCCTGCACCCCTCAGCTTTGAAATAACAGCTGAGAAACAGCACACACACCTGGGATGGAGGCACCAAGCCCTGGCTTCCAATCCCAACTTCCACGCCCTCCTTCAGGCTCTGCTGTTCCCTCAGAAATACAAATCAAAGAATTTCCAACCACCGCAGAGAAGTTGAACCAGCAAGAAATTTTATAGCTCCCTTGTTTGGTTTCCCTGCAAACCCTCACCCCCAATGGCTCCATCCCCCTCCCCTGCTTCTCAATATTGGTAACAATCTTCAGGTTTGCTAGAAAACAAACCAGGGACTAAAAATTTTAAAAGCCATATTATTAATTTCAAGCTCCAGTTGGGTAACATAAGGAGGAGGAGGGAAAAAAAAAAAAATCTCTTGATCCTTGCCAAGTTTCAAAGGACAAACCCGAGTAGGAGAGAAATGTGATTTCCCAGCCTCGTCAAGGGGATGATAAACAATACAGAATAAAAAAGAAAAAAAAAGGATTATTTTTTTAATGACAAGCTCTAAGAGAAGGTGATAGACATTGTCCTTTTCAGCTGGAAAGTGGAAACCAATTGATATTAATATGGTGTTAAAGAGAATATGAAAAAATCCCTGTGCAAATTGGCAAGGGTTTAATTAGAGTCACAATAAAAAACAGCCCTGGAGGCATTTTGCTTTTTAGTCATTCACATACACCTCCACTCAATCGCATTTACAGAGCCAAGAAAATTATTAATGCTCATTATCCTGAGAACCTTTCCCTTTGTAGCTCTGGGCCATAATGGACAGTTTTACGTTTTGGAAGGGGGAGAGAGACACATTTTGCCCCAGACCCACTTCTTAAAAATTTGAAACGATGGGCAGCTCTGATGGAGATTGCTGTTCTTGGTGGGCTTCTGAGGAAGTGGAATAAATTGAACCAAGAAGTCACATTTCATAGCAAAAACCACTGGGACAAACAGCACTGCAGGAGTGGGGGAGAAGCCTGGAAAAGTCCTTCTCAAAACATAAACACAGGGTCCTTTTCCTGCAGGACCTCGCCAAAGCCAGGCTGTCCCTGCTCAATTTCTGCTGAAGGTCGTGGCCACCCAGCAGGGCTCAGGCTGGTTCTGTTTTTCCAGGAGATGAACTGGCACTGCTGAGACTGCCATGAACCAGAGGGAGGAAAATTGAAGCAGGAAAAAAAAAATTAAAAAGGAAAAGTTTGGGGGTTTTGGTCGGGTTTTTTTGGTTGTTCTGTACATGGGAAAAAATGTAACAAATCGCAAAGAAGAAGCTGACAGGCTTCAAGGAAGGCTTTGAAATAACAGAACTGCAGAAGGCAAAGGAGAATAGCACTTAATTCATCCTCCTAGGGGTAACTCTGCAATTTTTTCTTCCTTCTACCCACTTTGGCAGCTTCCACTGCCTTCAGACCACAGCCCTTGCCCATGAACTCATCCCTCTCTCCCCTCTCACAGCACGACCGGGCACAGAAAGCATCCTACGAGCACAACCACAGCTCCACCTTGACCACGAAAACACCGCCAGCAGCCAAAGGAAGCAGATGTCTAGCAGCTCCATGCAACCCAGAGACAACCCAAATCTAATCTACTCCTCTAGCCTACGTGCCACGCTGCTTCTGCCGTGCTGCTACCCACTGGTGTGCGGAGGCACCGAGGAGAAGGGAAAAACACGTCGGGCTGGCTTTAAATACCTGATTTTTTCTGTGTTTCTGTCACGGGCACAGAGGCAGCAAACTCAGAGGCTGGTCTGATCATGCTTGCTTATGGTGGGAAGCAGAAATTCAGAGGGCAGAAGACAGTGTGTTAGTTAGAGGGTGAAACAGTGTAGGCATGGGGCAGGGCTCTGGCAGGACTGGTTTAACAGTCTGGCTTTAAAGCAAGGAGGGATTTTAATGCTTCTAAAATTCAGAAGGGGGGTTACAACAGAGTTTCTCACTTTGGGATTCTGACCCTGCTTGGGGGTCACCTCCTGCAAATTACCAGGAGTCCGAGGATCACCTTTTTCACAAAGCGTTTCCCTTGGGGCACAGGTGAATTAGATCTGCAGGGCCTTGGGAATGTCAAGGTTTTTAAAGAAATACTTTGTTTTACATGGAGGAGGAACAACATCCCTGGCCAAAATCAGATCAGAATTAAGCTGTGCCTTGATTCCCTCTTGCTGGTCAAGGGCACACAGTGGACCTTTGGCATCAAATCCCTCATGCTGCCCAGGTAAGAGCAGGTCCTTGAGCTGCTGGGTGGCCCAGGCTGCCCTCTTCTGTGGAGCAGCCCCTGCAGGGACTGTCACCACTCCCAGGCACACTGTCCTGGGGTGGGACCTGGCTCTGCAGAAGCACAGAGGAGGATCTGGATGGGGGTGAGAAGCAAGGAGCTCAGGCCTGGCTGTATCAAGCCAAGGATCTGGCAGCTGGGCTGCAATTTATTAATTTTGTCCCTTGCCATCAGTTAATGAAAGCATTAGGAAAACATTTTCTCTGCCCGGGAAGCAGGTTTTGGAGAAGGAATAAATGCTGTGATGTCTCTTAGGTCCCACAGAGCAGCCTGGCAGGAGAGATCACCCCCAGCACCCCAACCCCCCAGAGACACTGTCCTGCCTGTGCCAGAGGTGCCACAAAGGCAGAGCACTGCAAATCATCCAAGAGACACACCAAGCAGCTACCCACACGAACACAGCGAAAAAATAGCCCTAAAATGTCACTACAGGAGAGCATGGATAAAAATCAGATGACCCCAAGTGCACTGTGTGGATGTAGATGTGAGCACCTCGCCCCTCTGAGCCCAGCTCCAGGCTGGGGGTGGATGAACCTCCCCCTGCACAGGTACAGGATAAGGATCTGGGTAAGGAGCTCTTCCTAACAGAGCTGAGCCTTGCACTCTTTTGCCAGGGTCACTCCAACTCCATGGAAGTTGGACTTAAACCCTCAGCTCCCTGATTAACTCCTCAAGCAGGGTACTTCCATGAATATATCTATATTTGCATAAACATGCAATCAAGTTTCCTCATCCCTTTGACTGGCTTCTGGCAGCTCCCCCAGACAGACTGTTACTAACATGCTGTGGGTGTAAAACGTCCTCCTGGGAAATATCAGGCCCTGAAAGCATGGCAAAGGGAGGAATGCGTGTCTAATTCCCCCATGAACAGCTTAAAAAAATGTCCTGCTGTTAAGTTGTATCTGCTCATTTCCAAAAGACAAGGAAAAACGCTGTCTCCTTGTTCACAGCGGGAGGAACCCCCAGAAAAAGGACAAAAGTTTTTCTTCACGGAGTGATTTCAGAAATTAGGAAAGGATGTTTCTGGCACGTGTGTGAGCTCCAGCCCCGCGTGCTCCTGGGCTCCTTGGACAGCAGCCACCTGGGGAATGCTGGAACTCTGCCCTAGGAAAACTGCACCTGCAGGACATCCATGAGTTGGGCCACAGGGATTTGGTGCAGGATTGGGACAACCAGCAAGGACAGAGCAAAACCTGTGGGCTGCTCTGAGTCTGGCAGCAAGTGGCAGGAGGTCAGGGATAGAGCAGGAAGGGGTGCAATTCCCCTCCCCTTCCAGAGAAATATGTGGTTTAAATTTATTATGGATCAGGAAACTCTTCATTTCTTTCCTGCCCTGCCTTGTCACGGAGGTGTGAGAGCATTTCTGGCAGCTGTGCCAGAGACAACAGCAAACCAGGGCTGCCTGCTGGCAGGGGGAAGTGCACTAGGTCAGAGTGATTTTTATCCATGTCCCTGTACCATCCTACAGAGCAGAGATCCACGGCTACCAACAGCAGCTGCAAGAGGAGCCTGGGAGCAGAGTCCTGGCTTCTGAGCAGGGCAGGGAGCACGGCACCCACCTGCCTGGGTGGTGGTGGCTGGTAGGGGGGTGCTGCTGGTGGTTGTGGTGGTGGTTGTGGTGGTTGAGGTGGTGGTTGAGGTGGTGGTGGTGGTTTTTGCAGTGGTGGTTTTTGCGGTGTTTACTCGCTGCGGTCGCTCGTAGGCTGACAAGCAAAGAGAAGAGTTGGGAGGCACTTACAGGGGGGAATGGTGGCTCTCCATGCCAGCCTGCACACCCATGAGGCCGCTGCTGCTGGGCTGAGCTGGTGACTGATTTCTCAGTGCAGTCACAACTGGGGCACCGGCAGGATTAAGGCGACGGCGGCTCGGTGACGCTGCCCGCAGCGAGGGCACGTGTGCGTGTGTGAGCAGGGGCTGCAGGCTGGGGCTGTATCAGCTTACTCTGTTGGTGCAGATATTGGCTTAAATACTTACAGCTCGATCATAAACTAATTGCCAATTAAGCTGAAAAGGGGAGATGAAGGCACGTCTGGGCACGGATGGGGTGAGGAGTGGGC
This sequence comes from Phainopepla nitens, assembly GCA_013400175.1. Taxonomy (NCBI): domain Eukaryota; kingdom Metazoa; phylum Chordata; class Aves; order Passeriformes; family Bombycillidae; genus Phainopepla; species Phainopepla nitens. The sequence continues at coordinate 169,648 of VXBQ01014777.1, read as the reverse complement.
GGGAGGTGCCAAGGAGCCCCCAGGCCAAGCTGTGCTCCCACTGCCCGGTGCCCACGGGCCCAGCTGTGCCCCTTGCACAGCGCCATTCCCTGCTGCCACCCCTCACCAAACTACCTGGCACCATCAAAGCCAACCAGGACCATTGGCATGTCTTTGTTTCCAGTGGCACCCTTCAAATTTCGGGGTGGCTGAGGGCCAGCGGAGCCCCCACGGGAGCAGTCCCACCCCACTGCTCCCCAAAACTGCCCCCACTAAAATAACACTGGGACACAAATTCCTGCTTAACTTACACCTGCTGCCCTCCTGTCCTTGTTTGTCCCACTGCTTCATGGAGATTATCGTGCTTAATTTCATAATAGCCCTGAGCTAGTTTAAATACTTAATTTAGGTCACTTCTAGTCTCCTATGTGGGCTAAATAATCTCTCCTTAACTGGCCTTGGACATAAATCCCTCCTGTCCACCTCCTGCACATCGCTCACAGCACCCTCCCGGCTTCTGCCCCGCAGAAAATCTTGACGGGGAACGCTTTCCAGGGAAACAAAAGTAGTGCTGAGGATGCCAAGCTTTGTAAATGGAGGAAAAAAAAGTTATCAAAATGGTTTTAAAGAGAAAGGTGAAGAATATTTTGAACTGTTGAAACATTTTTCTTTTTAAAATCCTAAATTACTTAAGGGAGACCTTTAATTTTTATTTGAAAATTTCAAGCACTTAACTCCTCAAAATCTAAATATGGTTCATTTACCCTGGGTAAAACCTGTCCTCCACTTTTCTAGTAGGTGCATTTTTCTTAATTGCATTTGCATTTCCCGGAAACTATTCCTCCTCCAATTCTTCCCACTTGCCTGCAAACCAAAGAATTCATTATTCATTCAGCTCCCTGATTTGTTTCTTCTGGAGGGGCACTCAGCGCCACAACATTCAAACCCAGGCTTCTGCTTACCCAAAACTCCAGGCTCTTTGATATCAAACTACCTCCAGCTTTGTTAAATAAGGAGCCCTCTCCTGCCATCAATCTTGCAGCAGAAATCCCCGCTGAGCTCTGCCTTTGCTGCTGACACCTCACAGACATTTGTTCATATACATACACGTGTACATACAGATGTACACACACTCTATATGCTTTTTTATTGATAGCCCAAGGTCACCCAGACTGGCTTCTACACCAAATAATTCACACCCAGCTCCTTCTCAGAGCAGAATTCTGCAGTACTGGGGGCCAAGGGGGGGAGTTCACAGCGAGCACTGGTGATTTTGAAGAGTCCTTTTTTATTTCCTTTCTGGCTGCCATACTAACGAACCTCATGGGGGGGAAACCATGCCAGAGGAAGAGGCAAAATGAGGCTGCTGAAGTCAGAGGAAGAAAATATAAAACTCTTTGACAGGACAGAAAATGAGACACAATTAGGGAAGACTTATTGCCTGGAAAATGATAATGGATAGAAAATAACCATATTTTTTTTCCTAGTGACATCCACAAGGATCATGCACCGAGGTGTTAAATGCCAGCATTTCAGTCAGGGTTTTACTTACTGCCAAAGGCTGAGCCTGCAGCTGCACCTGGAAAAAACAAGAGGAAGCCCAGTCACTGGAAGCAGGACACCATCAGAAGATCACACAGACACACAACATGGGACTGAACAGCAGCTAATTAGTGGGGGCTTGCTCACAGGCACATCAGTTTGCTGCTACAGATTAAAAGCTGCTTTTGTCAAAGCACAGAAACAGCCAGACAACGTTGTCTGAGCTCCTGGCATCTCAAGCCTTTCACCTAGGGAAGGAAAACCAGCGTGGTCGTTGCTGATGGGCTTTTTTCTTTTAACCATTTCCTTGGGCTGCTGCGAAGGACAAGCACTGGGCTAAGGACAAGCTGTGGGGTCTGAACAGGGGACTAAAGAATCACAGAATGAATTAGGTTGGGAAAGAACTTTAACCTATGACCTAACACCTACTCCTCAACTAAACCATGGACTGAGTGCCACATCCAGTCTTTTTTTAAACATGTTCATGGCCCTCCCTGCTGTAACACGTGGGTGAATCACAGAAAGTCTCAGCTCTGCGTGAATATAAAGCACAGTGATGGAAGAGGAGGACTACCAAGAGCAGAGGGCTTCAGAGAGCTGCCTCTGGGGGAGAGGAAGAGGATGTTGATGTGGGGAGGAAGAAGCAGCAGAGAGAGCTGGGGTGGGGAGGAGGAAGAAGACTGAATGACAGACGGGAAGAGAGACGAATGGGAGAAGGAAGAGCAAAGAAAGAGAAATAGGAAGAGACACAAGGAACGGAGGGGAGGGAAAGAGGGAGAACAGCATGTCTGTGCCTGTCAGCACCAGAAACTCTCCCAGGCTCCTTTGAAGCAATGCAGCTGCTTGGTGGGAGCTGACAAGCTCATTCCCTTTCAAAGGACCTGCTCGTCTACCAGCCCTGGCACACACAAAACATTCCCTTCACGGCCTTCGGAGCCTGAATTTCAGCTTTGATCATCTTAAAGCACATAAATCTTTCAAAAAATTTGAGGGGAGGGAGAGAAAAGATTCTCTTTGGTAATGCTCAAAGCTGCTGCTTGAAAGGCTGGAGTGGCTACTGTGGCTTCGTGACATTTAAACAAGTTTGCTGATGTGGAGTGGACAGGAAGCCAGGAGGAGCCGGCCCATCTGTGATGTCTCCTGCCCCAATTCCCTGCTCAGAGGATGGCTGGAGTGCATCCTTCAACCACTGCTGTCAGAGCCATGTTCCAGCAGCAGCTGCAGGAGGCTGGGGCTGTGCACGGGCACCACTGGGAGCACCAGCAAGCACAGCCAGGATCCAGAGAGCAGCCAGCAGAGCCAGCACAGAGCCCCTGGGCTGCTCAGCAGCCTGAGCTCTGCTGAGCTGAATAGCACCTTTGTCAAAGGACAGTAATTGGCATTGCCCCGTGGTTGGATCTTGGCCTAAGGTCATCATCCCTGGTCTTGACCATCATTTGGATTCATCCCTTCTCTGCCAGCAGCCAACACATCACCTCTGCATCCACCAGATCCTCTTTCATTTCTCTGTGTACCAAGACAGGGGGAAGGACCCGTTTCCATTTGGAAAGCTGAGCATCCTGCACTGATCAGAGCTGGAGAAGGACAAGATGAGCACCCACTCCTATGTGTGGGTGTGCTGCAGCCCAGGACAGGGCTGGCTCCTGCAGGTTACTTACATGCATTGGGGGACCCGTTGGGGAGAGGCAGGTAGGACCCTGCTCGCCAGGACCTGGAGCGAAAGTTCTTCTTGCACTTGCCACAGTCCTGGCCCGTGGTGTTGTGCTCACACTCACACTGGAGGCTGCCCTCTTTGAAGGTGCACAGGTTGGCGTGGAGGTTGCATTTACACCTGGAGGAAGAAGACAGGGAAGAGCTGTCAGGTGTTCCTGCTGCTCTTCCTTGCCCCCAGCGTAGTGCTGAAAATGGGCTGAAGCCAGGCTGGTCACTCCTGCCCTGCTCCTCCTGCAGGTTTTTCTCACTGAACTTAGCAGTTTCCCCAGGTATCTGGTGCTGGGGTTCAGTGTCCACCTCCTCACCCAGGGCAGATCTGCAGCCTCTTGTCCAAGATGAGACACTTCACTCCCACTATCTGACTGAGGAGCACAGACTGTTTAATGGCAAGTCAACATCTGCAGCTGAGACAGCAGGAAGGAGTCACTCACATGTCAGGCTGTTACAGGAATCTGGGTAATTACCTCAGATGGAGGCTTTTATTTGGAGGCAGTCTCTGGCTTTGGATGGAGGAGCTGGGCTAACCCTGGTGGCACTCAGCCCTTGCCCCCTGTGCACTGTGCCAAAGCCAACAGCATTTTCTCCTGTGCTGTGAGGCTGCCCGGCACAAACCCTTTTCCCTACGTGCAGCACAGCCCCAGCCTGCTGTGACCAAAATAACACAGACAACAAGCCACCACCAGAACCCACCAGTTTGTCCCCGCCTCATCAGAGAAGGCAACAACTAAAAACACTATTCAGCAATTTGCAAACATTAAGAAACTTTTAATGAGCTGTAGTGCAGTGTGCAGGGAATAATTATCTCCGTGCACAATAATTCCTGTTGCTCAGACTCTGGAGGTGACTTGCGCAGAGCGCAGAGCCTGAGCCCATAACTCACACGTGGCTCTGGTGACTCCTGAGCCCGAGATGAGGCCATCAGACAGAGACTTTGGGGACCAAAACATCTCATTTCATTCCAGACAGCCCATCCCTAGCTCAGCCCGATGGTTTTCCCTGCTTTGTGCAATAATTTACACTCTCAGAAGCAGAAGCATTAGAAAACAGTAATGCTGTGCCTTCTGTGCAGGGGTGGAGAAGCCTGATGGGGCAGCTCTTCCTTTTACAGGGTTCAGGAGATGCAGAGCTGAGGGAATGAACTGCCTGCAGAGAAGACAGAGGAAACATGGCCTGCTGCTCCTTGTGCTCTGTCTGCACTGGGATAAACAGCCTGGATTAGGCTGGGAGCTGGGAGTCTGGGTGCTGGTGCTGCGCATGCCCCCTGCTCCTGGTGCCTCTCCCCCTCTCCCCTGGAGCCCCCAAAGAAGCTCCCCAGCCACCTGCCTGACCCGCTGAGGCCGCCTTTGCTGTGCTCTCCTCATGCATGGCTGGATAAGCTGACCTCATGTATGATTTCTTTTTTTTTTCCTCTCCCTCCCCTCCCTGTCCTTAATTCTATCAAACCCCGCTCAGAGGCTAAGCATAAGCTGGATGAACAGTCTCTCCCCGTCTTACAACCCTGCGCTGTGTCTGACCAAGCAGAAGAGGGAATTTTGCAGCCACTAAAAGGGAGGAAAGAAGATTCTGTGGCCCAGGGAGCAGAGACAGACACACTCAGTATGCTCCACTGGAAACGGTGTGCGGGTGAGGGCTGGAGATGCCACGTCACGGCTGAAAGCACTCACAGCCTCCCAGCACTGCTGCTCTGGGAGTGAGCCACGAGTCCCAGCATCCAGGGCAAGGAAGTGGCTTTGGCTGGTACCTACAGCCAGGAAGGATGCTGAATTTCAGATGCTGCAGGTCCCCTTTGGCTCTGGTGAGGAAGGATTTCAGCAGAGCTGTCCCAGCCCTTCGGCAGAGGCGCTGCCCAGCCCCAGGGTGCTGCAGATCCTGGCTCTGAATTATTCAGCGTCCACACAGCGTGGCCTCCTTCTCTCGCTTCAAAACCAGCAGACAAGAGCAAAGCAGGCAAGATAGTGGGTTAAAGCAGGTTAAAGCAGGTCAAAGCCTCACCACTGCTGCTCTGGGCCCTGCCTGAACAGAGCAGCAGCTTCGGGAGCTGCAGCTCTCCTCCCTCCTCCTCGGATGAGGGTGAGGGGATGAGGCAGCTCCAGGGCACAGCCTCAGCATCCAGCCCAGAGCAGGCTTAGGAGCCCCAGGGGAGTGGGTACAAGGATGGAAGGGACTGTCACACCCCTTGTTTTCCCTGAAGTTTGGGATGAGATGGAGGGTGGTGCTTGGCTCCATTGTTTGACTCTGTGAGTCATGGACCAGCCACACTGGGGACATAAGCCCTGGGTGGCCACCACCTGGTCCCTGTGGTGACCTGAGGCAGCCTCGACCAACTTCCTCCACATGTGGCTCCAGGCAGGAGCCAAGCAGACATTCTGGGGGGCTTCTGGCTCCCAGTACAGGAGAGTGAGACCTGTTCACCATTAATTTGGCTCCAGCTACAAATCCTGCTCCATGCAGGGGGACCCGGCCTTGCTGAGGCACAGGTGTGTGCAGGAGGCAGCCAGAAGTGTCTGCTGTACACACAAACTGCTCACTTGCTGCTGGGCAGGGCTGGGAGCCCTCCTGGGAGCTCCTGGGACAGCCCCAGCTGCCTCCTGCCCAGCGGGATGGGGACAGGGAGGGAGCTCATGGATGTCCCCCCACTTCAGGTGTGATTGAGCACTGCTCCTCCCAGGGGAGACCCTCCCTTCCTAATTGGTGTAAACAAGGAAAATGAAGTCAAGAGGAAGCAGAGGCAGGAGTTCACTTTGCCTGCCTGTGCCCAGGTCACTGATTTTTCTCACTGCTAGGCCCTTTGCCACTGTGCAAAAGTTTTGTTATCCGAAGGATCAATTTTACCAGGGAATTGCTTTCTGAATTCGACCTTTGAGGATCATCAATCTAAGCAGGGAACTGTAACCCCAGCAGGCTGACCCTGCAGCACAGCACTTTGCAGCCCAATCAATCAGGCTGCATTATTTAATGGCCAACAGCCGAACACCCTCAGTCAGCCCTTTTTGGGCAGAGGTTTCTGCATCCTGGCCTTCCTGCAGCTCGGGCTCAGTGGATCAGCTTCAACCCCTTCCTCAGGCTTCTGTGCCTCCTCCTCTGGGCCCAGAGCCCAAGGACACGCCGATGGTCTGTGCCTGCCTTTCCCCAGCCAAGACTCAGCTGGCGGAGACTGGAGTAAATGGCATTAGCCCAGTCCCCTGGGTGGGAGCTGCTCGTCCTGCTCTCCTCTGCTCATCCTCCTCGGCGCCCAGCCATGGCAGGAAGGAGAGGATGAAGGGAAAGGTTAGGAGCTATTTAGCAATGAGGCTTAAAATTCAGCAGCGGGGCAGACACCTGCGCTGTGTCCTGCAGAAGGCAGCTGTGGCCCTGCTCCAGCCCCGGGGCTGCTCCAGCAAAGTGCTGCTTGCAATATGGTTTCTCTGGCTCTGGAGGAGATCTGGGAGCTGGGAGTGTTTCTGCCTTGTGGGTCAAGGCTGTGCTGACAGTGCTGTTTCTCAGTGGGCATTCAGAGCCTGTGGAGGGTCAGCAGTGGTGGGGAGCAGCCCCAGAGCAGAGCCAGCAGGACCTGCAGCACCCTTGGGCACCAGGGACACCCATCCTGCACCAGGATGGCAGGAGGTCACACCCCTGCACTTGGCATTCAACAAAAACTGGCTCACATTGTTCCCAGCAGGAGTGGTCAGAGCAATGTGTGCCCCAAGATGTTACAGTTTGCACAATGGGGTATTTATGAGTTTGTTTTAGTGCAGGTCACTCAGCTTTCCTCAGAGTGGTGCAGTGTGGTTCTGATGCTGCCAATGCCTCCANAGGAAAGTGTCCTTTTTTTTCCTTTCTTCTTTTCCTTTTTTTTTTTTCAGCCATAAAGAACACTTTTCTGCGATTCTCCACGTCAGCATCCTGGAGGTCACAGCAGTGAGCTGCTGGAGAGGTGTCTGGTGCCAAGCCCACGTGTGAGGGAAGGAGATGCCCACACACAGGAAGGGGCTGAGTGCAGCAAACCTGCAGCAAGCCTCCCTCTGTGCTGGGAGCGGGAAAACAGCCCCTTTCCCTGAGCTTTCATTAATAATGACTTTTGAAGTAATTTTAAAAAGCCATCCCAGCCCTTTGTTATCCTTCCAAAGATTCTTACTTGTTTTACAGCCCCTTTTCTGTCCTCAACCCCAATTGCAGAGCAGGGAAGTGAGGCAGAGAAAGGCAAAGAGCATCTCCTCATCTCTCTCCCTTCCTGCAGGGATGGGGCAGCCCCTCAGGCCCGGTGCAGTGACACCGCTGGAGGAACTGCTGGGTGGGGACCTAGCTCCAGCCCTTGCCCAGCTCCCATGAGCCAACACAGACTGCCCTGAGCTCCTTAAAAACTCCTGCACAGGCGGCAGCAGAAGGCCACCGCCTCCCCTGCAAGCCCCTTTCCAGCCCAGCCTGCACACTCCTCTCCATGAGGATGTTCTGCATGGCCACAGGGATGCTCTGGTCCTATCCTGCTGGCTTCCGAGCCATCACCCTCCTGCCTTTCCCCGCGTGGGCTTGGCTTTGCCCCCCTGCTCCCTTTCTGCCGGTGCCGGGGAGAGGCAGCTCGGGAGCCGCTAATGACTGCCGGCCGGAGGAAGGCTTATCAGAGCTTTCCCCTGAATTGTTTGCTCTCACTGTAATTGATGAGCCTTTAATGAGTCTCACGGGACGACGGTGTTTGAAGGGAGCTCTTTCCTCTCCGTCCCCAAGGAAAACGATGTTTCAACTGATCTGGGCTCTCGGGGAAACATGAATAACTCTTCTCCATCTCTCTATTGTCATCCCCAGCCGCTGCTCGCAGCACGCTCCGGCAGCTGCCTGGCCATCACTTACCCACTGCTACCTGCTCTTTTGCAACTGTTTTGGCAGCTCAGCAAAAGCAGGGAGCAAATCTTTTGGGCAAAGCATAACGGGTGCTGAGCTTGGATTGTTTCTGGCCCATCTGTGCATGTGGAAGCAGGTAAAAATAGCTTCTAATGGCTGGGCCATGGAAGAAGCACAGGCCCTTTGTGGAGAATGTTTATATCAGGATGCTGGGAGATCGCTCTGGCAGGGGTTTGCTGTTGCCAGTCCTGGAGCAAGGCTCAAGGGGATGAAGAAGGCAATAGTGGCTCATCCGAGGAGCAGGGCTGGGAGCTCCCCCAAGCCTGTGGTCCAGGGCCTGAAGGAGAGGAAAAGCCATTTTAACATGTTGGTTTTTTTCAGCTTGAGCCAGGGTGATAGGCTTCTGGCTTTAACTGCTTTGTGCAGAGCCAAAGAACTGAAAAAAACCCTGAGTTAGGTCAGGGGGCTGTGAGCAGGTTGTTTTCCTTGTGGGTTTTTACTTTTGGTTGTGTGGTAGGGACGGGTGAGTCCTCCCAGCAGGAAGGAACCCTCCTCACTGCCCTCCGAAATGATTTGAGGTTTGGGTTACAAAGATGAAACAATTTAAAAGATGCCAAAGTGGAGAGCACGCTATGTGGCTGTTCCCATCCGAGAGGCTATTTATTTTAAATAAGTTGACACTCACCAGCTGTCAAGATCCTGCTGACTGGTGGAACATTATTTATATTCAAAGCTGTCTTAAAAAGCAAACACAAAACCAAACTTCCCCATTAGGGGGTCAGCCAGCAGAAGGGAGGAAGGGTGAAGAGGACATCACACGGATATGTGAACATAAATATTTGCAGAGTAATGTGTATAAATGCTCTTGGTCTTTCTCCTGGAATGCAATAATGCCTGCAATTGAGTTCATTGGCCAAATTGAATTTGGGCTCCTGTAGAAGTCTCTTTATATTAAGTGCTTTAACATACATCACCTTCTCAGTCTATCGATGAAATTCTATTATCTGCTCACGGCCGGACACAACTCGGCAACAAAATCGGAGGGGGAATAAAACCCTCCACAAACCGAAGCCAGGAGCAGGTAATAGGACCTTGGGCATCTGTCTCTGGCTATCGACAAAGTGTCAGCAGTGTCTGGGGGAGGGAGGAGCTCTCTGGGTTTCTCGCTCACTCCCTCCCTCCCGCTCAGAGAGTTTCCTCCCCACCTTGCTGCAGTGGGAGTAGAAACCTTCGCAGGACTCCAGCAAACAGTTGCTGCACATTAACTAAATTTAACTATATGTCCAAGAGCAAGATTTTGCTCAAATTCAAGCTAATTCCAGCCTGGAGGGATGCCAGGGCAGCTCAGCCCTCCAGCTCTCAGGGGCTGCCCAGCGTGGAGGCGAGGACGGGCCGAGGAAGGCGGTGCTCTGCTGGCACAGGCTTGGCCGTCCTTGACACGAGGATGCTGCCTCCTGGGACCCGAGTTCTGTCTGCCAGGAGCTGCAGGGGAAGGAGCAGGGACAGGCACAGGCAGTGCTTGCCCTGGTTTTCGTGGTTATCCCAAAGCTGCCAAGTGTGGGCAGCAGCTGGCTGAGGGCTGCAGGGGCGTTGGGCTTGTTCCTGGGGGATGTTTGGGTGAGCCCATGGTTATTTCGGGAGTGATGCCCCAGCACTGGGATTGGGCAAGCTCAGCTGGGGAAGCCCCTGCTCTCACAGATCATTCACCCCAGGTCCTGCCTGTTCTCCTTTGGTGCAGGTCCCACCCTGCTCCTCAGGGACAGATGTTCACCAGCCAACACACAAAATCTAAGACCCTCAACAAGAGACTCTTCCACAGACCAAACCTTTCCTCCAATTCAGACAGCTTTGCTGGAGAGGTCAAGATCAACTGGAAGGTGTCCCACAGCAGAGCCAAAAGAAGGAATCCAACCAGGCAGCTCAGGGGCAGCTGGGATGTGCTTTGTGCTGGCACCCCTGGTTCAAGCTGAGCTACAGCCACGGGGGAAGTGCACTGAGCTGCCTTCATTGAGAGGAGGCTGCAGTGACCAGGAATTCATTCACCTTTAACAGCAATGCTGTCTCCATATCTCAAAACTCACCACAAATGCAGAAAAACATATCCCCTGCGTGTGGGTACCACTGACCATTTCCAGCTCCATTTACTGCAGGAGGTGGTTTTGGGGGTGGCCTTGGTCCTCCAGGTCTGGAGTGCCTGATCCTGGCTGTTGGCACCAGGATAACAGGCTGGTCAAAGTTGTTCTGCTCCACTAGCACAAACTCTCCAAGTCATGTGGAGAGAAAATCCTCCTGGAGAGCATCCATGCACGGCCCCAAGAACGCACCAGGGAAAGAAGCAGGGGAGCACAAAGGGCCTTTCCCTTCAATTTTTTGGTGTAAGCAAAGCAGCAGCCAAGGAAAGCCCAAGAAAAGCAACTGGTGAAGTGAGGAAAGGAAATGCCACTTCAAAACTAGAAACCTCATCTTGTTGGTGCCTCTTTGGCCTGAGAACAGCCCGAGAGGAGACTCTGCTCCGTGGAGCTGCTCAATGATGAGGGATGCTCCCTCCTCCTGCCTTCCTCCAGGGACTGCTCATTGCCAGCAGGATGGACAGACAGACAGACAGACAGACAGTGCATGCACTGGGGCAGGGCAGGACAGAGGGGAGAAATCCTAATAACCAGCCTAAAATTGATTCACTTCTGCTCAATCTGATTTCTCCTAACTGGATCCACATGTCCTGGCCATGGCACATTAACTTCAATTACAGCTTATTAACGTCTCCGTGATGGAGCGTGCCCTGCTGAGCACGGCAGTGACTGACATTATGAAGGGGAAGAAATTACTCCAGAGAGACCCACTGTGGAATGGAAGCAGAACCAGTGGCTCTCACCACAGCCCCAGCAGCCAGGGAAAGCTCATTCACCCGTGCCTGAGCTCACTGCTGCACCGAGGAGAAAATTAAGCAGTGAATAGAGAGATCTGTGGGGAAAAGTCCTTCCACTTCCCTTCCCCACCCTGCCTGGCACACACACAGCACACAGGCCAAGGGCTTGCTCATGTCTATTCCTGTCCTGACTCTTCTGCATCTCCAGTTACTCTGCAGATCAATAGGGATAGGACAGAAGAAGAAAGGGGTGGGGGGAAGAAAAGAAAAAGATACCAAGAAGAAAGAGAGTAAAAATAAACTGTCAGCCTTGAACGAAGAGACCTGGCTGAGGCTGTGGGAGGAGGAGATGCAGAGGAGACCCTGAGGGGCCAGGAATGAAGCAGTGACCCCCAGGAATCACTAGATCCTCTGGCCTATAGGACAAGAGAAGGCAGGAGACTCTTTCCCCTTGTCCCCATGTCCTTTGTTCTGTCTCTTTCTGCTTTTCCCAAAAGCTCTGGGAGATTGTGCTGAGGGGTTTCCCTTGGTGTGAAGCTGAGGTGTGAAGGACGGGGTGTGCTTGGATGGGGGCCAGGAGTACATGGGCTGAGGGATCACAGAAAGCTCTCTGAACCCACCAGTCAAGGCTGCAGCACGAGAAACCACCTGGGCTCATGATCTGCTCTGAGGGCCAAGTGTTTTGCTCTTCTCTTGACCATGAACTGGAAATGAGCTGCCAAGTGCCTCATCACCCTGTGGGCACTGCCAAAATCGCGGTGTACAGGTACAGGGACACAGGCAATGCCACACACTGAGGGCACACAGTGTGGCCAAGCACAGCTCCTTCAGCCTCCTGGGGCTGCTCACTCTGCTCCCCAGGTGGAATTTTCTCTCACTCTGCTCCCCAAGTGGAATTTTCTGGCTGCGTTTTGCCCTTGACTCCTCATTTCTTCACAATCATCTTCCCCTTCTGTTTCCATGCCCCCTGTAGTGGATCCCTACACCACCTCACTTTTATCTAGGCACTTTCCTGCTGTTCCTCCAACATGTCCTGGAAGAGGCAGTGTGTGTCCATCCCCATCCCTGCCCACCCTTCCTCCCCACTTCCCTGCACAGTGCTCCTGTCAGGCTCACATTGATTTCTCCTCTCTTCCTCTCAATAACCCATCCCTTGTTGAGCCACACACTAGATTTAATTTGGTTTTAGTCCCTACACTGTAACTGGCTTTGCTTATAGCTGGAATTAGATTGCTTTTCAGTGCAAAAACCTGCTTGCTGGGACTGGAATAATCACGGGAGCAGAGTTAATTCACAGGGAGCTTCTCCATCTTACACACCACTTATCCACATCTTCTCAGCTGCTCACCTTCCCTGCCCTGTGCCCATGGGGGCTGGAAGAGTCAGCACAGGACAGGTACTGACCTCTTCCCTGTCCAGGATGAGTGTCCCTCTCTCCTGGGAGCAAGCCCAGCAAGCTGGAGCAGCGCAAAGCTGCATCTTACTGTACCTCAAAAACTTGGAGTTTGGGCTGATAAAAGCAGATTTCCGAGTTTTCGCTGTTCCCAGGCAAGGAAAAGCCCTCTCCTCCCGGCGGCCCTGCTGCCGTGGAGGAGGAGGCCGGGCACTTTTTGGTGAGCGGAGCCCGGAGGGAGCGGCGGAGCTGGAGCCGCTGCGCTGCAGCAGCCGCGGGCAGGCGGCCACGCCGGCACCGCGCCAGGGCAGGGATCAGCCAAAAAAACCCCAACCTGTCTCGTGCTGGCCCCGGCTAAAAAGCAGCATTGCAGCTTCCACAGTGCGTTCGCAGCCCGGCCATTCCCGCCTCCAGCCGCCCTCGGGGTGGCTGTGGAATTTTGGGCGTCTCGTAGAGGCTGTGACTCCTCCAGCCCTGGGTGTGTTTGAAAGAGTTTTTCCTCCCGTTCCCTAGCTGCCTGTTTTCACAGAATTTTTAGGGATTTTCTGTCTTGACTCAATCTCCGCTACTATTAAATGGTATTTAGTTTGGCCAGTGAATTCAAAAGCTGATGGGGGGCTGGGGAAGGAGGAGGAGGACAGATGAGAACAAGGTGCTGGTTTGGGGAGAATGGCCTGAAGTCCAAAGTACTGAAGCCAAAGGCAGGCAGTAAAGGTAAATGGCTCCGAAGAGGAAGGTGTTCACGGGACACCAAGAGTATTTTAACTCTCTGAAGCATCACGTATCCCCAGGCTGCTGTGGGAGCAGTAACAAGTCCTTGGTTATCTGTGCTGATCTCCACACTTGGAAGCCAAAGCTCATTGCACAAGCACTGACATCAAACAGTTAGTCCGAATTTACCAGGCACACGTGGAGGAGCTCTCCCACTCCTCTGCCCACATATCTGAGCCCCCCAGGGCTCCTCCCTGAGCAATCCCCACGGTGGGCACCCCAAACTGCCCCCAGCTCAGATGAGAGCCACAGCTGCTTGTCCCAGACAGGCACCACGCCATGAGAAAGACCCTGGCTGGCCTGGCGGGTGGAAAGGGCTCTCCCATCCCTCACTGCAGCTTCCTTCCCCTTGGAGCCTGTTCAAAGCCAGCCTCGGTGGCACCTGCAAACATTTCTACTTGCAAGTCTCAGAAGCAACCAGTTTGGAACCGATACAAACGGCTCCTCTGTCGCTGTGGTGATGCTTGTTAGCATGGGGTGGGTGATGGGGAGATTTTTCCCCTCTCGCCTGTAAGTCTCGCACAAGCTGGATGGGAAATCAGCCATCTCGGCACTTTTCCACCTTACTTTGCTTTTTCGGTCGATGTCATAACGTAACATATGGCATCGTACAGAGCAATGAGAAACAAAACCCAGGAGAAACAAATCCCCTCCTGCTTCCTCTGCCCCAGAACTGTCAGGGGCTTTACTTTCACCCCAAACTTCATCTGCCAGGGCTGGGGCTGCTCAGGGTGTGCAGGACTGGCTGGGGATGACCCACCCTGCTTGTACTGGCAGTGAGCTGGAGTTTAGTGGGATGAGCCTCATTCCACACCCCATATCACCAGCATCACCCCTGGGACATCTGGGCAAAGGCTGGCTGTGTTTGCACAGCTGGCACAGGGAACTCAGAGCCTGTGTGTCCATCCAAGCCATGTCCCAGCTCCCCCAGCACCAGCTGCGGGAGGACACAGCCTTGGAGGTGCCTCAGCCGTTCCCTGCAAGGACACATCTGCTGCCCTGCCTGGGGAGAAGGGGTGTTAGAGGGAGAAATGGTTCTCTCTCGGTCGGCAGAAACGCTGATGGCTCAGATTTCTAGCAAGAACCCTCTTCTCATCCCTCCGAGAAGAGACGCCCAAAGAAACACTGCAGCCGTTACCTGCCGGTGACTTCAATGTTGGAGACGGCGTAGAAGTACTTGTACAAGTTCTCCCTCTGCACGTAGGTGCCCCCCAGGGCGGGTCTCAGCAGCCTCATGCGCAGGTCGGTCACGGTGAAGAAGTCCTTGAGCCCTTTGGCGCTCTCCAGCCGGGTGTACAAGTTGTCCATGTTCTTGAGGTCGGGGCCAGCGAAGATGGCGAAGCGGTCCCGCACCTCAAACCGGACGGTCTTCTCTTTCTTGGAGCCCGCCCAGCGGGAATACTCCTCCGTGCAGAGGACCCTGTTGGCACTGGTGGTGGAGAGGTCCCGGACCCTCCGTGCTGGCATGCTGAAGGCCTCCATGCAGTCGTCTGCGTAATATTGGTACGGGTGCCAAGTCCTCCCGTTGTCCAGAGACTTTTCCAGCATCATGATGGTGGGGCGCCCGTACTCGAAGGTGATGACGATGTCGTCGGTCAGCTCGATGCTCTTGTTCCAGGACAGGGTGATGTTGGCCAGCAGCGGCTCCGGGTACCGGCGCCACGTCACGCTCTGCCAGTACGTGGCCAGCCCCTCGTCCTCGCTGTCGAACATCAGCTTGGGCGGGTGCGCCAGGTCGGGGTTGGAGGCGTCGCACTCGTCGCTGCACAGGTACGGGTTCTCCTGGAACAACAACAACGGTCACCAGAGGGGAAAGCAAAGCCTGGGCGTGGCGTGGGCAGCGTGGGCACACGGGTTTGGCTGCTTGTGTCAAGCTTTAAGTGCTGGGCTGAGCTGGAGGGTGCCGGGGGCCTGGCTCTGCACGATGCTGCTTCTGAGAACGACTTTAAGGCAGAAAGATGCGGCTTTGCCTCAGCTGTAAGAATGGCTGAGCTGTTTCCTTTGAAAGGCCCTTTGGGAAAGGGCTTTTCAATTTGGCACAGGGGCAATTTTCATAGAAAGCTCCTTCCCTGAGATGGTCTCTGAGAAACTTGTGTTAAGCCTGGCTGATTTACAAGCCTACGGAAAGCTGTGCTCATCCCTGCTGCCTTGGGGGAACTGAATGGCTAAAAACCCCCAAAGCACACCCCTGCCTCTCATGACTCCTGATGCTGAAAAAGCTGGGGACACACCATCCCCCCAGCACCTCTAGAGCACAGCTAGAGGAGAGAAATCCAATTTCTCCGGCTCCAAGCTGGGACAGAACTGAGCTGTAGCAGAGAGAGCAGAGATTTGTGCTCCTGGTGTGCCTTGATCCTCACCTAACCACAGGGAACAGAGTGGGAAGGATGGCTCATCCCATCCAGGTGACAATGTCCACTGTCTCCAGACCTGAGCAGTGGGGGAGAACATCCAGCCATCCCATTTTGCCCACGAGTGCCAGTGCATGGCCAGTCTGGTGTGTTCTGCACACCTCCACATCCACAGGTGCTGAGCTGCACTAGGACACAGTGTCAAGGTCACACACAACATGTTACAGTTTTGGGGGTGGGCAGCCATACCAATGCATTTATTGCTCGCCCATATGTTTGTTAAAGCCCAGCATCACTGCCCTGCAGCCTCTGCCTCCAGGAGTGAGCATGTGGGTCACACCTGCCTTGGGGATTGTGTAGGGCTGTGCTCTAGTGGGTACAGACCACAAAAAACTCTGCAACATACTGCAAATCTTATTTTTTTGCATATGAAGCATCTCTTTGCTGTTACTTTGCCTCCCTCTCAGCATCAAAATCCAAAGGATTGGGGAGGGAGAGGAATTGGTATGACAGCGGGCTCTGCTGCTGTGGGACCCTTCTCAGGAAGGCAGAGGCACCTGGCAGAAAAGGAGGAGGTGATAAAGCAGCTGGAGCTGCTCAGAGCTGCTGGTTGGAGGTGAGGAGCCTGCTGGGGTGTGAGGTCTGGCTCTCCTGAGCACAGCAGCTTTCAAGGTAAGACCGAGCTGGGTGTTGTGCTTTGGCTTGTGGGTGCTTTGTGCGTGGTTGAGAGCCATGGGGATGTGCTGTGTGTGGGGATCAGCATGTTCCTGCCTGGACCCGGGGACTTCCTGCAGTGCCAAGGCTGTGCCAGGGTGTGTGGAGCTGATACTGGTACCTGGAGGCTCCAAAAAATGAGGTGCAGGGCTGGATCTGAGCAGGTTGTGTCTCTGGCTGCTACAGGTGTGGGAAAAGGCTGCTCCGGTGTCCATGGCTTGCTTTGACCTAGGGAACTGTTGGAGTCTGAGTGCCTTTGAGCTGCTTTTAGGGTCCCCTTTTAGGGGAGGGAGTCTGGCTTGTGCAAGTGGATGCTGTCAGGTGCGAAGTAGGGCTGTGCTTTGAACATGGAAACCTCTCAGTAACACAATGGAAAATCTGGGCTTTGCCACCACCAGCCAGGCAACCAAAAGTCTTGGAAACTACTTAGAGCTTCTCCACTCCACGTCTGTAAAGTGGGGCTTTGGTGCCTCCTCAGAGCTCAGAGATGTGCACTGAAGGCAAGCAACTGTTTGCAAAGTCAGTGGAGGCCACAGCACCCAGGAGCCCTGGAAAACTCCTGAGGACACAGATAATTCTGTGTCTGGAGCAGCATGTGAGCAGCACAGCGTAAATAACGCAGGAGGCTGCTCTGTCAGCACGGGTGGGGGGAAACAAACCAGCAAGTGGCAGATCTGTAGGTGAAAACCAGGCTCCGGTGCAGGGGAGGCAGCCCTGAGGACACGAGGGGACTCCGGTAAGTGCAGCACACGCTGTGTTTGTGTTTGTGCGCACGAGGCTGCCAGGGAAAGCCGCACACGATAAAACAGGTCAAAAACTCAAACTGTTTTCAGTCCTGTCTCGCTGTGACACACCCCTGCCTGGGTGGTGAGGACACAAATGCCGTGCTGGGGTGCTGGGGTTTGTTCCTCCAGTCGCAGCCTCAGCTTGGGCCGTGTGTGGCTTTTGCCGCCTCCGTGTGGGCCGGCGGGAGGGGCCGGGCCCGGAGCTGCTGAGCTCCGGTGTGGTGCCCACCCTGCAGCAGGGAGCTTACTCACAAACGGGTGCTTGGGTTGATGTTTTAAAAGCAAGTTGCTGGATAATTTATTTATTTATTTATTTACGTTATTTGTAAGCTGTGATAACTGAGCAAGGCAAATCAGTGGAGGGCTCAGGCTTGCTTGGGTGGGTGAGGTTGAGGGGTGAGGGCACCGCACAACGCCCTCAGAGAGGGGGAGATGCCAGCTGGGCTGTGGTGGGGCTCTGAGCCACGCTGGGGGGTCCTCTCCTGCCACAACAAGCTGTTCTGGAGTAGGGATTTAAAAACCCTGAGATATTGACATGTTTAATATGCTCTCCTGACTCGTCACGTTCAGAGGAATTGTTTACCTCTGCTAATGAGACACGGCTTCCTGCTGGGGGATGGAGCTGCCTCTCAGTACAGCTTTACGGTGATGGCTGAGGGAAAAGGCAGAAAAATCCCCCTCAGCTGAAGTGCTGGGGGCTCTGAGTGTGTTTCCTGTGCTGAGGCAACATATTGTGTTGCAGTATGGTCCTCCTGTCAGTGTGGCCATACAGATGGCTTAATAGGACAGTCCTGAAAAGACCATCCCGGAGGTCCATTTTTGCCAGTTGTCTGAAGGAGGGTGCAGCAGGTGGAGAATTGGCTTGGGATGGCAGCCGAAAGGTCCCTGACAAACCTGCCTTGGTGCTCAGTGGCTCTGTCTGAGCAGAGTCTGTGTCTCAGAGCTGTCCTGGCAAGAGGGCTCTTGCCATGAGCCCTCCTTTCCTTGTGTGCAGCAGCTACAGCCCTTGAGCTGGTGTGAGATGAATCTCACTGAGTATTTGCCACTTGAGCTGTCCCCAGCATGCCCACAGTGGCCACCACCAGGACTGTGGATGATGCTCCTATCAATGCTTTCTTTGGAGTGGCCAAATTAAACAAAGGACTCTGAGATGAAATCACAATAAGGAAACATTACCTCGGCTGGGAAAGGCTGGCCAGGATGGGAGGCGGGACAGATTTCCCTGGAGCAGTGAGGGAAGCAACTGAGTCTGATCAAGCATGATCCCCCTCACCATGCCCGTCTGGAGGAGCAGGGCTGGCCAGGCACATCCCTTGCAGGGGACCTGGCAGGTCGGGAGCAGGAGAAGTGGCGAGAAAACTCTGCCTGTCTGCCATATGCTCATCCCAGGGAATGGAGATGCACAATCCCTGATGGTATCCCAGCCTGGGAGCGGGCTCAGCTCAGCAGGCAGCACTCCCAAAGGTCTCTTTAACCACCCTGATGCTCTGGGGAGGCAAATGGCTCAAGAGGTGCATGGATGTAACAGCGCAAACTCAAAAATAACCTCCAAGTGACAGCGCAGCAAGGTGGGGGAGAGCCAAGTGAGTCACATCACTATGGCTTCCTCTGCTAAAATGAAGTGTTCCTTTTTGGGGTTAGCTTGATTGAATTGTCCTTCCTCTGCGGGATGCTCGATGCCTTTTCTGCTGGGGGGGTGGTTTGGAGTCAGCCAGGAGGGCAGGGGGGAGCGGAAACAGATGGCCACATTTTGGCTGCTCCGTTGGTCCTGGTAAGATCAGATATAGCACTGTTGAAACAATTCCAGGTATTATTTTTGAATCTGGTTTTCTCCTCCAATCCGTGTGTCCTCCAAAGAATCTGTCCAAAGTCTCGAGATATTTAAGTCTTCAATCTAAAAGTCAGGATGCATTAGCCAGGCAAACTTGGTCTCAGTGAGCTTAAAATAAACCAGTTCACTTTGAGTCTCACGCTATTAAATCAGTCGTGAGTGTCCTCACAGCAACTAAACATTGCAGATTTCAGGCTCTCCAGCTCTTCTGGTTGTGCACTTTTTGGGCTTGTACCAAAGAGTGTTGCAGCCTTGCTTAGCCCCAGCTCAGCCCAAAAGGGCAAATCTCCAGGGGACAAACTGTGAGAGCCTCGTTGAGGACACGGTGTCCTAAAAAATGGCATCATGCTAAGGTTGTGCCTCTGTGAGCCAAATCATAGAATGGTTTGGGTTGGAAGGGACCTTTAAAGGTCATCTAGTCCAACCCCCCTGCCATGGGCAAGGACATCTCCAGCTAGGTCAGGCTGCTCAAAGCCCCATCCAGCCTGACCTTGAATGTTTCCATGGATAAGACATCCATCACCTTTGAGGTTTTACCATGCCAGTATTTTATCACACTCATTATAAAAGTTTTCTTTCCTACAGCTAGTCTGAATCTGCTCTCTTTTAGTTTAAAACCATTATCCCTTGTCCTAACACTACAATTCATAATGAAGAGCCTTCCCCATCTTTCCTGCAGACCCTCTTCAGATCCTGGGGCTCTGAATCCTCCTTGGTAAGGCTGCTCTCGATGCTTCATCCCCAGCCTGGAGTGATACTGGGGGTTGTCCTGATCCAGGTGCACTCAGGAGGTTCCCATGGGCCCAGTCCTTGAGCTGGAAAAGTGCCCCAGCCCTGGTGGCTGCTGACCCAGCCCTTGGGTTTTGCCTCCTCTTGGTGCCTGGAGTCAGTTCTGGACAGAAATGCTGCCAAAGGGACTTTCTGAAGGTGACAGCAGAGACTTGCTCCTTGAGGAGCATTTCTTAAGAAACAAGATATTGGTCTGACAAAGCAGGATGACAGGAATCCAGGATGCTGCAGGGAAGCTGCTTCCCACCTCGCTGGGAAGGGGGGGAATGGGGGAAACCAGCCACAACAAAAGGCCTCAGTTTTACAAAGCCCAGATGGTTTTTAGGGCTCTTAATGAGTGCAGAAGTTGCTGCTTTTTTTTTTTTCCTAGCAGATAATACCATTTTTAAGCCTCATAGCATAAAATTATGTATTTTTGTAGGTGCAATTGCTTGATTAATCATTAGGCTGTTGAATATTTTAAACAAACTAGACATCTGTTGTGAATGGTGAAAGCTGCACAGAAATAAGATTGCAGCTTTTAGATCTCCATGCCAAAGGGAAGCTGGAAAGCAATTGCAACCACTAGCTGCACAGTGAAGAAAAATAAGAAAAATAAAAATAATAATATTAAAGGGGAAAAAAAACCCTACAAGATTTGAGCAAGGAAAAATGAGTAGATGATGTGAGAGTTTGTACTACTCAGCCAAGGATGCTCAATCACAACTCTCATACCTGATGTGATTTGTTTAATGGTTTCTTGGGAACCCCCCCTGGACTTCCTTTGCTTTTGGGGGTCTCTTCTGCTTGATGGACTTGTGTTTAAGCCAAGGTCTCTGCCAAAATCTAGAGCACCCTGGGACCACTTGTTTTTAATTACAGTCTCCTAGTAAGAGTAATGACAAGGTCTCATCAACTTAGATGAGTTTTGGAAAACAAAACTTGGTACTTTTTTAATTGAGTGTGGGAGTGGAAATCCTTGGTGTTTTATAGGAATCTTTTATAAGATTTTTATTAAAGACGAAGAAGTTAAGTGTGTTTCTTCAGCACAAAGATCAGTGCTGTTTGTGTGGGTTTCTCTTGGGTACTTTCTTCTGGAGTGGTTTTTTTTCCTCTAAGAACTGCCTCTCAAACCAACCACAGACCTCTCAGACCTTGGGTGCCTCTACCCTCTCCTGCAAGATCTGGTGTCACTTGGGACTGGGGGCTGTTTGATAGACTCCCAAAGAGTCTGCAGAGCCAGGAAAAGCAGGTGACAGCACAGGAACCTCCTTCCCTCCTTCTTGGGACTGCTTGTGACCAAGGAAACCTTGGTCTGAAGGTCCACTTCCACCCAGGAGGGGACAATTCCCTCTGCAGCCCCCACCCCATCCAGCTGTGATGCTTAAGGAGCCCTCAGGAGCATCCCAAGGCCCTTTTGCTTCCCTCAGGACACCTACAACACTGCCTTTGAATTTCTGCTCAAAGGGCAGCAGATGAGGTTCACAAAGTCTCCGCGTTTCCTCGTGCTGCAACTGAGTCCTGAAATTGGTATCAAATTTCCTCCAAATCCTGCAAAAAACACAAGGGATCAGCAAAATCTCCATGTGCACCTGATCCCTCCTGCCCTGATAATGTCCCTGCTGTGGAGTGGTGCCACCGCAGGTGTCCTGCAGCCTCCCCTTCCCTGAACACTTATCTGTCACAGGGAGGGCTGGTGACCACAGGACATGCGGGTCCCCAAACTGCAGAGGGGAGCAGGGCCAGCCCACGCCCTCCCTGCCTCTCCTGTGGATGTTCTGGAACACATTCATGCCAAAGTTTTATTTCTCCCTCTCTTATTTTTCCCCTCTCCCCCTGGTCCAGTGCCACGTTGGATCCACTGGCTCCACAGAGAGCTGAAATGACCTTCCCAGCACATTTTCTTTTCTGATTTACACTTGGCTGAGTGCCCCCAGCTCATGCTGAGATTGAGCTGTGGGGCTTCACTTCCCTTCCATCCCCTTCCCCAGCTTCCCTGACTCTGCCAGGGCTTCACAGGGATCTCTGTTCCCCTGCTGGCTGGGCTTTGGGTTTGCTCTGGTGTCAGTCAGCGCCGGGAAATCACCTGCTGAACAGGAAAGGTGCCTGACCCAGCTCCAGTGCCAGCCACCCTTAACCTCCCCAGTGACACAGAGCTCAACCTATTTTCTGCAACACAAATTTCTGACAAGGGCCACCCTGAGCGATGTGTGTTTTGGGAGACTTCTTTGGCTTTTCTTCCAATAATCACTCCAGGACATGATGCTGCTTCCCAAACAGAATTGCATTTACCCAGGAGAAAACACAGGCTCATCCTAATGACATTTCAGGGTGTTTTCACTCTTGCTGCTCCTGATCTGAGGGTTCAACTGCTCTATCAGGATTTATGACAAGACAAGGTGATTTTATGATCAAAAATAACATTTGTGAGTAATTAAATCTCATGCTTTAGGGCACAAACTGTAACCTGCCAGTGGCCAGGGTGGGACTCCAGGAGAGCTGGAAATACTCTCTGACAATTAATTTTCACTCTATTCATGGGCTGGGAGGGATCAGAGGGGTGAAAGAACCGTAATTAATTTACAGTGATTATTTCCAACAGCTGGCAAGTGGCATAACTCACTGCAGAGAGGGCTGGGAGCATGGAGAGGGATCAGGAGAAATACAAGGCCCCTCTTATGCCAAAGAAATCCCCTTCCCTGTGAGCCCAGGTGAAGGTCTGTGCCCTCCCCTGAGGGACATGGGGGGACACTGGGATCTGCCTGGCCAGGTCCACTCTTCTTGCACTGATTCCCCTGTCCCCCATGTGGGCCATGGGCTTTCCCCACTATACAGCTGTGACTTGAACCTGGAAAACATCTCAGGAACAGCTTTGGGATGCCTGTCAGTGTGCAGGGAGAGGTCCCTAATGGGGCCAGCACCACAGCATTGCACTGTGGAGACTCTGGGGAGTCTTTCTTCAAGATGCTATGTTTTCTACTTTTTGTTGTTGTTGTTAAAATACCTCTTTGGTCAAGCTCTCTATATTTTAAATAAGACAGAAGCTGTCTCATAAGGTATTAGATGGAAGATACAGTTTTCCCATGGGCTGCCTGAGCAGCTGCAGCCTCGGAGCCACTCGGGAATGCTCCAGGAAAGCCTTCATCTGCACACCCTCCAGGCATTACTCTCCTCTTCCCAGTGCCCTCAGAGGGACGTTTTGAGGTGGCCCATATGGGTAGGAAGGGTCTGGCAAGGCACCCAGGCATTGGTGAGAGGTTATTTCACAGCTTCACCTCTGTGGGGGGAGGGCAGCTCAGGATGGGATGGGATAGGATTTGAAGCTCAGGGAGGGCTGGTGGGGTGTTTTGCTCCCTCATGTGTCTTTCCCCTGCCCCCTCTCTCCCCCAGCCATCTGCAAGGGGCTCTTATTAAGGCAGAGACAGCAAAAGGGAAGAAAGCCGTCCTCGCTAACAAGCTGTTTGCTGTTTATGAGCAGGTAAAGGCAGAGCTGGAATGAATTATTAATAGGGTGGAAATGGGGTCCCTCCACAGATCTGCTGCTAATTCTGGCTCAGCCGAATGTCACACCCTCCTCCCTGGCCGTGGTTTGGGGGATTGATTGCTCCTCCGCTTCCTTCCCCTTCCTGCCGGATCCGAGGCTGTCCGAGCACAAGGTCACCCCTGGCCGGGGCGCTGGGACAGGCTCTGCCTGCCTGTGGGGTTTGGGAGAGCGTGAGTCAGCAGAACCGACCCCGCCGGCTCAGGGTGAGACACCAGGACGCGCTCAGAGAGACGTTTTGCTGTTTTGCCTCTTCCCTTTGGCCTGAAGCAGATCCTCATTCACCGAGCAGCGCCGCTCGTTCAAGGCTCTCGGGCTCCCTTGGGCCCGTCTCTCCGCCAGAGAAGAGATTCGAGCCCTACTCGTGGCTGCTCTTCCCCTTCCCCCTCCAGCCTGCTCTGAATTCGAGAAGCATCTCGTTCATATTTCATCCAGGCTCAGCACTGTGCCCTTCTCTCCACCAGCCCTGGGGAGACATCACCGTGCCAGACAGGGTGGCAGGGCAATGTCCTGTCTCCAGATGGGGAAACAGAGGCAGAGAGGGATTTCAGGAGCAGGTCTGGGCTTCACTAGGCATTGAGGGCTCCAGCTTTCTGAGGACTGAAATCCCCCAGGCACCTGCAGCAGAGCAAAGTAGTGGCTCCCTCACCCAAGCTTGATTTGAGGCTGAAGGAAATCTCTGCTTTCATCCCACGCTGTGTCTGGAGCTCTCCCTGTGGTCTGGCAGCACCTCATGAAAAGGGTCTGAACTGGTCTTTGCACCATAAATGACACAACCTCGGCAAAAGGGTGACATCCAGGCAGGAAGCATCCTCTCCAAAAAGGGAGGATCCAGAGGGAGATGCAGCTTGTCACGCACAAGGGCTGACCCAAGTCACCTGTCCACCCTCACAATGCAGCTGGCACTGCTCCTGCACCGACACAAATCCCCTCACGCCCACTCTGGCTCAGCCAGAAACAGAAAATCTGGTTACACGAGGAATTTCAACCTCCAGCCTGAAACCAGCCCAGTCCATGGGTGACCTCTCCAAGAAGGCCCCAAGCATGCTGTTTGCAGAGTGGCCTGGACGCAGCACTTCCATTTCCAAAGCCCCGGGATGGCCTGGGAGCAGCCCTGCTGCTGGATGCCCTGCCCAGCACCCTGCCCTGAGAGGCGTGTGCAGCTGATTTGGGGGCAGCACAAGGGTTAACACCGCCCGGAAAATTCCACTCCTAAGCAGATAATCTCATCTGTGCTGGGGATACACAAACACACATCACCCGCAGCAGCCCGGCCTCCCATGGAATCGTTTTTGAGCAGCTCTTTCTTTGTGAAGTGCTAATCCCCCGGTGAGCCGCTCTAACCCCATTCCTCCTGCCGCCCTGGGCTCACCTCTACCGTCACCTCCCTGCCGGGGCTGCACCCCACAACCTCCCCCTTTGGCAGTGGGGGCTGCGGGGTGACCTGGAGCCTGGGATCAGAGGCTGATAAACCAGACACCCCTCAGCTGGCAGCCGTGGGCACGCGTTCAAGAACGCGGCAGTTTAATCCCATTGACTGCTTTTTAGCTTGTCTCCAAACTCGGACTTTCTGTACTGGGGACTTGCAAGCTTTGCTCTTCCCAGGGCACTTCCCTGAAGCTTGTTTACAAATTAAGCTGCTTGGATTCTGCCCCATCCCTTCCCTGCCAGATTATTAAGCCCTTGCATCTTGCTACAGAGGTGTATTCGTGTCCGCAGCCCCCAGCAGCGGGAGCACAGCAGCAGCGACCTGTGTGCAGGGCTGCGAGTGCATTATTGATTCAGGACTAAGAAAATGCTTAGGAAGTAGGAAAAGTGTCCTGCTCTCTAAAAGCTTGTGCGCCTTGTAAGCTCAATACATGCAGCCTTTGCAGAGAGGCTCGCTACGCCGCTATTAATAATTTATTCTGCAAGAGAGGCCCTGATAGTTTGAATGGGGGAGGGCAGGATGCAGAGCCCAGGAGTGGGAAAGGGGAGGGAGTGGAGGCTCTGCTGTGCTCCTCAAATGGAGGTACAGATGTTCCCCAGAGCCTCTGTGGAGGGGGCACAGCTGGGTGATGAACACCCCTGCACCCGTGCCAGCCTCTGATCAGGGCTCCTGTATCTGTCTGCTGCATCAAGCCTTTGCTGCTGTGTGCAAAGCATTTGGCTGCTTTATGCTCTGTTTCAGGGGAACAATTCAGCAGGTGCCTGTTAGAGGTTTGGATTGAGTTGTGTCAGCCCAAAACACGTCCTGGCTGTCCCTGAGACCCCAGCAGTGATCTTCTCCTTAGACAGGGCTCCCTAAACCTCCTGACTGGCAGCACTACAGAGCTGGAGCAGCTGACTTAGCCAGCAGATGGGGAGTTACAAACCCTTCGGCTGGAGTAGAAACCAGTTGAATCCGTGCTAATTCTCCCTTTGGGACGTGGAAGTGTCAAGGCAGGACTGGACACGGAGGTGGCAGCATCCCTGGGGAGCTCAGCACCGGGGCAGCAGAGACCCACTGCTCTGGGGTGCGCAGCATCGTGGCAGAGGCTGGAGTGGTGGCACCGTGTGTGGAGCTGCCCCACGGAGGGCAGCAGAGGGAAGGCTGCTCCTGAGAGGCTCCTGCATGGATGGGAGCCAGCAGGGAGGAGACCCAGCCTGGTGACTCTGCAGCGCTGAGCTCCTGGGCCAGCAGCCCCGGCCAGGCCCCTCCTGTGGCTGGAGCCTGCCCGGGGACAGCTGGCACTGCTGAAATCCAGCCCAGAGCCAAAAGGCAGCGGTTCCCCTCAGCCTGGCTGAGGGTAGCCCTGAGCAGATGTGCAGAGGCATGGGTGCCAAACGGGGCAGGGCACTGGAGCAGGGTGGGAGCGGGGTCACTGCTGCAGTTGTCCCCTCTGGGTGTGCTGGTGGCTCTGCCTGTAAGAGAAGCGTGAGTGGGAACCTCATGGGACATTTCTGAGCTGCAGGGGATGGCTCATCTACCTGGGGTGAAGGCTGGAAGTCCAAATTGCTGTTTGCCAGGGCTTTGCAGGCTGTAGCTTCTCCCCAATGACATCTCCAGAATGGTCACCAGCAGTGCTGTGTGGTTTGGGGAGGGAAAAGCCTCTTTGGTGTTTTCCAACAGAGAAACCTGGGCTCTGTGTTGAACCGCCTGTGTAACTGGGTCAGCTGAAGCTCCACTCTCAAAAGGCTGATGGTAAAAGGGTGGTTTGGGATCTGAAACTAAAGTTAGAACTGGACTTAGACTCAGGGAAACCAGAGTGTGGTAGGAGAGCACTCCTTCCCACTCTGGCAGGATTTTCTGTAGAGAAAAATAGAAGGAAAGTTTATTGGGAAATCATATCTATGCTGTCGAATACAGTGCAGATTTTAAATTAAATAAATAGGAAGGATTTTCCTGAATACCTTTGGCTTCAAAAGTTGCCTATTGAAAGCTGTGGTACCTGGAGCTGCTGAATGAGTGTAAGGGCTGCTGTAAGAACTGCTCTCCCAGCTCTGGCAACACTTCTCAGCAAGTCTTCAGTCCATTCATTCTGCTTCTCCCATCTGGACACTGTTCCCTTTGAAGAGCAAAGCTTTCCTTAAAAGTAGTTTACTCTTCCGGCATACCTTCAAGGTAGGGGAAAACTTTCTGCTCGCTGTACCAATTAAATCTACTCGACAGCTTCATTTTTATCACTGTATCTTTTCCATCAGCAAGTGGAAATAATCCTTGTTAGGGGAGTAGCATCCCACTTTACAACAAGATGAATCCCGAACTGGGCATTTAAGGAAATTGTTACAGGCTGTTGAGGGAAAATCCCGTTTGCTCAGCACTCTCTAATTTGAAGCTGAATTGTATTCTTTCATTTTTCTGTGAAGCCTTTCCTTTTAAAACACTCAGATCCTGCTGCACTCTGAAGTAGCCTCAGTGGCAGGAGAGGAGCAGTGTGTAATTTGCTGAGCAGCTAATAATGTACAACGCAAGGGTCTGGCCCCAAGGGCAAGGAGCCACTGATCCTGACTTCAAACAGTGTCCTCTGCAGCAACCCTGATGCTGAGGAGTGATTAAGGGTGGGAACACAACCAGAAGGCTCCAGCTCTTTCTCCCACACTCAAAAGCAGTGCCACGATGGGCGCAAGGGGTGGATTAGGAAACCTAATGGGTGGAAATGGCAGCAAGTTGTCTTTTCCTGGTTTTCCTCAAAAGAAAGGGGAGCATTTTCCAGGTGTTAATTTAACGGGCTGGAGGCTTTGAGGGGGAAGAGGGGCTGTTAGCACTTCGCAGCTGTGAAAAGAAAGTTGCATCTTTCGGTCCCTACAACCCTGCCAGGGGTGTCACAGGTGATCTGACAGCAGAGTGAATTTCTGGTGCTGCTGAATTTTGGCATAAAGGCAAAGTGATCGTGCCCAGGGCCATATGGATTCCACAGTGAAGGGCAAAGGGGAGTTCCAATCGCTCTGCTACGGCCAAGGATGGGTTTGCAACCAGCAGTGGGTAGTGCTGATTTATACCAGGAGGAGGGAGAATGTCCACTTTTCTTGGAAAGGATTTTCCATTGGACTTGTATACAGGCTCTGCTTAGCCCAAAGGATGTCCTTGAACCCTAGGGCAGTCAAAAGGCTGGGAATACCTCGTGCTTTTCCCCCCTTTTCCTTTTTCCCTGGTTCTACTCAAAACAAGGCAGAACTCTGGTGGGCTGGGAAAGGGCTGTGGCTCTCTGCTCAGGGTACCAGAAGGGATGAATCCATCCTTTCAGCACCAGAACATGCTGGATCTTTAAAAATGCTTTTGGAAGAGCGTTGCTGAAGCAATTCTTTTTCCCTTCTCACTTTAAAAAGTTTTGGCTTTTAATCATCCCTAAACCCACAATCCCTTGTTTGCACCTAAAAAGGTGTAGGAATATATATAGATGGGTAGAGTTGTACGAGATGGGCTAAAAGGGTTTCTTAGCCCAAAGGTTTGTCTGCTTTTTCCAATTTTAGCACCCAGCCCACAGGAGAAACAGTCCTTTAGTACAAGCCTTATAACCACATGTCATTCAGAAAAGTTTAGCTAAGAATTAAACTAAACATCCAATTTGGCTGCATGTGTAATGAATAAATAAAGCCTTTTCCTTTCATGTACCCGTGCCAAAGTCAACAAGCTCTATTAGCTGATGAAACAATGCTGACGCCAAGTAAAAATACCCCTGACCCATCAATATGGGCTGAGAGCTCGGCCCTGCATCAAAGAGTGTTGTCAGAACAAGAAATACTGTCTCGACACCTCTGGTGGGGGGGGGGAGGCTCCCATTCCTGCAGCAAGGTGGGTTCCCTGCACTCTCACTGAGATGTCAAGGAGCACCAAAACCATCCCATAATGACCATCTGTTATGGATATCTCTCCTTGTTGCTGCTGGAATGATTTGGAAACCCCTTGAGCTACAAGGAGGTGGGGCTGGGCTTTGGTCTTTGCTTGCTCCCCATTGCACGCCCTGTGTGTGAATTCCCCACAAAACCTGAGGGATTTTTATCCTCAGGCATAATTTATTTATTTTTGTGTGCAAGATGCTGACGCTTGAAAGTGAAACTCCCAAAGGTCCCTGCTTGGTATCAAAGAAGTGCTGCAGCATCTCAGAGCATCTCAGCACCTGGGAGCAGCCTGCCAGCTGTGCCACCCTGCTCCTCCTCCTGCCCAGGAGGGTGGGAAGGTGAAGGAGCACCACATCTCCCCTCTGCCCCATGGGGAGTGCAGCTCGGCCATTTCCCAGCTGGCTCTGCCCTGCAAAGCCCTCTGCTTTGAAATCCACATTCAGCTGCTCCGTGCCATGCCCTGCCTGTGATCTTTGAAGTCTCACCCCTCCCCTGACACCCTTGATTTAACAGATCTATTCCCTATTAGTCTTCAGTCACACTTTCAGTTTCATTCAGGCTTTTATTTACTTATCCATCTGTCTTCCTGCTCCCACCACTCCCCCTGCCCTGCCAGGAGGCAAAGTACAATTCATTTTTCAGGTGACCCTGCCAGGAAGGCGTTGACATGAATAGGAACAGGTTCAGAAACTGTGGAAAAAGCAAAACCCTTGACTTTAATAAGCAGCAAAACACTTCCCAATCAGAAGGAAGCAGCCAGATGTGACCAGAATTGCTATAGAACACAAAGGACGGTCCACCAAATAATTCCTGCCATCTCTTGAAGCCTCCTTGTGCAGAAGTCTTGTGAGCATTGCTGGAGCTGTGGCAGGGCAGTGCATGCTCCCCTGGGCTGTGCAGCCTCACAGCACACACTGGCTGTCTGACAAGGTCCTGGCTGTCACCAGGACTCTGCTCCTCGCCTGCCCTGCACGGGGATATG
Source organism: Phainopepla nitens (assembly GCA_013400175.1). NCBI lineage: Eukaryota > Metazoa > Chordata > Aves > Passeriformes > Bombycillidae > Phainopepla > Phainopepla nitens. Next base: position 140,296 of record VXBQ01014777.1, on the reverse strand, counting down.
GTGCAGCTCACTCCTGTCTGGCTGCCTTGAGCATGGAGGGGTGTTTGTGTGTCTTTAGTTTTGATTGCAGCTGTCTGAGCAGGGCAGGAGCCCCGCTGGGCTGCGCTTAATTCTGAATAACTCGAGTTTAACTGCACGGACAGTCCCCTGCTGATTTGAAAGACACCTAAGAAAGCAATACAGTCACCGTAAGAACTTCTCTGCTGGAAAGCCAGGCTCCTATGAGAACCCACCTGTTACAAGGAAATAATTAAAACCTGAAGAGAAAGGATAACAGGACACCAAAAGGCACCTGAGCAGGCTGGCAGCGAGGAGCTGCCCTGGGTTTGTGTGAGCTGCTCGCCCTCCCCTCTGGCAGCGAGGGCTCGGAGGCTGTAACGATCCGTGGGCAGAGACATCGATTTTTGTCCAGCACTTCCTTAGTGCAGGGGGAGCAAACTCGGCTCACATCCTCTGCGGGCTCCGCTCCCTCCCCCTGCACGTCGATAGGTGTCAAGTCACCGCCCAGCCCCGGCGATGGAAGGGCCATTTCTTGCTGATTCCACTTTCCACTGACCATAAGGGATGCTCAGCAGTAAGTGGCCACATGTCATTCTCGGTGACAGAGGCCGTGAAAATTTACCTTGATGGCCTCCCAGCCCAAACCACTCCAGTGCTAAGGGTGGATTGAAGCCCGGATCTCTTCTGCAGCCACCCCCTACTCTGTGCACTGAGTGCTGGGTGGGCTCCTTGCTCACCTCAGCAGGGCTGCTCTTCCTCTGCTTCGTTTTTATAACTCTTTAGTCCTCTGGAGAGAACAGCACTGGTGTAAGACTGGGGAGAAAGGGCCATGAATACAGTGGTATTTCACAAACCCATCCCAAAAAATCTAAAAAATACCTTGCAATATATTATTCCTGTTCTTAGCTTGATTCTTCACCAGGGAATTGCTCGGGGACGTTGCTGTGAGTGCTGGTTTCTGTTGTGGGAGGCGAGAGCCGGGCCAGGCTGGGGTGAGGCAGGGACAGGAAGGCAAATCCATGTTTTGCATTTGTGTAGCTCTCATTCACGGCTGTACACGGTGTTTGCAAGTGTTACAGCACATGGCAGGCGTACGCTACAAGGAAATACTGCTGGTGCCCAGAATAGAAAGATTTCAGCTCAGTATTGACTGAATCAAGAGATGCAGAAAGCTGATTGCAGCTTGTGTCTTTTGCTTCCTTGGAGGTCAGTGGAGCTGAAGTCTGGAGCATCCTTAACCAGAGAGGGTTTGCAAAGAGCTGCAGCGAGTGTAGTGGGAAGCAATCTGGTGTTCTCCCTTTAATCCTTCTGCAGTCAGTCAGATAAATGGAAATACAGACTGACCCATCAATAGTTAACGGTTTTATTTGCAACCTTGGACTTAATCTTTCTTTTCAAACGATCTTTTAAAAGGAAAAGCTGCTACTTATCTGGAATTAGTGGAAATGTCTTCCCTGGTACTAATGAGAGCCCTGAGGCTGGAGGGAACTGGGTAACTACTGGCAGCATGTTCTGATGATCATAAATGTTTGGCATCCCTTGGTGTTGAAAGAGCATTTTTCTCTTGGATTTTCAAGAGGTGCCCTGACTGGTTGGGCCCAGGGTATTTCCTTGGTGGCAAACTGAGGTATGGGGTAGCACTGGCAATAGAAAATGGGACTCCCTGCATTGATTTAGAGGGAGAACTCCCCTTCTCATTATAATAAAATAATATACTCTTTTAGAAGACACTCCTAGTCCAGTGCTCAGCCCAGTGGAAACCCTGCCAGCATGGGCTGGCTTGGTGTCTGTCCCTTAAATGTGTGCCTGGACCACTCCTGGGGGACCTTTGGGAGGGGGCATTACTGTTTGGCTCTTTGCTTTGACCCCTGAACTCTTTAACAATGTAAAGCCTTGTGAATTATAAATCAAATGTTCCTGCTGAGCTTTGTGGTGCACGGAATGAAATGCGATGATTAATATTTAAGAGAAAATAAGTTAAAGATTTTAACTACAAGGGCAAATGTCTGTCCACAGAGCCCTTTCATGTGGAGAGGGAGAACCATATTTTCAGGGGCTTTAGTGAAATTTGCGGCTGTCAGACCAACTGCCAGAGCTGTGGGTGTGCAGGGGCCAAACTACCCCACTGCCCTGCCCTTCACTCTGCCTCCAACTGAGACCATCTGCCCACGGCCTGTAAGATCCCAGCAGTGCTGGAGCAGCCCTTTGGGATGGGACTGGCAAGCACACCAAACACTTTAGCAAGCAGAGGAGCAGCTCAGGTTGTGTGCTTGCAGGGGCAGAGCCTTTCCAAAATCCAGACCTCACCCAGGACTTGCTCAGCCCTCCCTGGCTCCTCCTCGCCCTCCCCTCAGCACGCCAGCCCCGTCCCTGCTGCAGGACTGGCACAGCACCGCGATGGGCAGGGTGCCTTCTCCCTGCTCTGCAGACTGACAGCCCCAGGCAGTGGCCACCGTGGCCACCCGGACCCAGAACGTCCTTACAGTGGCACCTGGGCTGGACACTGCCTCCAGCCACCAGCAGAGTCTGTTCTAAGGCAGCAAATAAGGAGGGAAACACTTACATGGGTGCAGAACCTCTCCGGAGGATCCCCACAGGTGATTCCTGCCGGGTCCACCCGCACGGTCACGTAATCCTTCATCCGCATGGCCTTGGGCTGGCAAGCATAAAACTCCCATGAGGGGCCATCGTCCGTGGTCACCCAGGACTTGCAAATGTCATACTGTCCCATGGCCAGGGGGACGCAGTGCACGAGGAGAGCAGCCAGGTAGAGCATGGCAGCTGCGGCCAAGCGCGGGATCCCTGGGCGAGGGCAGTGCCGAGAGTCCCGAGGAAGGCAGCTACTGGGCTAGGGGTGGCTCTCGGGATCAGCATGGAAACTCCTCATCTAAAAATGCTCCAGTCGAAGGAGATCCAGACAGTAACGGGGTGATCCCACTCTGCACGCCGTATCTGGATGTGGAGAGCTCCTCTCGGCACAGAAGCCAACTTTGCAATTCACTTGATTGGGAAAGTTTTGGCCAGAGTTGCTGATCAGTGGTCAAAAGTCTTCCTTAACCTCATTTTTCCCCCTCTTATTGTACGAAAGGTCTTCCAAATCAGCATGAAAATATCTAGAGGTGACTCCAGTCAATCAATACAAAGATCAAGTTCTGAGTTGCTGATGAAATTTGATAGGAGTAAATTGGAGAGGCTGTGAGATGGTGCTGGATCAGGTTTTCCTCAACCTTCTGGTCTGCTCCGAACGCGTCGCTGTGGAAAGTGCCTTAAACTGTGTCTGCCTTAATTATTGGGGTGTTTGGACATTAGCACATAAAATAAATAGAGCATCTGGTCTTCAGTACAACTCTGACAAGAGAGGCTGCTCAGAGCTAAAACTCCTTCTTCCCAAAGGATGGTCGTGTCAGCGTGAACAGGTCGGGTGCCCAGATCCGTGGTGGTCCCAGCAGCTGCTCGGTGGTCACTGGGGTGACTGGGGCAGGGCTGGCCTTGGCTTCTCCCGCTGGGTCCTGTGGTGCTGGCGAGGATTCCTGCCCAATTCTGCCTTTTGGCAACGGAGCACCAAGTCCCCAAAGCCTTCAGCTGCAAGCCATGGGGCTACCTGAGGTCTCCTCTCTCTTTCATGGTCAGGGCAAAGGCAGAGCTCATCAGCAGGAGGGACCTGCAAGAAATTGGAAGACAAATTAGGTGGGATCAAGTGGGGATAGTTGGAGCAAGAAGAACAACAGGGGTCCCTCAGGAGGCAGAGCCCTCAGCTGGGCTTGCCAAGCCACCAGACAGGTTTTTGTAACAGGGAGATATACAACTTTAATAAAAAGCAATCCATAGTAAGATGCTTATGGCTTTTCTGCTGTCTGGGAGAAGGGAAGGAGCGCTGCCCAATTTAAGGTATCTGCTTTGCAACAGCAGCTGGGCAACAGGAGCTCTAATGGGTCTTCAAATAATATCAAGAAGCAGCTATGGGTCATTAGAAGATGGGGAATATGCAGGCAGAGTAGGGGTAGACAGACAAATTGGTAGTCCTAAAAAGATAAGCAAATAAATAAGACAGCTGGGGAGACAGATACATTGTCCAGCATCCCCACATATGATTTATCTGAACAATAACGTTTAATAAAAAACAATTTAAAGTCCTAATAACATTTAGGTTCACCTAATACAAAGAGCAATGACCTTCCCAGTATTCATTTCAGGTTAGAACAACATTTCTGCAATTTTGTTGTCTTTCCAGTAGAGCTATAAAAATTGTAAGTAATTACAAAACAAAATGACAAAGAACTGAAGTGGAGAGGGGGAAAAAGTCAAACCCTCTCTCAGTATTAGATTTAGGAAGGAGATCACATCCAAGAAGGTGGGAGGCACATATCTAGAACACAAATTTACCTTCAGATAATTCCCTTTCTATTTCTTTCCCCAACTTTTCTTTCACGATTGAGGCATATCTGCTTCAGCAGCGTGCTTAGCATTTGCTTTCTCATGAAGCTCAGTTACTAAAGCTCAGAAGCTCCAGGTTAACAGATGCATCGATCCGTGTTCGGGGGCTTCACTCCACTCTGCTACCATCTCCCTTTCCCCTCTTTTTGCTTGAAAGATTGCTGATTGAGATGAATGAGTTCAGAAAAGAGAAGCTGTCTCTCATGCTTCATTGCCAGCTCTCAACGAAGAGCCTGTTATAGCTGCGTTGGACCTGAATAAACTCCCAGAAAAAGAATAGACTGGCTGCTATTTTTATATTATGAGTAAATGTAGTAAAAATAATAAGCCAGCGTGACACAGTGTTTATAAGTCCTACTTACATCAGAGCTGTCTTTTCAGTTATAACAAGTCAGTTCCTAATTATTACATCAAACTGGTCACTGCCAAGTGCCTGATAACAGCGGAGAGTGAGAGACTCCAGTATTGTGTAGAAAACAAGCAGGGTAGTTTTAATGAGGACTCCAGTGCTGTTAAGTTTATGGATCTATTTTCACAGCCTCAACAATTATATCTTGCACTTGAATGGCTGTCAGGGAAAAACCCAGGTAGAAAGGATCTATAGTATCTATTAGAGTCTTGTTATGCTGGCTAAATGTCACAGATTCCCAGGGAAATGAAAATTTGCTGGAAAAAAATGCATTTACTGTCAAGTCCATCAGCCAGGCAAGTGGGTTTGGGGCGAAATCTGCAGCTCAGCACTCACTTATTCAGTCCAGTCCCTTTGCAGAAATAGTTGGAGTGTTGCTCTAGAATGAGCCAACATACTGCACACGGGGCAGAGATGTTCCCCAAATTAAAGGTTTCACCCTGCTTGATTTGGTTTGGTTCTTAGAAAAATAAATCTACACCTGATATTATTAAGAAACTGCAGTTCATGGGAACAAATAGAATCAATGCTCTTTTTTTCTCTTTGAAGAGTACTCAGCACTCACTGGGGACTGATAGCCAGAGTATTAAAAACACAAAATTAGATTGTGTCTTGACTTAGCTGGCTCCGGGTTTTTTTCTTATTATTGGATTAACACCCTATTGAAATAAAGGGACAACGCTGAGCAACAACCGAGCTGCTCTTGGATTAAGAGCAGAAAGTAAACTCAATGAAGGAGTTTTTAATTTTCTCTCAGAAGTGTTGCTCTCCCTGCGAACTCTCCGCTCTTCCCCCGCGCTCACGGAGCGGGAGTTGTCCTGTTTGCGACGCCGACCATCCCTTCCCCGCGCCCGGACGGCGAAGTTGGGGCCGGGAGCCCGAGCCCAGGGCACCGCTGCGCGGCTCCCGGCTGAGCACCCGTAAATCCCGCTCGCATCCCGCCGCTCTCCCCGATGGATTCGCGGCTCCCGGCAAAACCCGGTGCCGCTCCCGCTCCGCCCCATCCTCCCCGGTTTCTTTTGCACTGAAGCACTTTGGGGGGGCTGCACGGACTGGGGAGGGAATCGGCGGGGCGGGGAGAGCCCCCCGGCTTCCCAAACTCCGGAGTGGGAAAATAAACCCCATCCCGCGGCGGGGAGACGGGGATGTTCCGGGGAGGGGGACAGCGAGCGGGACACCCCAGGAAAGCGTGGGAACAACTTGGGAGGCGCGGGGGGACCCGCAGCGTTCGGGGCTGGGGCAGATGCCGCCGCTGCCCGCCCCCCCTCCGCCCCCGCTTTCCCCCCATCCCCGGCGCTGCGGGTCCTTACCGGGAGGGAGCTCTGCGGCGCGGGGCTCCCGGCGGAGCAGCGAACTTCGGGGCCGGGGGAACCCCCAAAACACACCCCCCAGCCCTGCCCAGCCCTGCCCTGCCCTGCCCTGCCCTGCCCAGCGCGGCGGGCGGGCGCTGCGCCGCCGGCCCCCAAGGGCAGATGGCCGGGGGAGCTTTGTGCAATCCGGGCTCCCCTCGCAAGTTAATGCCGAGGCTGAAATCCCTTTTGCTCTCACTTTCAATCACAATCGGAGCTTTTATCTCCGTGCCTGATCCCGGCTGCGTAACTTCCTCTGTGCAGCTTTAGCACACACCATCCCACCGGCGGCAATGGGCTTCTTAAAGGTGCAGGAGGAAATGCAGGGGGGGAGGAGGAGGAGGGAGGGAAAACCACCCGAGGAAGAGGAGGCTGCGAGCGGGAGCCTTCAGCCCCGGTGGCGCCGCGGCTCCCGGTGCAGCATCCGCGCCGTCCCGCTGCCCCCGGCTGGGTAACGGCAGCCGGGAATGCCGCTCCTCGGGGTTTCTCTTTTATTTTTTTCCTTTAAGAGCTTAAAAAAAAAAATTTTAAAATCATGAGCTCATGTTTGCTCGAGAGAGAGGAAAAAAAAAAATCTCCAGTCACGAGGGTTTCCCCACACGTGTAAGTCCTCGCTTGGTGTGCCCTGAATATTTTGGGGAGGCTTCTGCTGGCGAAGATGCTGTAAATGAGGCTGCGTGCGTGTGTGCTGGGGGAAGAGGGGGTGGTTGGAATTAATAGGATAAACAAAGCAGGAACTCGGAGATGGGGAAATCAGACGGCTGGGAAATGCTCGATCCTGGTGGGAATGTGCTGTGAGATTTAACCGAACCAGGTTTTGTTTTGGAAAGGTGGGGGATGAACGTGCTGGAGTGGAAGGTGTGACAGCACCTTCCAGCGCGGGGCTGGAGAAGCAGCTGGGGTTGCTGAGGTCAACTCTGTTGTGTCCATGCTGAGGGGCAGAGGGGGCTCCAGCTGTGGACAGGGTGGATAAAGTTTTCCCTGCACCAGGCAGCTGCTGAAGACAGAACTCCTGAGCAGCGACAGGTTTTTGACACATGGATAAATGACAGTTCATGGATAAACGACAGTTCATTTATGGGGAGGAAAACCAAAGAATCACCACTGCCTCCTATGTATACAACCACCAAAAAAAATGACTGCTCCTTCCTAACCAAGAAGTCAATAATTTCTAAGCCAGAAAATGCACTGTCCATCTTGCACGTGGTTTGAACCTCGTGCACTCATTATTTTGTTATATGGTTTCCTTTGACCCATTGCCCTGAGGTCTCTGGGTGGCCTCTCCCATATAAGAGTCCCTGGAAAACACACGATTCATCCTGCAACCAGGCAGAGGTGATTTAGAGCTCTTCTGGGAAACGTTCCCCATGTTCTGGAGCATAAGTGAGATTTATGAAATGCTGGCATTGTGTCTTGACTGTGGCCCAGCCAAAACGCGACGCTGATGTGCAGGGTGGTCTTTACCCACAAGGATGTCTTTTCTTCTGGCTCAGTTTCCACTCCAGGACACGGTCTGATACTTTCCACATGGCAACTTCTTCTGTAAACACTTATTTTAGAGCAGCAGTATAGCGTAAGTGAGGAGCACTGGCTGGGAATCCAGGGCTGGCTAATATTCCTGGATTTCACTTTGTGCCTTTAGGTCTGCTCTGTAGTAATGACTCCCCTGGAAATTCCCCACGTCTCACTTATTACTTCTTTATTAGTTATTATGGTACAGTAACAGGATAAAAAGGAGTTGGTATTTCATTTTCATTCCCTCTAATAGCCACGGCAAAGACCAAGTGGTGTGCTGATTATTGACATCAGAGTTAAGTGATATGCACGCATCATTAGGTTTCAATTGGAAAGAATAACAGCACAGTGTGAGTCGTCACACTTCTAAACTCCGTGGCATTTAAGGAAAAACCAAAGTCGTTTTTCATAGCCCTGCAAGCTCAAAAGATCACAAGCTGGCAATAATACTTGTATAGACACAGGTAAAAGGCGCTAGCTCCAGGCAAAGCACCGGAATTATCCCCCCGGAGAGGCCGGCAACAGCTGTGGGGCTTGTCCGAGGTTACACCGCGATCCAGGAGCAGGCTTGGAGGATGGGGAGTCACCCAGCTCCTCGCAGGTGTGGCTCCGAAGGTCCTGATGCTGGGCAGGAGAGGGATTGTGTGTGGCACTCACAGACCCTGAAGGAAGCGCTGCTCTCACAGGCTGGGGGCAGTGGGGAAGAGTTGGAGTCATGGTTTCCTTTTAGACCATTTGCAATTTTTTACCCAAGCACGTTTTGCAAATGCTTAATGTTGGCTATAGTTTTCTTCTGGATGAAATTTCTGTGGGGAGGAAAAATGGACGTGTTTATCCTGGAGGGGACATCTCAGCTCCCTCCCTCGTGCCGAGTGCTGCTTCCTCACACGAGGAGAACACGGTTGAAAATCAATGGGTCTGCATGGAGATTTAATTACTCCAGCATAGGCAGGGGTGGAGAATAAGGCTCTTAATATTTAATACAGCCTCTGTTCCCAGAGGGATCCCCAGGGCTCAAGGGCCAAATGTAAGCCCATTAAAATCAGGTGTAATTCTATTGACATATGCGGGCTCGCACCTGTTTATACCGGGGCTATATCTGGCTCTCTAAATCTAAATGGCAAACGGTGCTTTTGACATGTGTGGAAGAAGAGGGAAGTGTTTTCCCGACTTGGGATGATAGAGGATGTACTGAAACAACAGAAGGTAAACGTGACACCTCCCAGTCCCTGCTCACTAACACCTCAGCTGGGCTGAGCCTGCTGAGAGCCATCCGAGATCGCTGCCAGAATAAAAGCCAGGTTATAGACGATATTTCATTTGAGGATACATATTGCTGTATCCCCTATAACAGCAATACATTCTTTTTATGCTCCTTATCTAGCAGTGTGCGGCCAAGGATGTCAAAGTGCCTCCTGCAAGTGAGTAAGCATTTTATTAGGTGGGAGCACACAGCTTGGAAATGTGCTCCGAGCCCAGGAGCAGGTGAGAGACCCCTTTGTGAGGGGTGATATCTGCCAAGCACAGCTCTACCCAGACTTTGTTCCAGTGGTGCCTTTCTCCAGCCCACCAGGAGCTCAGGAAAAGGGAGGACGTGACTTAAAGGTGCTTTTGTTTGGGATGTTACAGATGATGGAGGTGAAGGCTGCTTGCACCTCGCACTTCCAGAGGAGATTTGTCTCATCTCACCCTGCCCTTTTGTTCTCAGCAAGCTGAATGTGAAAAAAGCTCCCAGTTTGATCAGGATGGGAAGGTTTGTGCTTCCCAGTTCCTCGTGCTTAGTGCAAAGACAAAATCACGGAGTTTTAGAAGGCAGAGAGGCATAATATTTTGTAGTTAGGAGAAATGCTGGAAAACCCACACAAAGCCTGAGAAACTGAGCACCAGCCAGCTCTGGCACACGCAGGCCGGGAGGGTGGATGGGGGCATTTATTTCCTTGCCCTCCTGCCCGGGCTGCTCTGGCCTCGGGGCAGACCCTGCCCTGCTGCGAGGCACACGGGGAGCAGGGGAGGGAAGAGCCGAATGCTTCAGTCCCTGGAGTACTCCACATTTTTCTTCCTTTGTGAAAGCTACTGGGGAAATGGCAGAGAGCATCTGCTCTGGGAGGGGAGGCTTCCCCGGCTGCCTCCTCCCACCCTCCCGCACAAGACCTCGGGATGCATTTTCTGCAGCTCAGCCGGTTTCACAGGGCCCTGAGCGAATTTTGCCCTCCCTGATTAGATAACCAAAGGAGCAGTGACTGTACTCTCCAGAGAGAAGATGCTGTCTCTTTCCTGCCAGAAGGACAGCTGGAGGGAGGGTGGGATTTTCAGCATGCAAGCACTTAGCCAGATCAAGGAAATGGGATGCAAAGCATTTTAGGCTAAGAAAGGTTGTTGTGCAGGGAAACATGAGGCTGCTTTTCTGTTCGGGAGATAACGCTTCTCAAAATGCTCCTGCGTGCCAAACTGCAAGCCTTGACTACAGCAGGTCATTGCCTCTTTAAGGAAAACAAGCATGACAAGTCAGAAAAAAAACCCATCACTGTCTCTGCTGAAAAACTTTGATCATTTAAATATTATTGATGTGCATTAACCCCAGCAGAGATGGGCTGGGTGATGGGAAGTGCTTCACCTTGACACAGGGAAAATATGTTGCTTTCTGCTGCCTCGTCTTTTGTTTCATATATCAAATAGGAGCCCAGCCAAGTGAATCAGCTCAGAAAGCATTTTGGATGTATTTGATTTTTTGGGGAAGGTAGAGCTTTCCTCATCTTTACCAGCTGTGGGGGTGTAAGCATGGATAAAAACAGGAGGACTGTTTAAAGGAGGGATCTATAATTAACAACCCCTCAGAAGGGGAACTTTCCTTTTAACTTACTATTAAAGTGGAAGTGTTTGGAGAATATACAGTTTTGGCTCCGGGGATCTCCTCTGTATCCTTGGCTGAGCCCTGTGAATTCCTCTAATTCCTGCCTCAGAGAGTGTCTGGCTTTAAAAACACCTCCTGCTGCCCCATGGAGGACTCACCTCAATCCCTGGGTGGATTCTCGTGCTCGAGGAGGGCAGCAGAGGGAGAGCAGCTCCCTTCCCAGGGCAGGGCTGTGTTCCCCCAGCAGCCCTGAGCCCTGTCCTGGGAGGAGATGCCTTCCACAAAAGCTTTTTAACCTGAGGAAGGAACGTGTCACTTCTAATGGAGCTGACAGCAGCAGGGAGGGGTTTTAGATAAGAGGCTGAAGAACACACTTGTAATGAGTGAAGTAATTGAATAAATGCTGACAATTTGATGTGGAAAATGCATAATCAGCTCGCTGTGGAAGGTTGACTTGTTCTTTTTTCCTTCTTTCCTTAGCACTGGGATAAACACATTCATTCTCTCCCAAGCAGGTGATTTTGTGTTCAGCAGCACAGAAGCTGCAGACCCATGCACATGTTCCCCTCCCAGGCACACATGTGCTCATTCCCAGATGATCGACCCAGTTATGCTAAGATGCTGTTAAGAAATACGCATGTAATAAATCTCAACACTTAACTTTTGTCTTGGGTCACGTGCTGGTTGAACACTTTTTGCTGGCTCCCAGATCACACTCCCTGTGCCCCTACTAGACAGAAAGGTGCCAGTCCTGGGTAGTGACAAAGGAGGCCCACCCCAGGTGGCACCAAGAGCTGATCATGCAGAAATAACTGTGATCTCAACTGGCTTTTCAGATCCCAAGCACAGCTAATAAATTGTGGATGCAAACAGTAGAGCTGACATAATCCACTGCAGTGACTTTCCCTACCCAACCACCATCTCAGCTCTACGCAGATGGAAGCTCAGTGAATTTCTTGTCTTCAAGCCCCCAGTTTTAGCGTGACAATGGGAACAGTATCATCTGTGTCATATATGTTGGAAGCAATGAATAGAGAGCTGAGCTCACTCATCTACTTGCATATTGAAGATATGGAAAAAACCTCCTCTTGCTTACTCTGCTGCCTACTCAAATATCTGTGAATCAAGGAGGAAAATATGTGCCCTTTTGTACAACAGATCCCAGTGTCCTTGAATAAAATGATTGCTCAATCCAGTCTTCTGAGATGAGTGTGAGGCTCAGAACCAACTGTGGTGTGGGGAGCTCTCCATTTCTGCAGGGTGGTGGATGAAGGGCAGTTCCTGGATTAAGAGTGTTCAGCAAGGTGGATACTTTGACTTTATGTCATCAGGGCACCTTCTCCCCTCCACATGCGAATCAGCACTTGTGTGCCTGGGGCACGGAGCTTTGACCTGCCGAGTGTTAAATAAATCACAGCACACTGCCCCCAAACCATTAGCATGGAACAGCACACACCCAAGGGAGACAAGCTAAGGACACAGCAGAGCACGGGAACAATGAGCCATAGAAGCTCTTTCCTTTTGGATGGAGTTGAGAGAGCTGTTTATTGCAGAGAAAGTGGCATAGCAGAACACAGCAGCTCATCCCATGGAAGCACTGGGCTATGACTCCACAGCCAAGGCTGAGCTCATGTTTGGGCTTGGTTCTCCCAAACCAGCTCTGGATAACCTTCTTTTTCACTCCAGCAACTAGTTTTCCTCAATGTTATATATGTCTTCAGCACTAGAAGTGAGATCCAGATCAAGCTTTAAGGGATGGCATTTACATGTTTTTTCTTGTGCTTTTGGTATTAATTTCATATGCAGTGGAAAAGTAATATCCTGTCTGTCACTAGAGAGGAAAAGATGTGCGTGCGTGTATACGCACAGACATTGCTAACTGTTGAGCTTTTTCACTCGAATTTCGTTTTGGGGAAAATTTCTAAATTAAAATGAGAACCAGATGCAGGAACGAGTGTGAAATACCAATAAGGCCAAAGCACGAGATGTTTTCTCTTGTTTTCGTAACTCGTGGTCTTTGTGTGTAAGATTGTATTGCATGGCAACTGCATTCACACTTCCCTTTAATAAAAGATCCAAGCAGATGGACCCACTATTAACATGTATCCCCCAGATTTGCATATTTCATATTCATGCCAAGATGGCACTGAGCTCACATGGGATGAACAAGGCTGATATAAACACAATTGCACCAGCTTAATGCAGTGATCAAAGAGTATTGTCCCAGCATCCCCGTTAGGAATCCAGTTTAATATTAGTTATTAATATTGTTAAACTCCTACCGGAGTCAAATTAAGGTCTTCCAAATAGAGTGGGACAGGGCTCTTAGGTACTACAAGTGGATGAATATGTTATGAATTCCTGAGAGAGAGGGCTAAGAAACAACATTTGCATCTGAGCTGTGAGGAATCCAACGCTGGAAATGTGCAGACCTCGAGCTTTGGGTCCAGTGTGCTGTGTAATTAGGACTCGCTTGAAATTCAGATCTTATCCAAGATCTGTATCTGGGTTTCTCAGAATTCAAGTGCAATCTCTTCTAGTCAGAAGACAAGCCTATCTGTAATATCTCGTCAAATATTAGGCATAACAAAGTGGTATTCTGGAGCCCAAAATATATTTGATCGCATTGTTCTAGTCCATTAATCAAACACTGCACTGTACATACTAATAGGATCAAACATTAGGAAATATTTATGAATGAGCATTGTTGTGACTGCAAAAATTAAACACAGCAGGTTTTAAATACACAAGATCTCAAAAAGGAAAACTTGATTATCTCCTGCATTTCTGGTGCCAAATTCAGCGTGAATTTTAAGTGAATCTTAGGTAGCTTGTGCTTGAGTAATTTATACCTCCCTTCAAAGTGTAGATTATATCTGCTCCCACCTCTATTGAACTGTCCCAAGGAAATGAGGCAGCACCAGTTTTGGGGAGGGGCTGTGTGTCCATAACATGAGGGTACTTGGGGGGTTCAAATACCAGCTGTGCTATCCCTGATTGTGTTCTGCCTCTGCAGCTCTCAGTGGAAATAAACCCTTGCTTACCAAAAAGAGCAGTGATGTGATGGCATTTGCACTGCTTCTGGGGGCTGGGTGGAGTCTGGGCATGGTAAAGTCCCTGGGTTGTGGGAGTTTTGTCCCTTACTTCAAAGGGGACAGAATTTCTCTCACTAGATCCAAAGGCAAGGCATGGCACTGGCCTGAGGGATGCAGCAGCCCCACAAGCTGTGGTTTTGTCAAGGATAAATCATGTCAAACCAATCTAATTTTCCTGTGGCAGGGCAGCAGGTCTGTGAGAAGGGAGGAGCTGCAGCCTGACTGCAGTCAGGCTTTTGACTCTCACTTCTGGGGTGTTCCAGGGGTGAGGTGGGGGAATATGGATGGGGAGAAACGCTGTAAGGTACCAAACCAGCTGGGAAACATGCTGAAAACTGTTTGCTGTTTGCTGTCCAAGTGGAAGGATGGCTTGAATTTGGTGCTGGAGGGGTCTGTGCAGCTCTGGCATTACTCAATATTTCCATAGTGACTTGGGTAGTGGAATATGGAGGAGACATACTGCAGCTGCTGACAATACCAAGCTGAGAGAGGCTGTAAGTGCTTTCAGAGAACAAGAGAAAGATTCAAAAATCTTAACAAACTGAAGAAACAACCTGGAAAGAAGAGATTGATGTTCTACAGGGATGAGAGCGGAGCTGAATCTATGAAAACTGTTGAAATGTGTGTCCAGAAATGGCTGCATAGGCAGCATTTCTAAGAGAAAGGGACATTACCATGGGCTAGAAATGAACCCTGGGCCAACTTTGGTGCCCTGGTGTGAGCAAAGCAAAGCTGACACTGCTGTACACGAAGGGAGAGTGGTGTGGTTCTTTGGTGCATTGCTCCCATCTCTTCTGAGTGCTGGGGAAGGAGCAGTTTTGTCAGCAGACTTCCAGAAAAATACAGAAAATGAAAAGAACAGTCTAGAAAATAAACCTTCCCAGAGGGAAAGAGCTATGGTCCACTGTCTAAGGCTGATGAAGATACAGTAATAATCTCCTCAAATATAAAAGATGCTACAAAGGTAATGAACTGTTGCTCACAGACAGAATTAAATGGATTAGACTGCAGTAAAAGTAATTTGGGTTAGACTTTGGGGAAAATATTCCATCTATAAGAATAGCTGACACCCAGAATAGACCATCTGAGGAGCCTGTGGAGTTTCCCTAAAAACCTCCAGGGATGAACAGGTTAGAGAAACTCTCTTGTCAAGACCGATTTAGGCAGGGTTGATATTACCCTGGGGGAAGGAGATGGACTAGGTGACCTCTCAAGATGCCTTTTCCTCTTATTCCCCGTGGCTCAGTGTTTATTTTGTGTGGCAGTGATATTGCGAGGGTGGAGAGCTTGATTCTGCATGTTGGGTAAACATTTTACATTTAAATTGGGAAGTCTTGTTTACTTCTCAGTCCATTGTTGTTTCAGTTTGAATTTTACTAATTTAAGTTGAACACTGAATTATAAATTACAGTGATGGGTGTATGAGGACTGTCTGAGGAGACAGGTACTGAAACCTATTAATCTATTGATCCTATTGATTGGAGTGTTTAATTTAGAGTAACATTTAAATTTAATTTAAATTTTCAATGTCTTTTAAAAGACTCTTTTAAAAACAATTTTCTTTCATTGCAGTGCAGGAACTCTCCTTCTCTCTGATAGTTGTGTATCCTTAATCAGGCGTGTGGGAAAAAATGATGTTGGCATATAGGGAAGATACAGGATGAAACTTTGCTGCCACAATGAAAGGAAACCATCAGGTTGTAAATGAAGCCAGGCAGTGGTCTGGCTGCCAGTTAATGAACACATTACTGCTAAGTGATAGCTGTAAAAAAAAAAAAGTTGCTGAGCTCTCATAATGGTTCTTGCTCCCCTTTCCTCCAAGCCTGCCCATTTACTGGGAGAGGAGCCCCTCCAGCAGTGGATGCAACGATTCAGGGCCTGGCAATGAATAAGGATCCAGGACTGTAGGTAATTCCACAAATTAATTTGCTCAGGACCCAGGGGTTAGCACTAATTTCGCGCTAAATACCAGGAGAGCTTTAACGACCGCAAATAGCAAACGCTTCAATTTTTGCTCCGTCCCATTCGGAAGCCAAAACTGCCAGGTTTACAGTGCCCTCTAGTATCGCTCCGGAGCATTAGCTCTGCTTGGCACCTCCGGAGCTGCCACATCGCAGAGCATCGCTCGCTTCCCGCAGTTTTCCTCCCGAGCTTTTGCAGCGGAGCCGCAGCGCCGGAGAGCGGAGCCCCGGGGGCTGTGCTGGGCACTGCTGCAGCCGGCCGAGGTCCTGCCTTTTAGCACTTCTAGGGTAAAAAAATGGAGGTAAAAAAGCGTGCTCTGCTCGTTGCAGTGAGCAGGCTGCTTGGAGGAATGATGCTTGGAAGAATATGTTCCTGCCCGTGGCAGGGGGTTTGGAACTGGATGATCATTAAGGTCCTTCCCAACCCAAACCGCTCTGTTACTGCTTGTTCAATAGTTTGTGCCAATTTGGCAAAGCAATGTTAATAATAATTTGCCTTGAAAGGGTACTTTGCAGCTGTTGCTGCATAACCACTAACTAACAAAATGCTGGGCAAGGAGAAGGAAGGACAGAGGAGAAAAAACCTGAGTCATATGAAACCCATTAGACATTACCCAGGACCACATCCCAGCCAGCTGAGGTCACTTAACACAAGGACTTCTCAGAGCTGTGACCTTCAGCCTTGCACAGGTCTCTCCGTGGAACAGATGCAGGAAAATTCCTTGGTGGACCTGGATGTGGCACCTGCTGTAAGAATGGGCATGTTTATAAAGCACCTCTAAAGATTTCCAGCTGCTGGAGCAGCCTTTGGAGCCTCCCTGGGTAGGGCTGAGCCGATGTCGTGCAGCGTGTCTGCTGCTCTGAGAGGTGCCTTGGGAAAGGCGCCGTTCCCGTGGAGGCAGAGGGGAATCTTCAACTCCTGCTTGCCTCCAAATGTGCTGTGCCCAGCAGTTCTTCCTCAGAAAACCCTTTCCACAGGATTTGAACTTGCAGCGATTGGTAAAAAAGCTGCCTAGATTGTTATTCTAAGAAATCATCCGAGTTCCTGGCAGTGAACAAGCTGGTCCGTTTGATGCCCCAGGTACATTTTCCTTACAGAGAGAACTACTTAAGCAGTGAACTCCAGCAAGCACAATCAAGCTGGTGGGATGTGGAAGTTATTAAGTTTACATTAACTATGGAAATTTAGGAAATGAATTGTTAACATCCATCTTCAGATTTTTTGTATCGTTTTCTATGGCTGCTGATGAGATTGTCACAGACAAAAAGTGGCATAAAATGGATCTCCTTTAATACCCAGCATGACAGTGCCTGCAATTTCTTTGGAAACACACAGCCAGAGGAGAAAGCTTCCTGTCAACTTAGGCATTAACTTCTGGTTGCTTCAGTTCCTGTTCAGTTACAGCTGGAGTCACTCTTTTCCCAATGGCACTGCAGAGACCAAAATCTGGTTAATAGCAACCATTGTTACTTTTTGAGAAGATATTCTCCCTGATTTTGAACTGTGTGTGAGGGTATCACACAAATTAAAAATGGAAATATTATATGAAATAGTAACCAGTGTGTCTAAAGGACAGGGAGAAGGTAGAAAAGTGTTATTAAAATAAAATCATAGAGAAAGTAAGAGGTGTAAAAGGTACAGAGGAATCATACGATAAGGCCATTGGTGTGTATCTAAGGGCTGAACTGAATCTTATTTTTCTTACTGACTTTCAGAAACCAGCCATTTGGGATAGCTTTCCCTCTCTTTTGTATTGTAGGTCTATATGGTACATGCAGGTAGGTTTGTTTTCCACAGTGTCATTCCTAAGTGCAGGACAAAACAAAGGATGCACAGGGATGATCTTCATGCCAGACAAGCACTGTCCCTCCACACCCCTCAGACTTTTAGCACACTGACAATTTCTGAAGCATGTGTTCTTTTTCATCAAAATATTTTCATGTCCTCTGGCGAACTGTGCATTCAGATACTGACCTTTCATTATTGCCAATGTGATTTCCACGTGTGGAGCCACAAGAATCTGAAATCAGAGATCTGGAGCCCTTCTGCTTTAAATTCTACCTGCTGCAACTGGTGTGCTAGAAATGAAGGGCTATCTCATTTTATATGCAATATGTAAGTGGTTTGACAAGGATGTCTCTTTACAGCTCAAGTGTCAGCTCTGGATGGATGGATCAGGGGTCTTGAAAGACACACTACACATCTCTGCATCACTCTTCATAAAAACTTTACCAAGTCTCTCAAATTCCTTGCACAGCAATACAAGCAACTGTCTCAGCTTCTCAAGGGCACTACACCTTTGATAATGAATATATTTAAACAAAAGGGAACAAAACCCCCCTACCTTTGCTGAATATAATAGAAATGCAGCTTTGTACTTTCATATTTCATGGGACATGAAGGTTCATCATTTATTGAAAATAAGATGTGGACCTTCAGTAACATCTTGTCTGGATTTCATTTGCAGAGTGAAATGCCTTTCTGGTAAAATACAAGAAAGTGTTTTTCTCAGACAAAACCTTGTGTTCCAGCTGTGTTGCAGTATTCTCCTGACTGCTTTCTCCCTTTTGCTGTGCTCTCTGTTATAGCTTATTTTGCCAGCTAAGAAACTTCCTTTGCAAATCTGTTTTCTCCTTCATATTTAAAAATTATATGGTTCACGTGGGCCAATTTCCATAGGCCTTCAGGGACTTCAGATTTACTGTTATTCCTCACTGGCCAAGAGACAAATTAATTTGATTAGAGCTCAACCCTCAAGAGAGAATTTTGAGGAAAGCAAAGCCCAATTAAGGAATACCTGGGGTCAGCTAATGAGTGAACACCCCCTTAAGGAGTATTTTCTCCATCTTCCATGAGCTGAACTCGCTGTACATCAGCAGCACCTCCAGATCCAGATGTCACAGGACTTCTCCACGCAGCAGAGGATGAGGTGTGTGCTGCTGGAGAGCTCATGGTCTGCACTGACAGGCACAGGGATGAGCTGAGCTGGTGGGGAGGAGGCAGCTCAGCATCAAACCCCAGGCACAAACACCCAAGGAAGAGGCTAAAAATGACTCCTGATCCCCATTCCATTGGAACCAACCAATGCCAAACAATGCTGAGGACTGGGGGCATTGAATGAAGAGCAGAGATGGCAAAGAAGATTTTCTAGCAATAGGGGAAAGCAGAATAACTATCATCACTTTCTGAGGCAGCTCTCTTGCCTGAAGTACCTCTCTAGCACCTGAGCAAATCTGTGCAATGGATGCATTCCCAGAGGATGAGGATGAGACCATCACCTTGCAAAGGGATATTTGCTGCTCTCACAACTTACAGGAGTGCTGGGTCAGTGGCTGGGGGACAGATGTCAATGGAAACCTTCTGTGCTGCAAAACATTGTTTGGGTGGCTCAGAAGCTCTGTTTCCTCAGAATAAATATCAGATTATTGCAGGGGCATTTGATTGGAGGCACCACGCTCTGGGAGATGCTGGCTGTAAGATGAGATATGGAACTGAAGTGTACTTGTAACACCTACTCGTAATATTTTAACAATTCAGCAACAACTTTGTAAGGCAGGTTATTAGCTGGACAGGACAAAGCAATTTCAGCCTGAGTAGCTGAGTTCTCTCACCATAAACGTTGCCCCTGCATTTTTATATCTGTATAGTATTCCTGACTTGATTTCTTGCATGAGTTTTCTATGCATTATTAAACTCCCACTATTTTCCACTCCAGAAATGGCTGCATTTAGGTTTAGGTGAAATTTTGGGGGTGAGGTTAATCTGCAAAAATCCTATATAAGTGCAAACTATTAATTACTACTCCCGTATTTTTAAGGTCAGAACCCATGGCTGCAGGAATGAAGTTGGTGCATTGGCTCACTAAGTTACTGAATACTCATTTTCTTTTCTTTTTTTTCTTTTTTTTCTTTTTGTTCAGTTGCAATGACTAGATTGTCCTCTTTGTCACTGTGAATTGTCTCCTAAACACTGCAAGATGGGCTGGGGGGTTTGTTCAGAGGATTAGCATCTCTTCCCAGAGCTGTCCCCAGCTGTATTCACACTTATAAATCCAGGGAAAAGACCCTAAAGAGCAATATAGAACCTGATGATGCAACAAGCCAGGAGACATTAAAAAAAAAAAAAAAAAGAATCGCCTGCTAAGAGGACAAAGCTAATCAATACTAATAGCAAAGTTGAAGATTTTAAAAGCCTCTCAATGAAGTCAGGCACAGTGCTACCAGGCAGTCAATGAAAAATGAAGTGTGCCTGCAGAGAGGCTGGGGGCAGGTCAGAGAGAGAGAGCAGACCCTGTTTTGGGAGGGTCTTGGCCAGGTCAGTTCCCCTGGATGCCCTCACCCCCAGTGACCCAGCCAGGCAGAGGGGAGAGCAGTGATGGGCATCCCAACACAGCCAGGGCATCAGCCAGTCCAGCTGCAGCCAGAGGAGGGTGTGTAAGTCACAGAATCATAGCCACAGAGTGATTTGGGTTGGAAGGGACCTTAAAGATCATCTCATGCCAGCTCCCTGCCATGGGCAAGGACACCTTCCACTCAACCAGGCTGCTCCAACCTCGCCTTGAGCACTCGCAGGGCTGGGGCAGCCACAGCTTCTCTGGGCAACCTGTGCCAGGGCCTTACCCCCTCACAGGGAAGAATCTCCTCCTGATATCTAATCTAAACCTACTCTCCTCCAGTTTAAAGCCATTCTCCCTTGTCCTACCACCACATGCCCTTGTCAAAGAAGCCTGAGATGACAGAGCATCTCTTTGCCCTGTGCGTCAGCACTGGTGCCTGGCTGTGAGCTGCCTGCGAAGAGGAGGAAGGTTGCTCAGCTGCTGTAGTTCTGCCAGTCCTTGGCCCCTCTGCTGAAACTGCTACAAAAGCAGAAAATCACTTCAGCCAGAACTAAAGGCAGCAGCAGTGCTGTGGAGCTGTGCTGGGATCGTTTGGGTGGTTAATATTCAGCAGGCATATTGCTAAAAAGGCAGTGCATGCTAAGGAAAAAAGCAACAAACCCCAGTGCTGCACACGGGTCCTTCTGGCAGAGAAATCAGCAGTGACAATGTTGTTTGTACAACAGACATCTTGTATCCCCTAAGAGCAGGCCCACTGCCATGCCACATCTCACTGAGGTCATGGTTGTGAAACCAGTCCTGAATAACATGGGCCATCCGTAAGCCCATGAAATAGTGATTAAATGCTTTTTGCTGCTTTGCTGGTCCTCAGATGACTTCTCTACTTTGGCACAAAATATTCTGGTCAAGCTGATGATGTGGCTTCGGTCAGGGGTCCAATTTAAGTGGCACTAACCAGTACCCAAACCTGCACATCCACATACAGATATATATTTTACAAGAAGTCTCATTTAGTTCATAAATTAAAAAAGACCTTAAGGAACTCTTTCAGAAGGCCCCCAGCTGAAGAGAAAGACTGTCTGTCATAATGAATGCAAGGTGCCTGTAACAGGAAATTTTCAATGTATTCAGAGACTCTGTAGTCCAAAATGTGTTATCAGGCAGAGAACCCAAATCCCTGTAAAGGGCCACCTCTTGCTATAATGCAGGTCTTTTCTATAATAGAGTCAGCTCTGATATAGAGCTATTGCTGCACTCCAAGCTGCAGTAAATATTAATGTGTGAAGCTGGATGCCACCTCTATTTCAGGATGGAGGCAAAAGCCAGCCTGATGGAGGAGGAGTCGCAGTCCTGCCAGGGAGCTGGTGCATTCCCAGGGCTTTTGGTAAGGAATTCATTTCTTTGGAGTGATTGGATCCTGCATTTCTCTAGAGAATCACCAACCCCTCCATCTTGCTCTCTAAGAAAGGCATGAGGTCTGTCTGTGCTTGGGGCTGTGCCTTGGGGGAGTGATATTTGCACTTCATGCTGTGTTCACTGGAAAACTGCCCTCGTGCCAGTCCAGCATTTTGTAATGCAATCCCCAAGGTCATTCCCTGCCAGGTGACAAGTCTGATGCTAAAAGCCCAGCTTCTACCACCTTGCAAAGAGATCCTGATTTGTACATTGCATTTGTTTCTCACAGTGCAATTACTCCACAAAGAAAACTAAATATGTATATAGCTGTGTGTCTCTATCTTATAAACTAATCCTTTCCTTTTCTTGCCTGCATCATGACAGTGTTTAAATAACTTACCTAAGCAGGTGTCTACAAGTAGTATTACCAGACCAAACATCTGAATGTATACTTGTCCTTAAACATAATATTATTCTAAACATGGGATATAAATGTAAGTAAATATTATACTAAATATTCATGTTTACTATCCCATGCAACAATAGTTGATTAAATATTTACTAGCCCACTTACCTGTGCTCTTGTGGGCATAGCTGCCTAACTACTTATGCTACAGAGTGTTTTTGTGGTTGATTAAAATGCAGTTGTGTGTACATCTGCAATGTTTGGCAGGCCTGGTTAAACAGCCCCTTACAGAAACAAGCAGTGAATGCTGCTCCTTTAAAAAAAAATTAAGTTTCTTATTATAGATTCTGCAACATTCATGAAGGTCTTATTAGTGGCATCCTAGGAACCTGAGGAGCAGCAGGTTGGTTTTGAAGTGTTGGGATGCCCACGCAATGTTACTCTGCAAACAAAAAAACCCCCAGGCATGAGGAGCAACCTCTGTTTGTAATAAGTCCTGATTATCAGCTTCAGCTCACAACACAGGGAGGAAATAGAACTATTTTCCTTTCACAGAAATGTATGTTTCTATCCAGGAATTATCCTGTTAGGTCAGGAGACAGGAAAGAATTGGAGGAGTATCCCAATATTTGCTTCAGCAGGAAATGGAACCACCGGGCAAATGGGAGGGGGATCCCACACTCCCATATCACAGACTGAAGAGGGAAGGGGTTATAAACCCCCACTGCAGGAGGATTGAGGCAGCATTTAGTCTTTATTCCATCCTTGTTCAACTTGCTGCTCTCCAGGCAAGCACTGCTGCTGCTGTTCACTCGATATATTCCAGCAGAAGCAATTTGCCTGCAATTAGTCAGCAATGCAACTCAGTTCCTGGGCAATCTCAAGTGACAGTGAGCACAGCTCCTACTCCCCCTGTTATCTCTCTAAGCAATTTTCACACCCTCATGATGCACAACAGAAGATGACCAACCCTACTTTTTGAAAAGTCACTGTAAAAAACTCCTAACAGAAATAACTGCTTCAGTTCAAATTTAATGGTAAAAAGGTACTTAAAAGCCTTGCTTGTAAAACTCATTGAGAATTAAATTATCCACAGAATTTCAACAGGGATGAGGAAGAAGAACAAGCTCTTTGGTTTTATGGTAGATTCTAAGCAAATAACCTTAAAGGCTAGAGGTTGATGTGGTTGCAATGTCTTTTATTTGAAAGAAATTAGCTCTTCTGGGTCAAAGCTTAACCTCATGGCAGGTTGTTATGCTGGAAAACATCTGGCCAACCACTCCACAGCCATGTAGCATCAACCAGAAGGGCTGAGCAAGGTGAACTTTATAAGGGAGAAGAGACTGCAATGAAGATGGAAAAAAAATCTCAAAAGAAAGCCATTAAGTGCTTTTTCATCCTTACTAAGTTCATTGTGAAGGGTGGTTGGGAAAAGGGGTAATATGAGACCTTCTTATTGAAAAAAATATTGATTGTTTGGAATCAATAGCCTTAAAAAGCTGTGTCTTAAGCACCAAGCTTTGAAGGCCTCCACAAGCTTTTCCGTTCCCTGTCTATTCTCCTGCCAAAACTTTGATAGATTCAGCCTGCAAACCAGCAAATGCAGTGATTTGATGGTGGCCAATATATATTAAAAAAATTAAGGTGTCAAGCATGAATTTTATTACATCTGCAATCAGATGTACTTCCTTCAGTCAGCTCATCTGCAATTAAGTCCAGCTGTTCTCAGTGGAAAGGACTCTTCAAAGGAAATTGCTGTAAAATTTAATGGGAGAATTTTCCTTGGTGCTTTGTTGTAAATATTGTTTTCCTAATAGGCTTGTAAAGGGCTTCACTTTTTCATTCAATAGGCAGAAGATCTGTAATTTTTCAGGCATTAGAAAATGAAAAGATCAGTGATAGAGCTCATAAAACTTATACAAAGATTCTCATTGTATAGCAACAGAAAGAGCTTTAATAACTTGAAGAAGAGGAGGTTTTTGAATTTATTTCTTTTTTGCTCTGCATAGTTTTTTGTTTACATATAAAGGGCTATTTTTTAACTGACACATCAGACAGTTTGATCGATATCCCTTATTGGGTTTCTTCTGCCTAGAATTGGGTATGACAGCCAGAGAGGGGCACCAGATTGCAGACTTCAGAGGATGATCCTTCGTTTCAATATTGCAGTGTAACATCCCACAAGGACCAAAATATTGCACCACGAACCCACGACACTGCAGTGCTTCCGTTTGCTGTCCCAAAATCCTCTTCAGCCTTTAAGCAAATGACGAATATTACAAACTTCTGTATCTCTTTCTATGTGTGTCCAAAGAGCATCTCTTTCCTTTTTACCACTTAGGCAAAGCTTGGACGTGTTTTTCCTCTCTTCCAGCAATCTTTCAGCAACATTTTCAATCTGTGTGCTTCTGTCACTTCAGGAGAACATGCCTAAAATAAAACGCTGTAATTATTGGCATTATTTTAAGATGTAATGCTGAAGCATTAAATATAACAAAATGAAACTATTTTGAGGGGAAATGTTGAGACATGAACGATAGCAAATGGTGTTACTGTGGATTTATTTTCACCCAACCAAAATCAGACTCCTTTTCTAATGATGAAATATGACCTGGCTCTTGCAGAGAGAGTAATTTGCTAATTTGTTTAACGTTGTTCTCTGTGCAGGAAAGCCTTGCAAGAGAAAGAATTCAGAAAGGATCTAAGGTGCAGGTTATTTTGGGGGACAAAATGAAGCCACTTGTTATTCTTTAAGACAGTGATCATCATATTCCTTCTCTGGCAGCTGTGAATGCTGAGGAGAAAACAACTCACTCTGGTCAAAAGCTGCATTATCAGGGCTACATTGGTTTGCAATGAAAGAGGTGAAATTATCTATCAACAAAACCCTTCTGCTGAGGCACTGGAAGTCATACAGTTTATTTGAAGAGCAGGAATGAGCTATACAGTAGGAGAAATATCCTTTTGCTAGTATACCCATATAGCTACCTTGGCAAACGCTCATGGCTTAGAATCCCATCTCCCATGTCTGCAAATAGCAAGAGTTAGCTGGCACAGTTTGGAACAGTTCTCCAAAATAGTATAGCAGAGAAAGTTACGGAGGAAATATCTGTTGGACATGTATGTTCCTGTGTGCAGGCTTCAGAACAGATTGATAAACCTGTTCAGAGATGATTGATCAAAAGGGTTTGGATCAGGAAATGACAAGGCAGCCAGAGCTGCAGAGGAGTGCAAGATTAGGTCTCTAAGAAGAACGTCTTTCACAGAAGTGATTAGGAAACCTCAGAAGCTCATGATTAACAAGGAAGGAGAGAAAGGCTAGAACACTGGCAAGCTCATACATGAGGTGAACCTGTACATGTGTTGTATTTGTAGAGTTTGCTTGGCTTTGGTTAAGTCGTTGCCTCCAGAACACAGTCCGTGATTTTCATCTTCATGTAGTTCCTGCAGTTGCAGCGTTTGGGGGTTTTGCTGTTGTGTGAATTAATCTGCTGGGTGTCCCCAGCCACAAGGACTCGAACAGCTCTCCTTGTTCAAGCGAGTGCTTGTGTCTCCATTTCCTAACCCATGTGGGAAATATCCAAAAAACAGACCCAAAGTCACAGTGGGCACCGTGGATAAATGGCATCAGCAGGACGAGAAAGCTGCGAATAGCACAGAGGCACCATTGTCTGTTCATTGACTCAAGTTCTTTGTGTGTCTCTTTTCCAGCTTATATTTAAAACTTATACCTGGTGCATAGGAACCAGGGTCTGGGTCACGTTTCAGCCAGTACCTGGTAAGGGAAACAAGCCCAAAAGCACCTTTCAGCTCCATAACAGAGCAGCTGCTGTGGGAAGCTGGAGATCTGGCTCTGCCTGCTCCCAGCATTAAGTGCCTTTATGGTTTGTGAGCAGTGATCCATCAGGAGGTGCATGACAGCTTCTGGGGAAAGCTTTCTTGGTCTCTGAAGGATTCAAACATTAGTCAGCCATCAAATTCACAGCCTCTGTATCAGCATTTACCGATGTATTTGGCTTAAGTGAAGAAGAGCATATATAGAAGTCTGGCTCTGTTTAAAATAGTAGATAGTCTGGGATCCAGTATTGAACTGTTTGAGAAGGTGCAGGTTCTACCTTGCATCTAAATGTTTTGTTGTTTTTTTCCCTTTCAGCTTCACTCTAGACTCAGAAGGTGACCAGAATTAATCTCTGTATCTTAAGTCTAAAAATTTGTCATGGAACTTTAGAGGCTGGAGTGCTCCAAAGTCTCAGGATAATACTTTCCACTCTCTTGGGCTTCAAAAAGCAGAAAGACTCTTTCCATGATGTGATGGAAACCCTCGTGAGAGCACAAGAGATCATCTCCACCATGGGAGGTGATGCTTTAGGGATGTGACTGGCAGTTCCTACTTTTCACAAAACATCTATCCCTCCGGTACCTGAAGTTTTGATTTGCATCCAATGTCTTGAACACAGATCTGGAACATCTTGTAGGCTGAGCTACACGGGGAAATAGCATTTATGGGCTGTTCCCTTTGTCCATCAGGAAGTGCCATGTGTCTACACACAAGTTGTCTTCTAGCAGCCTTTCTCACCACTTAGAGGGAAACAATTAAACAGCCTGAGGATGAAAACAAGACTGCTTGGCACCTCTCTTGTCCACTCCTTTTGCATTTCTTGCTGCAGTTCTGAAGTGCCACAGCCAAATCCCTGTGCACAGCTCAGCCCCTCACAGGATCAATAGCAGAAAAGATAAATCTGTTGGAATTGACTACAGGCTGTTCTGTCACTAAGTGACGATGAAAAATGATTGCTACTTGAATACACTGCATTTTTATCTTTAAATCTTTCAATAGAAACAGTGTCAATAACAGAGCACTAAATAATCTCTAGATAGAAAGAAAATCTTTCTTTTTTTCTTTTTTTTTAATAAGAGGGAAGATGGATGTCACTTTTTTGGAGGCCTTAAATACTGAAGTACGGAATTAGATCTGCAAATTCCAGGAAGTGATTGTCTGTTTAGACAAACTATGTCTCATTTTAGGAAAGACTGGTTGGATTCTGCTTGAAAACATTGCTCAATTCTGTATCATGAATGCACCAGGGTAACTCGAAGTGGAATATGCAGAAATAAAATAAATAAGGATTTTTTTTTTCTCATGTTCCTTTGGGGATAATATATCTCTCTGAATTGGATACACCTGCCAGAGATGGCCTTTCTTTGCTTTAAAATATGTCTGACCTTTCCCTGAGCTAACTGGATGCAGTTTACCATATTGGCCCAAGCATAAAGCAAAGTCTTTTTTGGATAATAGCATTTGGAAGCAATCCAATGCATTCTGTATCCACTGCCCACACCACCCATCCTGACCCTGGGGACACTGTCAGCTGGCACAGAGGTGTGGCAGCGGGCGGGCACCGACAGCGCACAGTCCTGCCTGTGGCTTTTGGGTTTGCTGCTCCCGGTGGGGCAAGGCCTAGAAGGGCTGACCCTGGCTGGAGGTGCTGGAAGCTCTGGGGCCCCACTGTGAGGGCATCTGCTCTGCTTCTGTCCTGGCAAAAGGAAGATGGGTTTTTGTTTGAAGCCAGTTTGTTTCCACATCATCTGGCGCCTCCGTGATCTCCGAATGTTGATGTCCTTTTCATGCGACAGCAAGGAACATTCTGCTGCCTTTGACATCAAATTGGTTAACTTTCAGTTTCCCCTCATGTGGGATGTTTTCCATAGCAGTGTCTTGAGGAGTTAGAAGCTTCTGGGTAACTCCAGTCCAGTGGCAATTCCAGCAATGTCACTTGGGTCCTGGTAACATGTTGAGTGCTGCAGTGACTCAGGGATGCTCTGTGCACTTTTTGGATATGTTTGTTCCACACAAAACCCCCTCCAGAGGCAACGTTCTCTTGGCTGCTCTCTGTGAACTGAGCTCTGTTTAGATGCCCTGCAGATACCAGAGTAGGGCCTTGAAGCAGGCAGCAGTGCTGTAGAAGCACTTATCGATTGAAAACTCCCTTTGTATGTACTCCAAGTTCAGTTCAAGCTGCTTTCCTGAGTAAAGGTCAAGATGAAGTACTGAATTTCTGAAATGCTGAAGTTCTGAATATCCCAGAACTTTGCTTTATTCTGCCTGTTTTGACTGGATATCTGTTAAAAGTTTGGTTGTCTGTCGTCTTTGATGGGTTGATGAACAATAGTGAGTGTGGAGTAGCTTGAAGAAAATACTGGTCTGTGCATTTTCTAGAACTGCTTGACTTGTCTGGAAAACAGCAGGTTTCCATGCCCTCATTCAGCCTCAAGCATACTTGACTGTATTTATTTTTGTTGTTGGCCTCCCCTTTGACAGGTGGAGAAGGAAAAGGACCTGCAAGAAAAGCAGTAAAGGGTAAAAAACCCAACCTTATTATTTCAGGATGCTTGGTGCTTTAAGGGGAAATCAGCCAGGTTTCATCTGTTAAAAATCCTGCTGAGATTGATTGGTGTATGGAGAGGTGATTATAAAAGCCAGCAAGTAGCTTAATTAGGATGGAGAGTTATGAGAAGTAGCTTGGCTTTTGTGAGAAGTACTGGAGCAAATGACTCTTGGCAAGTGGCTGGTGGAATGGGGAAAGCTAAGCTCAGGAGTTAGAGGATTGCTGCTTGGCATGCTGCATTTGTATTTAGAAGGAATAAAGCTGAGGATTACCAAACACATGCCCGAATCTGGTTCGTGTCAGGCCTTATTGTCCTGAGATTACACTTTGCACAAATAATATTTACTAATCAGGGACTTGAGAACTCTCTGAACTTGTCTCAGGGATTTTTACTGTGTCAGGCTTTTTAACGAGCCGGGGGAAAAGCGGCCTCGGCTATTCCAGGCTGCAGGTGAGAGTTTGCTCCTGGCAAGAAGAAATGCCATGTACTGTACCATGAACTTCATCATATTTACTCTCTTAACAGTGGGTACAGTGCCATCTAAAACTTTTCTGTGCCTGTGCAATGAAGAGCAGGAGCTCCTGGATGTCTCAAGCAGGTACTGAACGACCATCACGCCCTGAGCTTCCCCTCGCCTGCTGCAAAATCCCTCAGCAAGAGCCTGGTAAGGAGGAGAATGGAGCATTATGTATGCAACAAATTCTGCTGACTGCTGCTAGGCAGTGAGGCTGGAATGATTGTGCCAAATCCTGATCTTCCCTGATAATGGAAGCGGAATTTTCCCCAAAGCGAGCCACTATCAGAGAGAAACCCCAGGGGACAAGAGAGAGAATTGGAAAATACAGCCCAGGCATTAAAAAAAACCCCAAAACAAATAGGCTTTAACTAGTTAAATTACAGAATACACAAATATCCCAGAATTATGTAAAAGCCTGATCCTGCAGTCTTTGGGTGGGGAAAACAATGTTTAAGTGACTCTGATACTGCAGAATCATCAGTATAGACAAGAAGAAACAACTGGGTCAGTCTGTCTCAGCCACTTGCATATTGCAGAACTACTTGTCTGTTCTTGCTAGTATTTCATCCCTGCTAATGTCTTATTTAACCTGCTCAGGATAGTTGTGATTTTGCAAATATGCAGAATATGTTAAATTTTAACGACACCATTAAAAAATACGTATTTGTGCAGATTTTTCAAAATGACTGGGATCTGAATGTGTAGGGCAACAGACCATGACTCAAAGCCCAATTTAAAGAAAGTATGTTTTGAGCAGGCATCAACGGATAGACTGAAAAGCAAGGCAAAAGCATAGGGGTTTTTTTTAGATGTTGAGTGGACTAAATGCAATGTGAATTTATCTGCAAGCCATCTGTGATTTCTGGTGTTTTTTGGTGCCTTCACAGCTCTAATTTTAAGCAGTTCTGTAGCCTTTAAATAATGGTACTTTCTTCCCGTTTGGTTTTACAGCAGATTCCCCATTTGATCACTGAATGTTTAAAGAAAAGAAGTAACTGAGTTCTCTGCAGATTGCACACATACAGAATAAAACAGCAGCCTTTTATTTTTGCAAGTAAAATTTGACATATTTTGGGAAAGAATTCCTCATGCATAAAATAACACCATGAGTTTTGCTGGGTATGGTTTACTTTTTGTATTTTGCTTTAGACTTCTTATGTAAATTCGGTGCTGGGATAAGGTGTTAGGTTGATGTCTCCAAGGAACCAAGTTCCAGAAGCAGCACAACACAATAGCAGGTCTCTTTCAATTTCCTTAAAACTGATATCAAGAGTGTCAGTCTCATGAGGCAAGGGGGAATGGGAGAGTCATAATCCAGCCAGCCCTTGGTGGGTCTGGACACCAAGAAAATCTGGATTCTCTCTGTGTCATGGGGACACTTCATAACTATAAAATGAAAGAAAACACCCTGGATTACTGAATAGCCACCCCAAAATTGCAGTTCCTACAGTTGCAGAGACCTCCTGAGCGGACAGGGAGGCCTCCAGGTCTGTTTTCTATCCACCATGATGTGGGAGAAGATCCTTTTGAATGTGAGCTTGGTCGCCTGACAGCATGAAACAATAGGAAGCTAACTCTATTCATCCCACAGGAAATCTGATGATAACTACATCATTGTCAGCTCAGTTCATTATTTCACTGTTTCTTCTGGCAGGAGTGTTCAGATAAGATTTTCGCTCACTATTGTTGGATATAGTGGGGGATTCTGATTCAGGGAACAATAGGAAAGAAATAGCACTGAAGAGCAAGTCTCCTCCACATCTGAAAATGCCATTCCAGCTTTCTCTAAAGGGAGGCAGGACTCATTCCCTTCTCTTGGCAGAAGCCTCAAACACGAGTCGATAACCCCTCAGCTTCTCTTCTGTTTCAATAATGCATCGTGTAGTAAACTCTGTGGCTAACTGAAGACTGAAAACCTGAAAGAAATTAATAGGAATGTAAAAATAGCAAGAACATCTTGCCAATTGCATTATTGAGCATCACAATTATTTGAACAACAACAACAACAACA
This sequence comes from Phainopepla nitens, assembly GCA_013400175.1. NCBI lineage: Eukaryota > Metazoa > Chordata > Aves > Passeriformes > Bombycillidae > Phainopepla > Phainopepla nitens. The sequence continues at coordinate 109,629 of VXBQ01014777.1, read as the reverse complement.
AAATCAGTTTATTATATTTATCTGAAGTGCTGTCAAGAATGTAGCAATGAGGGATAAAGAAATGAAGAGGTTCTGGTGATGAATATCAGTCCAGCTTGCCATAGAATAAATATCAGCATTTATCTCTGTCAGAGGAAGATAAAGATAATTTCTTATGTTATAAGTTATTTCAAATATTGAGCCCTGTTCGGACGTTTTGTGAGAGATTATCTGCACTTGCTTTGAAACCCAATAGTGGCCATTAATTGTCTCTCCTGACAACAAAATTAATTTCTCTTAAACGAGAATGCATTTCTAATTGGACACTTTCTTCCCTAAGAAATTGTTTACAGTACCTCTGCAAGGATTCTGAAGTCATCCCTTTGCTTTGATGTTGCTGATTAATTACAGCCCACGTGGTTCTTAGTAGCTGCAATTTGAGTAACATTCTTTGCTGTGAAATGTTCATCTTAATTACAAACTCCCCCAGCCAAGCTTCTGCTTGAGAAGGGAACTGAACTCCTCTTGCTGCATGTGATGCCAGGCTGGATTGTTACTTTTTACCCCTCCCTTCTCTCCGAGTGAGTTCAGAGCTTATGTGCGTTCTGAGACTGACAGCACCCAAAGTGAAATTCTCTCTTTAGCCACAGAACAGATCCAGAGCTGGCAGCTCAGAGCAGCTTTCCCTCTCCCATCTCCCAGTGTCTCTGCTCGGCATGGAGCAGCCCCGGTGGGGAGAACCGAGCTGGCTGGAGCATCGCTGTGTTAGCACAGGGGTCTGCTGCAGCTAATTAGCCAGGCTGAGACACAGGGTTAATTAGCGTGGGCAGCATGCTGCACTGAGGGAGCAGGGCTGCTGTTTGCACCTCGCCACATGACACCGAGTTGCCATGTGGATATACCTGCTATGCTTTAAATGGGATTTTTTTTTTTGGTGGGAGATCACCAGGTCCTCGAACTTCTGGCGGAGAGGATAAAAGATACCAGTTCTGCTGCTTGCTCAGGTGTGGAAACCTGCCCATATCGAGCCACCCAGATAATTTTGCAGGAGCCCACTCAACAGCTGTCAGATAATAAGATTTTTGGATGTTCCGAACATCAGCTGGATTCTTGCTTTTATGTTTTATTAATGATTTTAAAGCAAGAAGATTTTTATCTCTACCTTGGAGATATCCCAGTTCCACATATTTTCTCTCCATAATGCCCCCTTACAATGCACCTATAATGAAGATGAAGTGAACATACTGCCTTGGCTTGGGCAAGCTGCCAGTTAAGGAATTTTGCTTAAAAGAAACGAGCAACATCGGCACGGCAATGCCCTACAAATGAGCACACAAAATGATGCAGCCCTTTCCTTCTAGATGTGGCAAAACAGGAGGAGAGGAATAAGAAGAGGAAAAGGAGCTCCTGCTCTCTTCTTCAGCCATTATCTGTAGGTGTTGGAGCAGCGCCTGCCTTAACTCCCCACGGAGCCAGTGGAGCTCTGAGTGCTCTGAATTGCCTGTTGTCTGTTCAGGAGGACTTGGCTCCTCATTTATGCAAGAAAAAGCAGCTCCCTGGAGCAAAAAAATGTGAATGCCCTCCTTTGAGTTCCTAAGGCAAAGCTGTGCAGTGCACTTTGTTCTAAAGGGGCAAGTTCCAAATGGTTCCTTATATATTTATGGGTTTGTTTTTAGGCCACTGTTTTGTCGTTTGTTTAAAAATAGTAAAACCACTGTCAAACCTTTTTTACTGATCCAGGTAGGATGTGAAATCAGAACTCCTTGGATTTGGGCACCACAATGACAGAGATCCTGGAGGTAATTAAAATAAGTGCAATATTAACATGTAAAAATATGTGGTTTAAAATAGTAACTATTAAATGGGAAAGAATCATCCATTTCCAAGTGATAACAGTGAACTTTGTAGTGGGAAGAAAAAAAAAATGTTGTGCAGGAATGATCTCAGCCTGCAAGCATTCCCTTATAACACAATACCTTCTTGACCAATCTAGTTTAGTCCAAAGAAAGGTATTTTATGCTTAAAACAGCTAGCATTACAGATCCATGAACAGTTTAGGTTGCTGGTCTGGCTGAGATAGTGCTGTCCATTTTGCCTCTGGCTGCTTTTCTTTGATTCAGTCTTTTTTAACATAAAGAACTATTCCTATCTTGTTCCTATTTGCCTTACTAAGTGTGCTGAGCTCATTGCTGATTCTTTGAAGCACACTGCTATGTATTTCACTTGCTTTGTGGGCTGAACTCCATCGTTTCAGCCTATATTGCTTCCAGGTTTGCCTTACCCCAGTGCTTGGATAGAACAGCATCCCTAAGCTCAAGAGAAGAGGAACCGCAGCCCTTTCATTTTCTCATTCTTCATGCTAAGTAATAGGGTTTCACTTTCCAATATCTCACATGGTGTTCTGAGAACATTTAATTGATTGGCTACAATTTTCTGAATCCATCACTTGACAGACAGAAAAGTGTCACTAAGTGGAGGGCGAAGCTTCGCTTCACTTGGCCACTGACACCTTGGCTGTTCCTTGTCGTATTCATTTCCATTTTACATACAAAAAAAAAAAGATCACCGATGGCTAAAGGATCTGTATGGATTTTGCTCTCTGAATTTAATTAATACCTTTATGAAAGGGGTTGTTATTTACTTTAGAAGCTGAGAAAACAACAGGACCATCCCTATGCTGCAGTTTACTGTGTGTGGAACAACTACTGGCCTGTGCAGTGCTTCATTTACTTTAGCTCTATTTATTTTAGCTACACTCTGAGGGTGAAAAGAGCTGGCAGTGGCATAGGAAACATAAGGAGCTCCTACAAAATCAAACCAGTACTCTTTAGTGCTGTGAAAGCACTCCTGAACTTTGCAGTGCTTTGCAGAGGTTGGGTAATGAGGGCCTTGTTTCAGCAGTAATCACAACTGAAATACAGAAACACAGAATCACAGGTTGGTTTGGGTTAGAAGGAGCCAAATAAGTCATCTGATTTCACGGAGCAGAGAGTCTTTCATTCATGGCAGCAGGTGGCTCCGTCACTAAGACAGGAACTATAACATGGGACCTGCACATCTCCAGTCTCCCCAGGAGCATCGGGATGATGGAAATGCTCTTGCCTGCATCAAGCTCAGTGCAGTTATTGCAGCAGGACTGGGGCCCTTGCTTCTCATTCCAAATGGTTTTATTTCTGGTTCTGTTCCTGGGAAACACCCTACAGATCCACAGAACATGCAAGGGAGGGAATAAACCCTACAAATACCTCATTGTGGTCTGCTGCTTCCACAAAAGGGGAAATGGAGGTGCAGGCACTGGTCGCTTCTCTCTGGTGACCAGTGGCAGGAGGTGAAGGAATGATATGGAGCTGTGTCGGGGCAGGTTTAGATTGGATTTAGGAAAAGGTTCTTCCCCCAGAGGGTGCTGGGCACTGCCCAGGCTCCCCAGGGAATGGGCATAGCCTCAAGGCTGCCAGAGCTCCAGGAGCATTTGGATAACAGGGGACAGTGCTGGGGTTGTTGGAGTGTCCATGCAGGGCCACGGGCTGGACTTGATGACCTTTGGGTCCCTTCCAACTCAGGATATTCTGTGATCCTATGCTTCTGTAATTTTGTGATTCTAGGCATCTGGACATGGCACTGGGCAATGTGGTTTAGAGGTTATGGTACTAGTGCTGGGTGGATAGTTAGAACTGATGGTTTACAGATTCATAGAATATTCAGAGCTGAAAGAGACACACAAGGATTATCAAGTCAGTCTCTCAAGTAAATGACCCACACATGAACCCACAACCTCGATGTTATTAGCACCATGCTCTATCCGACTGAGCTAATCCCATTATTTCACAGGTCTCTTCCAACCTTCCCGGCTCCGTGCTTATTGACGTAAGTGGCCCAGAAAAAGAAGATAAAAGTTTCTAAAAAATCGCTTCGCGGCGATCAACAGGCGCTCCCCCACACGCGCCCGGACTACATTTCCCAGCGTGCACCGCGGCGGCGCGGCGGGGCCGGCGGCGCCGGCCAAGATGGCGGACGGGGCGCTGAGCCCCGGCGTGAACCTGGAGGCGTTTTCCCAGGCCATCGCCGCCATCCAGGCGCTGCGCTCCAGCGTCACCAGGGTCTTCGACTGCCTCAAGGATGGGATGCGCAACAAGGAGACCCTGGAGGGCCGCGAGAAGGGCTTCGTGGCCGCCTTCCAGGAGAGCCTGCACTCCGTCAGCCGCGACCTGGGGTGAGCCGCGGTCCCGGCGGGGGTGGGCAGGGAGGGGGTCCCGGGGTGTCCTGGCTCCTCTCAGCGTCTCGCCGGGCCGTGTTCACTCCAGGGGAAAGTTTTAGGCAAATAAATGCGAAAATGCTCCGTTTTATTCCCCCCCAGCATCCTGCGCGTTACCTCTTCGTGGTGTTCTGCTCCAGAGTCTCCAGAGGGTTGAACGTGCTCCTAATATTTACCTGCTTTTTGTTCTCGTTTTGTTTTCACGAAGGACCTGTCTGTGGGGATTGCATTGACAAGGTGAAGGTGTTTGGCTGCAGGGAGATTTCTCTCTATACTTTGAAATTTTTTTTGTTGAAAATTCAGACACTTCCTAGGTGCAGACTATTCAGTTGCATCTAAGGGGTTCAAGAACGAAGGTTTTATTACCAAAACTTGTCCGGCTAAGATAAATGTAATTGCTTAGTACCAGCAGGTGTGTTTTGTGAAACTGTAGAGACAAACTGCTGAGGCTGAGGACGGGGAGGAAAGTTATGGGCAGAAAAGAAGGGCTGGCACACATTTTCATTCAGCAGTTTTGGGTATTTAAATTTAAAACCCTTACAAAAACACAGGAACTGAGTACTTGGTGTACACTTCGGGTCATGGTTTAGCGGTGGGCTTGGCAGTGTGAAGTTTATGGTTGGGTTTAACGATCATAAAGGTGTTTTCCAACCCAACTGACTCAATGATTGCCCATGTTGGTCCCACCACTGGCTTGCTGGGTTTGGCTGTGTCCTCCTGGGAGCCATCAGCCCTCTCCAGGGAGGTGTCCACAGTACTTAACCACCCCTTCCCACAACATCTGCTTCAGGGTCTTGTGTAGGAGAACTTCTTTCATGTTGATTAAAAGGCCTTGCTGATTTTTAGCTCGGATCATGGTAATATAATTTGTTACCCACTTCTCTTCTATTGGGAAGGGTGGTGGATAACCCTTCTCAGGAATGATGCTGTACCCAGCTCTAGTGGTAGGTGTTGTGTCCCTTTGGTTTTTAGCTTTCAAGTTGAGGAGCTGAGCTGTTCCTTTGGTTATCCTTGCATGGTTCTGTGGCCTCCTAAAGAGTAATCAGGTACAACCCCAAAATCTCATTCCTAGACAATAATAGGAGCTGGACTTGGATCCTTGTGGGTCCCTTCCAGCTCAGATATTCCATGAACTGCCCTATTCAAGTTGCAGGGGAATACTCCAAGGTGTGCTGAAGTTAACATTACCAGTGGACTTTTATGTAGTGAAAATATAGACTGGCATCTCTGTTCAGCAAATCCTCAGTTATTATGCCTAGTCACACTTGTTTTATTGTGTTCTTTTGTCAAGGAGTATTAAGCAGATTTGCAAGTGTTCACAGCACCAGAGGCTTGGAAAGAATGTAGGCCATGGCAACTTCAAGGAATGATGGTTAATAAAGGAGAATTTTGTGGTAGTGAAGTCTGGAAGTCTTTTAACTGCCAGTTCCCTGATTGTTTGGAGTTTATTTTTGTAACCTTTCTTAAATGTAAATTGAGTTATTTTGGGTTTTTCTTTACAGATGTTTTCATAAGCTGCCTTTTGAGTGCTGCATTTAATTTAGTGGAGGTTCTGAAGTTCAGACTTGGGTGTAGCACTGGGCAGTCAGAAGGAAAAGCACTTGGTTAGTCATGTCACTTGAAAAACTGCTTTTTATGTCTGTGCAAAGTGGCCAGTCTTTCTTCTGCAGCTGATTAATGCAAGTTTGAAAAATTGCTTAACTTTTGTTATGATTAAATGTTGTGTTTGACAAATGAGATATGAAGCAATGATAGATCATTTCACAGTGAGGGATTTTTTGATGGGAAAATGGTGCTTATTATGCTTCAGTTGAGTATTTTATACTACAAATATACAAATTGCTCATGGAAATCAGAAGATACTTCCTTGTCCTGAGAACTTGGAAAGCAGATAGTTGATTAAGAGTAATCACAGCCTTTGCAGGATTGCCTCCAGGCTTAGAACTAATTCCAGTTCTTGTTTATATTTATATGAGGACAATATTAATTTGGAGTTCTCTAATGAAGTGATGAGGCATCTGCTTGCTTGGTGGTTTAAAAAAATTACTTCTAGTATTGCATGCAGTGCTGAAGTCAGAATTTTGTGGTTTCTGAGGGGCTGCTTTGCTCAGGAGGTGCCCTGGGCTGTGAGCAGGACCTGCCATAGTCTGACTCTTTCCAGGTTGTTTTCAAAGACTCTTGACTTGTACTTTCTCTCCAAAGAAGAACTGAGCTTAACAACCAACAGTCTGCTTCAGATTGTGTGGGTGATAAGAGGAATTATGCTTTATATCAAATTTGGGACGTATTTAAAACTCATTTAGCTACTAAAACAGAGTTGGTGCATGCTGCTGTCCCTGGAGGATTGCACACCTGTGATTCCCATTTCTGACTCTAAAAAATGCCCTTCTGCTTTTCTCCCAGGGAGCTGGAGCGTCTGAGCAACCTGGTTGGGAAACCCTCAGAGAACCACCCCCTGCACAACAGTGGGCTCCTGAGCCTGGACCCTGTGCAGGACAAAACCCCCCTCTACAGCCAACTTCTCCAGGCCTACAAATGGTCTAACAAGGTAACAAAAGACATCTGTGTGATTTAGTTGTGTATTCCCATTGCATGGTGGATTAGCAGCAGACTTCTGAGCGTTAGGGGCTGTCAGAAGGGCTGATTTTTTTTTGGAATTGAGGAGCATAATGTGTACCTAAATGTACTTTCAAGGATAAAATGATGTTTTAATTAAGAGACTTTTCTATGATACCAAGGCTTGCCCTTGATCTCAAAGAGGGTTTTAACTCCCAAGCATTTCCACATTTAGCATCTTCTGTAGATGTGAATTAAAAGGATGTTGTGTCCTTGCATCTGGCAGTAAACACTGTAGTGGGATATTAGACCAGGGAATCAACAGCCAGACTATTTCTGGGAAAGAGTCCTGAAGGGAAGGTGTCATCATCAGAAATCTTGAAGCCTTTCCTCTGCCATTTTCTGCCCATGGTGTCAAAAGCAGCTTTGTATTCAGCAGCTTTGCCATCCCTCCTGTTTTCATATCATATATATGGCACTGAATTTTAAGTAGTGTAGAAGAAAAAGGTAGATAATATTAATACAGTCTTTTACACTTAAAAAATTTAATTGTTTTTGCTGAAAAAAACCTCTTTCTCAACAGCATAATTCAATTTCATAAACCTGTATGTTGAATATATGTAAGATTTGGGTAGGTGCGTTTCCTTTTCTGAACAATCTACTTGTGGGTCAAAAATACTCCTTTCCTCACCTGATTTTCTTAATAATTAACGTGGCATTGCAGTTGTTGCTGGCCTCTGAGCACTGTCATGTTTCAGGTTGCCAGTTCCCATCCTGATTTTTTTGAGCATGCCTGTTACTTTTTATGGAAATATTAAGATGAGTTAGTATTTAAAAGATTTCTTAAAATTAGGTTTGAAATACTGTAAGCTGTTAAGAAATATAAAAGATGGATTCATTTCTGTTACAATAGTTATTAGTAGTACATGTGTCCAGAGTTGTAGCTTTTAATACCCTCATACAAGACAGCAGGAGTAAGCAGGAATAATAAATCTGAAAATATTTAGAGCATTAAAAGAAACAGTTCCACTTTAAATTATTTATTATACATGACCCAGGAGGACTTTGAGAGTGCACAAATACTTTGTAGGCAAATTCTTGTTATACATTGAGCCAGCCATTCTAATATTATTCAGATTTAAGATAGGATACTGCAGTAATGGTGGTATGAATACCACAATAATATTCATAGTAAGGGGTCAGAATACAAATATGTGTAATGTTTTTTAAAATCAGCAGAATTTGGCATTGAGAGAAATTTGGTATGATTAGAAAATGGGGCAGAGGAAAGATTTTTAAGTGGAGATTTAGTTATTGAGAAAATATTTGAGAGAGAGAAAATATTGAATAATTGAGAAAATATTGAGAAAATCATGTTTGCTTGTGTTCCGTGCTGTTAGCAGCAGATTATTGGCACTGAAGAGAAAATAATTAATTTGCTACTTTCAGCAAAAGTAAAAGTAGGAAAACTTATAAACTTGTAAGGCAGTTAAGTCTTCAGGGATTTAATTACTTCTTTAGGTCATTATCAGAGTAAACTCAGGCAGTAATGAAATGGCTTTACAGAACTGTTCTAATGTAGTTTTTATTAACTTAGAGTGTTATGGAGCTTTGAAGAGCAATTTTTTGTAATCCTGGATTCTGATTTCAGAAAGCTGGAAGTTTTAGTATCCTGTGCACTCATGTTCACAATGAAATGTTGCAGGAGGAAAACAGTTCCTTTTATTTTAGCTGTGAAAGTGAAGTCAGAGACAACAGAAATAAAATAAAAGACAATCACTGGCTAAGTTGCAGGAAATATGTTGCCTGTGTGAGGGTGTGAGCTGCTGGCTTTACCAGCACAGATCCTTCTGTTCCTGCTTAATTCTTCACTGCTAAATACCCTTCTGGAATAAGAGTTATTTCATTACTTCTTCTGGCTGCCTTCAGTTGTTAATATGTGTCTCTTGTTTCCAGCTGCTTCTCAGGGATGGTTTCGAAGTGATGGTCTGTCAATACACTTTAGGTCTGCCTGCATTTAATTTTTAATTTGTGACCCCTTTGTGGCTTGCCTGCTTGTATTTTTGATGAGCTGAGATAAGGGCATTTTCCTCTGCCTTTGATTGTTCATGCATTACTGATGGCATGAACAGCCCCATGGCTGCCAGGGGAGGAGACTTCTGGGGCTGTGGTGCCATTCCAAAAGAACATTCATGAAATACAGGGAAAATGAGTGCACAGGCTGTGCTGCATGTCTCAATGCATTCTGCTTATTTTCAAGGCATGAGGAGACTGTTAAAAGTCGTTTTTAGGATAATAATAAGTAAGGTTGGTAATAACTGGGCTACCTATGAGAAGCAAATTAGTATTCAGTATATCAAAGCACAGTCCTGTGGTTCATGAGACACTGGATGTTAGAATAGCTGTTTCCTTCTATCTGCAGCTTTGTTTTAATGTTGGGTCCAGCAAATGCCTGATTTTGGTCTTGTATGCATGGACAAGTTTTTGGTTTAAGTGGCAGTGCTGGATGTCAGATGGAGATCATAGTCAGAGACATAAATGGAAAATGCTGTGTTAAAGATGTGAGTGTTGACATAGGAGATGAGACTAAGCTGACACTTACTGCCTTGGTTTGTTTCCCATAATTAATACTTGTGGCTGTGCTTGGTTATGTGTTTGCACCACTTTCAGGTGCAAATTTACTGACCCCTTTGGCTGAGTGCAGTGGAGATGAGTTGCATTTACTTGTGATTTCACAGATACTGAATCTTTTTTTACTGCTCCTGTGAGTCACAGCACTGGTTCCTCCATTTCTAATTGTAAGTTTACCTGCTTCAAGAGTAAGAAAAAAATCCAGTGGGAAGAGTGAAAACTTCCCTTACAGAAGTGTGTTATCTTGGCAGGGCTTGTTATTTATGAGCACCTGCTCTCCTGATATTTACTTACTGTAGTTTATCCAATAGTTTTGCAGGTGGTAAAGTTGTCTGTGTAATGGAAGCAGCTGTTTGGGAACACAACAGCTTGTCAAATACATTAATTGCATACACACACAGCTGTAAAGGAACTTTCCTCTTTCAGGTGTTTAACAACTCTCACCAAGCCATAGCTGAAAAACACAGGAAGTTTATTTTATTGCAAATAACAGCTAAGTGGTTTTTCTTCTTTGCTTTAACTTATTTTATGTATCAGTAGAAGTCATGGAAGTGAATTACTTTGCTGCCTGTGGGGTGCATGGAGACATGCAGTAGCCATGGAACAGTATTTAGATCTAGTTGATAAATTTCTTTCCCCCTCCTCTTCAATTTTATTTAAGAAAAGAGGTTATCTTTATTACAATTGAAGTGCTGTTTCCCAGAAGGATCCATATGTACCCTCTAATGTAATACTGAAGATATAATATTAGATAAGATAAAAATGAGCTATCATTCTGCAAGGTTAATGGAGAGAGAGTATTATGGGTAAGATAGGATTTTTGTAGATAGCAATAGTTTTTTTCCTCATGGACTGTCTCTGTTGAGTCACTGAAGTTGAATTCTGGGTTTAGTAGTTATGTACATCTTGGCAGTTGATTTTTTTTTTTTTTGGTGATATACTGCTGTATCTGAGCAGGTGAAATCTGAGATGACAGCAGCAGTCAGGAGGGCTCCTGGCTGGTGTGTGTGTGTGGCTGATATTGCCTGGAGCAGTCAGGACTGGGTCTGAGAGGCTCTGCCTTAGCTTCCTTACCAGCTCCTGCTTCTCACATTATCTTGGAATTCAAGGGGAATCACCACAGAGCAGAAGGCACCAGCTAAGTTCAGATTAAAGAAATTCTTGAGAGTCACTTTCTAGACTGAAATACTGATTAAGTTTTGATTTTTTTTTTTTTTTTTTAAAGAGCTATGACCTCAGATTTGTGGTAGATCCTGCAAGAGCTCTCTTCTCTTGCTCTTCAGGATACTTCTGTGCCAGGTGCCCTTGTGCCACCCTTCCCTGCTCCCAATGCTGCTTGTTTCCTGCAGGAGATGAGACCACCAGCTCATGAATATCAGCTTCCTTTACTCAGCAACTGCCTGTTTCTCAATATTTGTTCTCAACACTGGGCAGCAAAGAGGTTTTGTGGGGGGAGAAAATACTTGTTGGTGCTGTGATTAATCCAATATCATACTTCCCCACACGTGAAATGTTCAGTGAAGCTTGTGGTGGTGTGGTCACTTGATCCAGCTGCAGCAGTGCTGGTGGTCAGAGCAGCTGCAGGTTTTTGGAATCCAGGAGTGTCAGCTCGTGCTTTGAGGGGTGTAAACTTTGGGTTTCCTTCTGCAGCTCCAGTGAGGTGATTTGTGGCCTGCAGTGTGTACTTGCTCATCCTTTGCCCTTGGTAAAGTGTTCCATGCCCTCGCCCTGTGGGTGCCCGAGGCAGTACCTGTTAAGGGGTTTCCACTGGAACAGAAAATAGTGTATTTTATGTCCACTGAGCAAGGAAAATGCTTTTTTGGGCAGATTTCTCCTCTCTTGCAGGGGTGCTGTTAAGTAGTTCGTGTCCCACACTTGAATTTTAATCACTGGAGAGGTTTTTGCTTGTTTGTTGTTTGTTCAGCTGAAGGGTGTGTGCAGAATGGATCAACTCCCAAACTCCAGAATTGCTTTCAGCCAGTGAAGGAACACTGTGTTTGTTGGAGAGCAGCAAACTCAGTCTCTCCTGCATTGCTGAGTGACAGCAGCATCAGCTGAGTTCACTTGCTCAAGTAAAAATAGTCTTCTGCAAGTCATCTTTCCTTCTCCCCCTTCCTTTGCAGTGGTCAGACCTTCAAATAATTCTGTTGACAGCAGCAGAAGTGGGGAAATTGAGAGCAATTGTAATCTTGACTAGGTGATGTTATTTTAAATTTTTTCCTTGGTTTTTAACTTCACTGGAGTGCAGTGTTGTATCCCCTGCTGTTCTGAGAGCTACATTTATCTGTGTGCTTTACTCCATTCCAACTCTCCTTGAACCCATGTGTGTAGGTGGGTGTGAGGGGTGGTGGCATTGTTTTATCTTCATGAGATGCTGCTTACAAAACGTCATAACCATGTGTTTGGGAAGGCTGTTTTCTACTGCTTCAAGCAGGAAGCAAAAAATCAACTTTTCTGACTTTGTAACTTTTTGAGGGAGTAGGATTTATTACAAATTATTTAATTTACTTATCTGTGAAAAGATTATTTTGGCAGCTTGGATAAACTTTACAATATCTGTGCATTGTAAGTTTTCAAAGTGAACAAAGATGGACAGGAGTTATCATAAATTTATTTGAAAGTAATATGCTGGGAAATACAAAATGAAAAAAAATTACTGTTGATCTGCATGTGGAAATAGGCTAAAAATATTTGGATTTAAATTTGTTGCTTCATAGCTTCCTCTTGTTCTTACATAAATTTAAAATCGAATTGTTAATATTACCATTAATGAGTTAAAATGATTTTCTGTCACATGACTGAAGAGAAAAGGTATAGATAAATTTTGTTTATTAAATTATTTTGATATGTTCCCTGATAAATTATTTGTATAAATTGTTTTTATTGTAGGGCTCAAAAAAAAAAAGCAATCAATAGAACATGTAGAGAAAGACCAGACTTGTTACAGCTGCACTTGGTAGCTTAGTATTGATTAGACACAAATACTGAGTTTAATGACAATAAATGACATTAAATGTTAACCATGATAGTAGAGAAACACTGCAGAACAGGAAAAAAATTACTTCACCTTGATTGTAAAAGGATGTGTTCACTCCAAGGAGCATGAATTTTGAATTTTGGGTCTACTCAAACATAGTGAATTTATTGTAGGTTAACAGTAGCATGGACAATGTAACTGGATTATTGTGTTGGCACTTCTTGGGAATTTCAGGCAGGTGGCCAAAGTGTTGTCCTTTCAGGACTTTATTTTTTACAAAAATGCAGCATTATAATATCGTGACATCCTGTTATGTGGAGATCCACAGATCCTGGTGAAATCTGATTTGTAAGAGCAGAATCAGAGCTTCCTGGAGGGAGCTGCATTGGGAGCTCCAGCTGTGGGCTCCTTTCCTGTGCAGATCAGCCCCAGGAATTTATTCCTGTCACTGGAGTCTGGCACAGACTGCTGGGGTTTGTCCACTGGACACAAAACAGGAGCTGGCCCACTTGGATCCTGTTCCTGCTCCTCTTACTAATTGTTGTGACCTCGAACAGGACACACAAATTTTTACTGTGCCTCATTTTTCGTGCAGATTGAAGAGGATATTATCACTTAACCTACTTCTTGGGAGAGTTTCTAGTCTAAATGTGTCTCAAGTGCATTGGGTTCTTTGGACAGAAATGTTTCATGGGTGCCAGGTATTATATAGGCAATGACTAATGTTGTTTGCATGGCAAACATTTCTGGAGAAATGCCCTTTATGGGCTTTTAATTCTGTGTGATTTTGGGCAAATATCTGGTGAAATGCCCTTGCTGTTCAGAATTACATTAATGTTCTAGTTTTTACTTTTTTTATTTTTTTATTTTTTTTTAGTATGACTGGGAAACAGGTGGTTACCTCTCTGCTTCCAACTGCTGCAGTTATTAATTACTGCTCAGTTGTCTGCCTGGAGAATACTGACTTTTCTTATTGCAGGGTTGATTTTAGTCACCAGCCTTGGCAGGGATTGCAAATTTAGGTAGTGTTGAAATTATCTTTGATATTATAATGATGGGGGGGGAAAGCTGTGATGAGGAACAAAGTGCTCATACCCAAATGTAATTTCAATAGTCCAGGTGTGCTTTACTGGAGAAGGAAAAAGGTGGGACATGAAATTTTTCTGAGGGTCTTTGAGCTCTGCAATGATATTTTAAAAAAAAGAAAGTGAATATAGTGAGAGGGGGGAAAAATGGTGAAAACCATAAGGAAAAGAGGAAGCCTATAATAACAACAGTAAAGGCAGAATCACCAGCTACTGCTTGTTAGACAAGGTTTGTTTGCCCTGGAGATCCTGCCTAAAGCAGTGGCTGGGGCATTTAGAGATAGATAACATCAGTTATGTCTTCCCTTTGGAAATGCATCTTCCCTCCTCTGCTGTGAATCCCCGGAATTTTCAGAGATTGGGTTCTCTGTTTCTTTGTCTTTGATTTTTATGTTGGTTTCCAACAAAAGTCCGAGCCAGGGCTATTGTAACTATTTCATTGTTATCTTGTAGCTATAGAAGTGGTTCTGACACCTGATAATATGAATGAAAGGAAATGAAAGTTGCCAATGTGTTTTTTTCCTTGCACTATGGAAAGTTATCATGGCAGGTGAGAATTTCCTGCATAAGCTGACTTGTTCTAGTAGAGAAATAAGTTGAATTTATTTGACATTTAGTAGACTGAGGCTACTCTGTTACTTCAGGAAGAGAAGAGTTCTGAGGAGTAACTTGTTGCTTAAAAAATAAGAAATAACTAGCCTTTGGTTCTGACTTACTTTTGCTACATAGTTTGAATGTTTTATATCTGTGATCCTCCCAGAGTTATCATAGTAATAATTCACACCAAGATGCTGTTGTGACGTAAGGTTATATGTCCAAACAGAATTGCCTTTCTTACTGAATTTTTTTTTGGAATATTTTATTTCAAATCTGAAGCAGCCTGAGAGCAATGATATGGTGTTTTTCTATTGTTATGCCTAGTGATTGTTGTTATTCAACAGTATTTTTCAAGGCTCTGATCAAAATAATGCTGTAAGCAGTACCAGTCTCACTTTCCCTAATTATGGGAAGTGATCTATCAATAACACACACAATAAATCACAGCCCCCTTGTCAGCTGGTGGGAATTATTTAATGCTTTGCAACACCTTTATTTGCTAATGAGTGGGTTTTTTTCCCTGTTTCTTTGATAAGTATTAATGTCCTAGCTGTTAGCCTGTTTCAGGATGGAAATGATTGATGTGGCTCTGTTTTAACCAAAACACTTCTGCCCACTCCTGGTTCTTCCTCCTCTAGCTCCTTTTTTCCCCTCTGCAAGAACTCCTCATACAATTTATGCTGAATGGCTCAAATATGTCATTTGTAAGGCAGTGATCGCTTTCCAAGTTGTGTAATGTGATCATGAAATTAAAAGTACCTTGCTTTGTGTGGAGTTTGAGTGCAGCCAAGCCAGGCACGGACACAGAAATGTGACCTGGGTGACTCATGGTACAGCCCTCAGAGCAGCAGAAAAGGCTTTACTTTCAGAATCTGAGCAATACAACAAAGTCTGACTGGAAATCCGTATTGTCTGGGGATTAATTGATGAATATGCAGGACTGCAGAACAAGAGCAGCCTTGTGAGAAAGCCTCAGACCCAGCATTTCTTTGAATTTCCAGTTCTCCTGCTGCCTCAGCTCTCCGTGGCTCAGACTGCTGGTGATAAAGCCTGACCATCTTGTGAATGGTGCCTCCATGAAAACACAAAGAATGTTTTCACAGACTCAGTGTCCTTCCTGCTTTCTTTGAGGCAAATTAAAGATGTTTGTAAAGCATTCGCTGACCTTCATATGAAGGGCATTCAAGGAATATGAACACTAATATAAAATAACTGATGCAGGTGATAAGCATCCCACAGGGATTCTTCACAAGGAAAAGATTTTTTTGTAGCTTCTAGAGGAAATCAAATAAAATGGAAAATTTAATGATGTCACCCTGTTGCTCTCTGCTTTTGTTGTTGTCAGGTCTTTTATTGTGACTGTTATTTGGTTTTTTTAATGCAGCAGTGTACTCATCTGCGTTCTTCTTTGAGTTCTCTTCTTTGAGTTACTGAAGTTACTCCCCCCGACAGTTCACAGTGGATTTGTTTGAATTGCATATAAACAATGCTCAGAGTTTCCTCATTGTATCTTAATCTCATGCTGTTGATAATTGGGTAGCAAAACATGGAGATGGTTTAACAGCTAATAAAATTGAGACTAGTCTGTGTAAGGAACTGTGTAAGCATTTAATTAAACTGCATTTCTGACCACTGGTTGCTGCTTTGTGGAAATGTGCCTTTGGCAAAAAGGTGACAGCAGTTTTTTGTTCAGCAGGAATTAATACTGAGCTGCTGATGTTGAAGGTCTGGAAACCAGAGGGTCTGTGGTGACCCTCGAAATCTCTTGTCTCTTGGGGTCAATGCAGACTGGTTTTTATTTTCCTGGGAGGGAAGAGTAATCCTGCCCTGGACAAAGGATGGTGTTTGTGCCTCTGTGACAGCTGAAGAATGTGAATAAGAAATGACAGACCATGACATCAGGACCATTACTGGATCAGAACTGTGGGCTGTGTAACTTTGTCTGCTGTCAGGCTTTAGCAGTTCCAGAAGCATGTCTTGGCTCTCCTGCAATCTGAGTGCTGCTGTGGTTGGGCTGGTTTGGGGATTGATAGGAGAATGGAGAAGAGGTCAGAATATAATCATTACAGTCAGACCTGCTTCACTCCCAACTCCATTTGCTGCTGCTATATTTTCTTGGTATGAGCTAGCATTTAAATCTACTAGAGCTGTCAAATCCTGAAGTCCTGGAAATAAAGACACTTATCAGTACATGTTATCATGTCCTTTGCTGATACAAGATTAGCCCAAGCATTTATAGCAGTTCATTTAATCTAATTTTAAGTGCCTGAATGTAATGATTCTTGCAGAAGAAACAAAAACCGTGAATACATTTTTTAACCACTGACATTTGTTCAGTTACAATATATGTGGAAAAAAGATGTCCTCTGAATTAATAAAAGAAGATTTAATGAAAGCTGATTGATTGTACCAGGTGCTAGACTTTCGCATTTTTGATCTTTTCACCGAAAGATCAAAAATTTCTGTATCCTGAGCAGCAGTTACCTTGTTGTGCTCTTTTGTGAAGTTCTTGGCTTAGTGTGAAGCATTCAGTCATGCTTTGGAGCTGCACTGAGTGTGCTGAAAGCTTAAGCCCTCGAGTTAAAATGCCTAAATCTGGACTGGATGAGCAATCTGAGAGGGGAAATGGCACATGGCTGCAGTTGCATGATTGCCTGGTCTTCTAGTGAGTTAAAAATACATTTCTTGGCGTGTACATCTTTTTATATGCTCATGAATTTGCTTGTTCTCAGATACCTCTTCTTCAAAAGCCCATCTGCTGACAAGCTGACAGTAATAACTAATATCCTTATTAGATGGAATTAGCATGAATCATCATTATGAGAAGTAATGACCATGTTGAAATGCTAAGGGTATTTTCAAGATTACTTCAGACCTGGTTGGCAGGCAGGGTATAATGGCTACATCTTAGAGCACGTAATAAAATCACAGAGGTCTTTGATGTTCAGAGTTGTGCTTTGGAACAAATAGTCCCATTCAAAACCAGCACAGTCTTGATTAATTTGGTTGTTATATCTGGATTCTCTAAGCTACTGTAACTGGTAGTGCAGAGTACTAAAGGTGCTCTGTGTACTGCATGGCCCATTAGACACAAAGGAATTGTATCTTGATGTGACATTTTACAGTATATTCTAAAATAGATGTATTTACTTCTCATTACATGAAACTGCAATTCCTGGGGAAATCAATATTGAAAATACCCACTAAAAGCCTCCCAGGATCTGCAAGCATGCACAAAAAAAGAGCTGGATGCATGTGCTATTACCCACAAGTGGTAGGTTAAAGTGAATTATTTTAATCTTTTCATGTCAACATCAATTCAGTATATTTTCCTTATTGCACCAGCCTGTTACTGCTACGGAAGATGCAGGGAATGTGGACTGGAGCAGCAAGAGACCTCAGGTGTCTTTAAACTGTTTTAAGCTGCCCATGGTTTGAAAATATTCAAGAATCTGTGATATGAGCTGTTTGACATTTTTCCTATTCCAAATGCTCAAAGGAATAAATCTACATAAAGAGTGTTAAAATGAGAGAGTCTTTGCAACAACGTCTGGATCTCAGAATGTTACTTTATTTCTCTTTTGGCTGACCACCACGATAAAACAGCTGAATCAAATACATTCTTTTATGTATAAAATATATTTTTTTGGTTTTGACAGCTTGTTTCCAGTTTTAGTCTAATTCAGTTTGAAACAGCTGTTCCTGATCTCTGCAAAACAGTTTTCTGATGGAAATCATGACATTCTCAACTACTGCAGTGTTACTGGGCTCTGTCTCATTTCAGATGGTGGCTTTTCTTTATGGAAAAAGAATTCCTCATTTAGAGAAAATGTCACTTTTGTATCAAATAAGCTGCAGTTAAAAAGATAATGGCTTCCTCCTCCCTCCGAGGTTATCCCTCAGTGAGGGTGGATATATGTTTCTCTTTTGAGAAAAAACATCCCTGTGTGTTTTACCATTAGTTAGATTTTTATTCTGATGTTCCCTGCCCTACCCATCTGCTTTCAGTTGGGTTCTATTTCGAGTCTTCTCTGCAGTTGTCTCTGCACTCAGACTTAACAAGTTCTCTGCTTTGCCGTCTGCTTCAGTTTTACTCTGGAGTCAAATCTTGTATTTTCAGAATTTTCAGTGTAGCATTTTCAGTTTGCTCAGTGCCATCTTTTTTTTTTTTTTCCCTCTTTTTCTTTTTTTTTCTGTTTTTTTTTGTTGTTTTTTTTTTCTGTTCTGCTTGATGCTTCTTCCAAAGCTGTTTGTAGAAATTTCATAGATCACAGAGCTGATCAAGTCTTTAAGCTCTCTTGTGCCTGATAAAGCACCAGCTAACCTTTCATTTCCAAATTTCTGGTTCTTTTGGATACCCTGCATGTAATATGGGGGGAAGTGAATAACTTTCAGCTAAAAGCACTTGCTGTGTAGTTGAGTCTGTGAATGTGAGTGTATGATGTGGACTTCCCAGAACGCTTCTGATGGGGCGGATGAAGATTTCGGGAGCAGCAGCGTTGCCAAGTTTGTCATGGCACTGGAGGCACTCTGGAGTTGTATATCCTCCTCTTTCCTCTGGCCTTAGCTTGCTGGGTGAGGTTTCACAGATCTCTTTGTTGTGCAAGTCTTTTTCCAGCTGTAAAATATCTAACTACAAAGTAAGGGTTGTGCTACAGAGTGGGTGCTCAGAGAAATTGAGAGAGATGCTGCACGTGAGCAGCATCCCTGGTTTTGCTGGTCCTCACTTCCAAGCCCACTATGGACAAACACCATCCTGAAGCCTCTTTTGAGGTTGTTGGTTTTTTTTTTTAAAGGACGGTTTATCAGCTGAAATAAAACTACCATCCAACACAACAGGAAAGCTTTAAAGCTTTACTTCCTAAAGAGCTGTTAAATATGTTTTCGGTTCCAAATTCAATGTTTTGCCTGGCAAATACTTTGGAGTGTTTGTAGTTTTCCTTGTATTTATTTTTTTCCCACAGTCTAAAAAAGCAGCTTTGGGGCTGCATTAGGATTAAGTGAGATTAGAAACATCTTTTTTCCATCCCTCTTGTGTACCTCATATGGATACATCCTAATTGTATTGATATTGCATTCATCCTGCAAGAATCTAAGACCTTTAGTGTCTGCTGATGCTGCAGTTTTGATGGTGTGGTTTTCTTGCAAGTAAAATCAATTCAGACAAATCTTGGTAACTTTTACAACAAAATGAAATGACTATGCCAGGCAGGCACGGGAAGTTTTTTAAGCATGGGCATACTCTTGGATCACACAGAGGGTTGTTCCAGCAGAATCGATTGGTTGATCTACTAGATTTAAAGGTCAACTGTAATCACATTTCAGGAAGATTGAAGAAGATATAAAATTGCTACTGTGCTTTTCTGGGTCACATACCCGCTTGTGGTGCTCTTTGCTTTTCCCCTGTACATCTTCATTTACTCAGCCAGAGCATCAATACTGAAAGGGCACAAGTCAATGCGCTCGCTTTCTGCTGTCGATGAGGGAGCTACTTAGTTGTTATTTCCTCCAAGCCAATCCTTTCCCTCTGGAAGAGCTGGAGCAGAGAGGAGTTCACTGCACCCGACAGATTTGGAAGGAACAAATCTCTCTTCCAGGGCCAAGCTGTGAGGAGAGCTGCAGTCTGCCTGTCTCGTTAGATAATCCACACAGTTGCGTGAGCTGCTGCATCCCAGGGATGATTCTGTCCATTCACAGAGCAGCACAGGTGCAGAGAGACAGCATAACCCCTTTCATGTGTGGGGACCTTCAAAAGAACTTCTCATTACTCCTGTTTTATGCTGCACTTGATGTTACACAGATGTCCATAGAGACCAGGCAGCTTTGGAATATTCTGTTTTGTTAATACGGTGTTTCAAAGTTGTATTTCCATGTAACAATGTCTGCACACACAGGTGAAAAAGTTTCCTGTTAATTTTTTGCAAGAGCCTAAATGAAGCACTGTGTTGCTGTAGCAGGTTACATGAATTAAAAGCAGCAAGGACATGGAATATTCACCTGCTCAGATGAAATTAATTTTCCCTGCAAAGTAAAAGAATCTTGAAATGAAAAAGGGGTTGATGGGGGAAAAGAGATTTAATTTAGGTTGATAGACCAAAACACATCACTGTTAAAGTTTGTTCCCTCATGAACTGTATTATTGCTATATTGATTTGACAGGACTTTATTCATGAAGTTTTGCTCTTTTCCTGTACTGATAAACTTGTGTGAATCTTCCATGGAGTAACAGAGGAGAAGTTTAAAATGGAATAGACTTTAATGGCATGGGAGCTTTTCCTGAATCAGAGTACAGCATTGCAGATGCTTTTAGCTAATCTTCAGACAAATTTCAGAGTAACTTTATGATTTTTTTTGTGGCTAGTAAATGCATGTTTGCTGATGGTCAGGCTATGGAAAGAGTTTTGTAGTGTTAGCAGAACCTGGAAAAATGATTCTCTTTAAGAGTCACATTCCTCCAAAAAATCTGGTAGGTCATGTAAACTGTTTCACAAAGGTTATTTGTAGTAGAACTCTCTGAGCTTAAATGAACTCAGAGAGTACTGTCCTGAGTGCATTTTCATATGTGCTAACTTGCAAAATGTAGTAATTCCCAGATGGATGGAAATCAAGGTCTGTGGCTTTTCTCTAAGCATCCATGACCTGCTTTTAAAGCAGGCATGGACATACAGCAGTGGCTGAAGGCTCTGCTTGAGTGGGCTGAGGAGACATTTATTGTGCATTTATTTAAGGTGCCCTTTTTCAGAGATTCTTGCTCTGCTGGCTGCCTAAATTCAGTCTGTGTTTTGCTTTGTCAGCCACTGTGAAGTCTGGAAAACTAATGTCTCATGTTCACTGCTCTTATGGTAAAGATGGAAAGGATATTTTTTCCCTAAATAAATAATGGACCAGGGAAACTTTTCAAAGACTTGCATGATCAAACTGGAGTAGCAGCACGTCCTTTGTGGTTTTCTCAGTGCCTGATGAAGTCAAACATGCCTTGACTGAATGATTTGTTTTTTCTTTTCTTGTAAGTTGCTTAAATCTATTTTTTTAAACCTTTGTTGATGTTTGTTTGTCTTCATTAGAAGGGTACTTACGGAAACAATGGATCTTGTAAAGGGCAGAAGTAGTTTTAAGAATGGTACTGCAAATGCAGTTAATAATTTCATGTCTGCAGTTGGATGTCATCCTGACCAGTAGGTTAGAAAGATTCTTGCAGGAACTTCAGAGAGGCTGAAAACAAGAATCTGTGACATGTTCATGAGGTTTTCAGGCTGCAGGGAATTGTCAGGTTATAAAAGAAGGCTTCTGTGTGAAAGGAAGTTTGCAAAGTCAGAAAAACCTGTCAGTAGGATTGTTAGTGTCATATAAACTTTTTGCCTTTCTCTCTTCTTGTTTTCCCTTCAAATCACAGGACTTTATATCCCTTCTTTCTTCGGTTTGGTAATTGTAGCAGCAGATGCTGCTTGGAATTGAAACTGTTTAATAGATGATCCATCAGTTGCCAGCATAAAATACCCATTAGAAAAGGGGAAGAATAATCCCTTTATTATCAAGACTACTTGAACAAAGGTGTTTAATCAATCTTAATATTTACTTTCTTGAGAAGAGCAAAGCCAGTGGCCGCAGTCCTGGCAGGAGGATGCTGGGGCTGTACACACAGGTTCTGTTCTAATTCTTGTACAATGTCTCAGGCTTAAGTCTGGAAAAAGAGCATCTGAAAGCATCTTCCTTAAAAAGAACTTGCTTTGATTTTCTATTTGATTATTACTTTAAAGAACAATAACATTTGGTTACTCCCTGGGAATGATGATAAACTCGTGCTTTTGAGTTTTACAAGCCTACCCCAAGTGCAGGCAGTTGTGTGCTCATGCTGAATTCTAAACCATTTGTAAAACTGTGTGCAGAGGCCTTTTACCAACATCAGCAACTGTGTCAGTGAGTTTTGATTTAAGAAAAATAATAGGCATATTCTACAGTAAAAGACTTGTTTTAGTGGAATTTTTTTGATATTAAAACAATCGTGTAGGTGAAACAGGAATATGTCAGCATAATCTGTAGCTGAGTGGCATCACCTGTCATGGTGTGCAAGGCAAGATGATATTTCCTCTGCTAAATCCAGCTACTGAGCTTGCCCTTTAAACAACCTGATTTCTCACAGGAAACTTGCAGAGGAAGAAGGATCTTATGCTTGGCTTTAAATTGAGGCTTTCACCTGTGCTCTGATTCCATAGTGAGTATATATTTATTTTAAGAGGTTCTTACGGTCAAAGAGTTTGTAATGTTTTGGCCTTTCTGAAAAGTTTGGTGCTAGATTTTTAGCTTATTTTAAGTCCTTGCATAACTGGTATATTGCTTAGTCACGATGGCCTTGAAATGCAATACTTAAAAAAAAATTAGTTTGAGGTCCTTACGCATTTGTCAAGAACTCCTTCGCCCGCTCTTCCTGTGTTGATGTGTTTGTTGATGTGTTCCCTGCCATTGCCTCTGGGGATGTCCTCAAGGCTCAAACAGGGCCATTTCCATTTAGAACCAACTTCTTGTCTCCTCCAGCATGGAGTTGGAAACTTCCTTTGGCAAATTTTGGTTTTGTTCCGTGTAAATAAGTCTGCCGGAAAGAAAAGCAAACCCTAAAACCCCCTCAGCTTGGTAATGCTGCCCGGTGCAGTCTGTGCCATCTCCATGGTTTTGAGCCTTCATTATGCAGCTTGCACTCCACACACTTTTATTTAAAGCAGAGCTAAAAGTAGAACTAAATAGCTGACATTCAGAGACGTTTGGTGTGATGCAGAATTCCTGGGAGGGGGCCGGGACAGGAAGAGGAGCTCTGCTCCTGCCGGGTGGAAGGAGCTCATTTATTTGCACAGAACTGTCTATGCAGGACTCTTGGAAAAACTCTGAAGGAGCCCACGCTTTATCACAGAATATAGGCCAACTGTAATAAGAACTTCTGTTTTCTTTTAGTCCCGTTGACTTTTCTTTTGTTTTATGCTCTGAAATGACGGAATTCAGTTTGCTGTGGCTGTTACAGCCAGGCAAACTATTGCTGCTGAGCTATTGCAGCATCCCTGTGCTGACTGCTTTTCGTGGAGCCATCTCCATATTGCAGAGCCATCTGTTTTCCTTGCTGTCCAGGCACTGGGCTCAGTAGTATAAATTACTGACTGCTCCTTAGCTTTCAATTGTTCCTGTTTGTTCAGCGTGCCGCCAGCAAGGCTTCGGCTCTCCAGCACCATTTTTAAGTTTTCCTTGCTCTTTTATGTTTTTGTGAACGCCTCAGGCAAAAACTCTAGTTGAGAGAATTGTCAGTTTTTCGTGTTGCTGAATTATTGGCTTGATAAAATAAACTTTGTGAGGTAGGTAGGTAGTGTCCTCATTAAAAAAGATTTTGTAGCTGGAGAAGTGATGGAAACAAGTTCAAAAATCATCATTTGTGAGAAGCAGCGTCTCGCTCCCCCACCGCCCCAGTTTCCTTAAATGCACACCAGTTTGTCATATTGCTGGTGCTATGAGCTCATACAGAAAGATCAGTTCTGGTTGTGTAAGTACGGGCACTGCTGAAGAGTTGAGAATACTTTCAGAGGTTATCAGCCCATGTCTGCTTCAAAATTACAGTTACAGTTGGAATTTTGTATTACAAATGTAATGTGAGTTGCATTGGGTTTTTTAAAATGTAAATTCCTTGTCTGTCTTCAAGACCAAAAGATACAAGGCTTGTTTTCTTTTTTCTTACCTGTATGATGCATTTTTACATTCCCACTTGCAGTGGTTCTCCAATGTTCTGCACCCACAGTCCTGCAGTGGTAGGCACCGTGCTGTGCTCAGCTCCATAGGGAGTTTGCTTCTGGCCACCTCAGAATGGTTGGAGAACGAGTTACTTTGGTTTTTGAGGTGAGGAAAATAACAATAAGTGAGAATATAAGGTAGAGTATTCTGCGGCTGTTCAGGACTGGCAAGCTTTGGGAGGTGGCAGGTCATATATCTGGGATGCATTGAGGTTTTTATGGGAAGCAGTCAACAGGATGAATTTGATACCAGTGCACAGTAGGGTGCTGCTGAAATTTTGGTTCAACACAAACTATGTGTAGGGGAGTCAGTGCTGTTTCCCTGAGTCAGCTGGACTTTCTGGAATTACCCAGTTCAGGGATGGGTGTGATACCAGCTGTGAACTGGGTGATGAGGTGCAGGGAAGGAGAACCCCCTCAGAACCTCACTGGCTCTTTCAAGAGATTAAGTAATATTGTGATGATTTTTTTTTTAAATTTTCCCCTCTTTCATTTTTTTCTTAGTATTGGGGAACATTCAGAAAAAAAGGCCAGTAGTGTTCATTTATTCTGTAGGGGCTTGTAGGCAGCATGGCCTTCAGCAGAGATGGGTAGAACAATCACTGATATTTGTTTATCTTATGGTTGAGGGAGGAAACACAGCCTTGGTTGAATGAAGCTGTGTAGATGCATTTTCTATTCCAATCCAATGTTATTCCCTCGCTTGTCAAGCTCTGGTCATTAGTGCTTTTAATTTACCTTCCAGTGAATGTGCCAGATGAGCCACTGTGAGCAGCCACATTTCTGTTTATTTTTCTGATGATGGCCATCTGAAGCAATAGATTGATGTCTGCAATTTTTACTTCATTAGTAATGAAGTCCACAAAGCAGTGAGAGGAATGTCTGTTTACTTGGTGCCTTGAACCAAAGCACTGACAAACGGCTGGGCTTTGATCTGGTAGGATTTTCATAGTGATTATCAAGATACAGAAATAAGGTATGTCCAGGTTTAAATGAGAATCTGAAATGTCTGTGGGCTAGATGGCCACCATTTAAGTGGTAATTGGATTGTTGAAGAGTGCCTGCAAGACAGCCAGTGCATGGAAAATCAAATATATGTCGGTCTCCTTTGAAATCCATGAAAAATAATAATTTCTGTTTTCCTGTGGCTTTAACTGTGTCCCACAGCAACATAAAAAAGGCTCAATCTCCAAGTCTTAAAACCCTGTGATAACACCAGTGCAAATTCCTGGCTAAGTAATGAATCTCTAATGTTTGTAATTTCCAGAAAGTATTTTCCCGATTCTGTAGTGGCAGTCAGTGTTAGGAATCCTGTAGGGCTTGTGTGGGTGGGGACATTTTTTGCTCAATACAGTGACAGCTGCAAGTCTGGTCCTCAGAAGCCTGAGTTTGGCCCTGAGTATCATTCTCCTTCCCCTCTGTTCCTATTTTGAGCCCAGTAAAGAGAAGCATATGTTTTCTTGCATCAGCTCCGTCGGTGTTATTTGTGAGGCATGACAAGGTCATATGTTTGTATGGCAAAAGAGGAAATCTCAAATTGTCTTTGAGCTGCCTTAGAATTCCTTTTTTCTTGTGATATATTAAAGATTTCCGTGATGTACATGGTTAAATTTTGATTCATGTAGGTATGCATGTGTTGATGCTACAGTGCTGCTCCTGAAATTGGTACTGTTATATTATTAATATTGCAGATCATGCCAAGGAGGTGTCTTGCATTTAATACAGAACATAAGAAGGTTTGCCTACCCCATGTGAAAATCTCAAATTGGAACTGAAGATGCTATAAAAATTTAAAAGGAACAAGGTCTGCCTGAAAATTGCATATTTTAAAAAGCAGAAAATCATCTATTTTTAACAGCAAATTTCCTTACCTGTTAGTACCTTTACTAATAACATTTTCAGTTATTAACACTTGAAAATAGTTTTAAACATAATTTTAATTGTAAAACTGCCTGGTTACCATTTGTCTAGTGCTCATTAATATGGGGGTTTCTAGTTGAGAGACATGAAAACTGAGCCAGAAGCCTTTGGGTTCCTGTACTCCTTCTGTATAATCAAACAAATCAATTTATTCCATTCATGAAAGAAGAGATAATAGATGGCTCACCTGCTTTTTACCAGCATCTCCTGCGAGGGAAAGTGGGTGAGAGGATTCTTCATTGTAGCAAACAAAACAAAAACTGTAATTGAAAATAAAAGTCTTAAGAAGTTTGGACTGCTGCTGAGGTGGATGGTTTAAACACTTGTGGTAATTAAGCATGGGAAGAATTGGAGAGGAATAGTCTGGGACTTGCCTTCCTTGGAACTGAAAGTTCAGCATCTCTGGTTTTAACTTGGTTTCAGAGACTATCTGGCAGGATGTGCTTTATTTCCAATTAGTGGCTGGTCCAGACAGAAAGTTACAATCAACTGTTCCAGAGTAATCCTTTATTTCAAGTGATAGAAGTAGGGGTAGAGATTCCAACCTTGCCACGACCTGGCTGAAAACCTCCTCTGGCTGCTTCAAAGACTTGCTCAGCACCTGACTGCAGTCATTATCTATAGAAACTCTACTATAAATACAGTAAGTAGTAAAAACATTTAGTGTTCTTAAAAATCTGAGATTCCTCAGATCCACACCCAGCATGAGTGGAATGAGAATTGTGAAGGTAAATTTAACAGTATTTGTAAGGAAGCAGGATAAAGCAGGAAAATACGGTAGAAGGCATCTGAGAGAAGTGTGGGCATTGTGTGAGATCCTGCAAATAACATTCTGTGCATGAAAATGGTGCTGAGTAACTGCCTCTTCATCCATGAGATCCTGCAGACTGTGGTAATTTGAGGTCTGGAAAGAAGCACATAATGAAAGTCTGAATCCTTAGCACAGGCAGACTGATTTAGATTGCACAGGCATTATGAAGCATTTCCTAGTTACGGAATTCTTCATTTGTAACCTTAATTTTAATGTAACTTTTTTAGCTTACCTAAAAATACATGAAAAATACTACTTTTCTCCTGAAATATACAATGTTTCTTGGGTCAGCACAAAACCTCCCACCTCCCTGTAAAACGGTGTGTTGTGAATACCTAAATAACCACAATAAAAAAGCTTTTGGAGAGGATGTCTTCCTTTTGATTCCATGGAGAGAGGAGTAAATAAAGTAATTGATGTGCCCTGTTAGCTGTCGAGCAAGTTTCACGTCCAAGTTTCGTGTGGCTGTCTTTCCTTTGGCATGCAGAGAGAAGCAGCGGATTTTAGCACCTCGCCCACAGCATCCACCTCCTGACAGCAAAACTTGTCAATAGAGAAGCATTCAGCACTTCATTATTTCTACAACCTGAGCGCATTTGCAAATTAATTGATGTGTGGGAGGAAAGGCATCTGCTATTGTAGAAGCCCTTAACTGTTGCAGCAAAACTAGAAATAAACTGGTTAGCTGTAGTGAGCTGATATGCTGTTGCAGGTGTTGGAGCCTCTAAAGTGGATCTTGTCCTTTTTTCTTGTTGTTTTTGATATTAAAAAAACCCCAAACAACTCAAAGCCAAACTTCTCACTGAATTGTGACCATGGAAACACCAGCACAGTAAAGATAATACCTTATATACTTCTATGTGGTTGCTAGCAAGTCGTTTCATATTTCTTGCTGGCTCAGCACCAAAAGAGAGTTTTAATTAGGCCTGTAATGAATGACTGGGAGCATTTTAAAGGCTATTAATCTTGTGGTGTAATTGAGTTAATTATAATATCATTATAAGCTCCCATGAAAATAGTATGAAGTTTATTCCATTTGTTTTACTCCTGAAGATATCTCTGAGGTCCCCTGGCTTCATCTCAAGTGCTCCCACTGCAAGTCTTCAACAGAGAAAACTGTAAAAGCATTTCATGTGTCATTGCACCAAACCTTCTGCTGTGCATCATCCCAGTCCCAGGCTCTCTGAGCTGCAGGTAACTCCTTGCAGTGCAGAGTGTCTTTAGTTTGCATTTCCCAGAGTAGTATTTCCTTGTTTTACAAGTTTGCAATCAGTAACTCACCCGAGTGTGGCAGATGAGAGTAAGAATATGTGATCTATTTTCAGAAATAAAGATTACAGCAGCTTTCGAACTGTTACTCTTTGTGCTGTGGCAAAAAAATGTGTAGCAAAAGAGGTGGTTTTTTGCAAAGCATATGGCTCTTCCACTCGTTCAGACTATGGTAAATTTGGGATTTGGTTGTAAAACATCTCTGTGCTTTTTGCACTCTCTATCAGAGTGTGACATCTCCAACAGATGGACACATAAACTTTCCATAATCCACTTCTTTCCTTTCAGAGGAGGAGATAAGGTTCTCATCTGTAAAAGTTGTTGAGGAAAACCTGATCTGCTGAAATCTGTTGTGTGCATAGAATGGGAGCACTGGAGTTCCTGTGGTTTCTGGGCTGGCTGTCTGCAGTGAGGTCAGCCCTGCTTCTGCACTTCAAACCTCCTTAGAGCATTTGCCAGGGAGGTTCAGGTTGGACATGAGGAAGGATTTCTCCACAGAAAGGGTGCTCAGGCACTGGAAGGGGCTGGCCAGGAAGGTGAAGTCACCATCTTGGATGGTAGATGTGGCACTCAGTGCTCTGGTCTAGTTGACAGCAGATTTGGCTGATAATACCATCCTTTTTGCTTTTTGCAGCCCTGCATTAGCAGGATTGTCTTGGTTTCATGCTATTAAGGTCTACACTCAAGAGTTTCCAACCTTTACCCTGCTGGTATGGTAGAACTACCTTTTTTCTTTCAGGAACTTTGCTGGTCACACTTTTATGTTTTCCATCCGCTTGACTATTACAGATTTTGTAAATAGTTTAGAAATGCCAGCTTGTGATGTATGGGCCTCTTTAACATTTCTTTGATTTATGTGCACTGTGCTGAAAAAAAGCAGAGGAAGCATATTATTCTGGAAAAGAATGTTGCCAGTCTTCCGTTTTTTCAGTCTTAGTTAAAAGCTACACTTTTATCAATCAAACCTGATAGATTCTTTTTGCGTTCCCAAAAACATTCATAACTTAACTCTTTGATGTCTAAAGAAATAATTTGCCTAAGCCTTTTATAAATGTCTACTTATTTTTTGAATGTGTAACTTGAAATATCTTTTAATCTGATTTTTCAGAAGTTCCAGACACCTGTGGTGATTCCAGGTTTTGTCTCTGTAAAAGCCCCTGGTGTTACATGGGAAGGATAGAAGTTAAAACCTCTTACTCAAACTAGTGATAACAGTGACCTTTAATTTAAGATTTGCTCTTATTTGTGGATGAATATTTTCTGTGGGCTACTTCATAGTGTCTAGAAAAGGTGGATAAATTAATCTGGTCGTGAATATTCTGCAGCTATAGTAGGAATGTTCTTTTAGGGGAATAGGCCTCGTGCATTCTGTTCCAGAAGTCTCCAGCTTCGAGCTTTAATTGCTTGTCACTGGCAGGCTGGAAATCAGCATCCCCTGCAGCCTTGCTTCAGGATGCCTGCTGGATGTGAACAAAGATATTAGCAAAAGTAACCATTTAAGGAGGAATTAGCTCCTAATTTGGCAGCATCAGCTCAGTTTAAAGAATATTCCTTCTGCTGGTACAGTGGGGTGGTCACCTCCAGCAGAAAACAGTGGTGATGTCTGGTGTAGTGTGGCAGAGCCTTGGGATGGACTGTGGAGTTGAGATCTTCCAAATTTGCCCTTCAGGAAAGTCACAGGAGACTGAGGAAAGCCAGGTTTCCCTGTGCTGGCAGGAAAACCCTCAGCTGGGCTGTTGTCAGACACTCAGTATGGGTATCTGCCTGAAGTCTAAAGATACTGTGCATTTTAATTATTGTGCGAGTGTCCAAAGCTTAGGAAAGGCATTTAACAGAAGTTAAAATAATTAAATTTAATGAGTTAGGGAAAGAATAAATCAGCAGTACAAGTACTGGATGTTGTTATTACTGTTCCACTGCTTACCCACTAATGGGTTTCCCTCATCTCTGCTTTTCCTGCCTGTCTCCCCTTTGTCTGATTGTGCACTGTCCTGGTTGGATTTACATAAGCTGCACCATGACATTTTCTTGAAGAATATTAATTTCTTGATTTGTCTATAAAGTGCTTTGTTTGCTGTAGTAAAGGCCACCCTCAGAGCTGCAAATCATGGCATGGTGCTGGACAGTTTGGGGGGTGTTTCTGTACCTGATTGCAGCCCTTTATTCTGCCATTTGGGCTTAAAGTATCTTCCCATTTCTTATCTAAGCACCTGAGCACCCCCTGTCACTGAGGCAGCAGGTCATTCTTCATACTGACACAGCTGCCACCTGAGCCCCTGACACCAAAGATTTAGTCTAGGGCTTTAGAAAATACTAATTTTAGCAGGAGAGCAGTGTCTCCAGAGCTCTGGCAGCTGTTTAAGGGAGCATGGAGCTCTGGGGGAAGGTGCTAATTGTGTCCTTATCTTGGAGTTTAATGATGACTTTCCCCTGCTACAGATTATTTGTCCTATACAAAGATAATGCTTCTGTCAAAAAGGAATTAGGATTTTCTGTCAGATATTGATCAAGTGCACTTCTTGGGTCTTTAGACTTTAATGAAGTCCATTAAAGGAGCACACAATTGTGAATACACCCCACAGACTGACACTAAGACCTTCACCTATTCTGGACAACCTCTGTTGTCCACCTGCCTTCAGCTCAGGGTTACTTGAAAATGCTGCTATTTGTTGCTGCACCTGGTTTGATTTTGTCATTTAGATGCAGAAGGTAATAATTCTACTTTGCTTTTTGTAATTCTGTTGTGTGTTTATGTTGTAGCTGCATATATAGTGAAATAAATGCCAGTTCATTTGGTTATCTTTCAGTAAATATGTTCAAACCCTTCAGAATACCTGAAGGTATAAACATATTAGGCATAAAATGCAGTTATTCTTCTAAAGAGTAAATAAAGTAGCTTGCAACCCCAGATTATGATTACTCTGCCTCTTTATCCATTTCAAACACTAGATCCTTTTACAATTCAGCCTGGTGGCTGTGTAGTGTCCCTTTGTGTTGACATTATCTGAAAAGCAAGAATATGTCGCTTCTGTAACTATTAAATGGATTCCAGAACATTTTTTTTAAATGTGGAGGAGAAGTAGTGGTTTTTGCAGAGACTTTGAACAGTGCAGGTCATTTTATTGACAGCGAGGATGCAGATGCTGAAGTTTTGACCAATTCCTTGAAGAAAGTGCCCTGAGATCTGCTATCTCTGCATGGTTAAAAGCCAAAGACTTGCAAGCAGTATTGGAGTGAGGGAACATTCATCAGCAGTCATTCATCAGCAGAACTTCAGTGGTTTCGAAAGAGAAGTATGGGAAGAACACACTTTAAAATCTGACACTAATTAAATCAACAGCCTCAGCAAAAATAGGAATTCAGAGACAATGGAATAAAACCTGTAGCAAAGACAATGCATTAAAAGAAACAGGGATGTGTATCAATGCATTTCCTACTGTTATGTCATTATAGATATAAATAAATAAACATGTCTCAGCTTGTTTTTGAACTCCCTAGGTCAGGGAGAGGGGGAGGAGAGAGACCCAAGAGAGAAGCTCTGCACAGGGCTGATGTTCCCAGCCTGCTCCATATCCCAGTTTATTGACCAGGATGAGGCCCTGGCATCTGACTGCAATGCAAGACCCAGCCCAGGCATGAGAGAGGGCAGTAAGAGAAGTGGGAGCTCATTATTGTCACAGTTTAGTCAGGTCAGGGTGTTTGGCAAAAGGTGTAATAACTTTTGCACGGGGATTTAAAAAAGAATGAAATGGGAGCAGCCTTTGTTCCTGTCATGGATAGGTGTTTTTTGCTTAAATATTCTTGTAAACTGGAAAGTGTTTGGGGAGCATAAATGCTTTTTAAAATGTAGAATAACGTGTCCTCATTAAATAGTAAAATAGAGCAAAGACACACTGTCTAGCTTTCCATTAATTGAAAAGCCTGCAACCCAGCTCAACAAGAGGAAAGCCAATGAGTAATGAAATTGGAGAATCTTCTTTTGGCTCATTGATGCTGTTCTGGTCAAGTCAAGAATTCAGCTGTCCTAAAATGATCAAACGTTGTTTGGAGAAAAAGAGAATTTCCAAACAGACCTCATTATCTGAAAAAAGCTTAAAAATATCAATTAAGGTAGTATAATTTCTCTCTTGCCTGCTTTAGTCTGCAGAGATGAAACTGTGGGAGTGTCCTGCTTGCTTGCTCGTTGCTCTTTTCAAAAGAACAAATAGAGTTTTATCATAATAGACAAATCCTTTTTCATCTGCAAGGGAGAAGTTGTTTAATGATGAGGGGCAGAGCACTGAGCATCCTAAAGGAGGCAAATGTGCATCACCAGGATTACAGTGAACTCAGAAAATGCCACAGTGGGTGAGTATCTGTCATCTCTCTAAAAGGCATTCATTGGAGGAATGGAAATAAACTTTACCTAGATCTGAGAACACATTTTTCTGTCTATATATATATGATCATTAAGTATTTACATAAGAATGGAAGAAATAACAGGGTAATGTGATGACAACATCATTCTTCTGATTTCACTTTTTAAAGTGTTGGTGCTCAGAAAGCTTTAATTAATGGTAAAATGTAAAAGTAATGTGCAACTGTGAGCTGATGTGATCAGTTGCTAATGCTCCAAGTGATTATTTTTTTCTTTTTCTCTCTTTTTTTTTTTTTTTACCTGATTCTTACCTTCTTTCAACTTATTTTGGAACTTTGGATGGCCTTTGTCAGTAAGTGCAGTGTACTCACTTGTTTGGGCAGCAGTCAGCACATGCAAAATCTCCAGCCCATGAATTATGTAAACTAAAGACCTCTAGACCCAGCTTGATTCTAATGAAGAAGCTTTAGTTTTCAAAGTTTTAAATGAGCACTGTGCCCGTGTTTGTGGTTTCATAACATTCACTGCAGTCACCCTACAGGCTGAGATGGAAACCTGTCACAGTATGGTCAGTGCTTTTCAGCTCAACTAAGGGGCCTTTTCTGCAACATTTCTGTCTGCTCCAAATCTTAGAGATATCTACGCAAGACAGGATTTTTTTGGGGATTGGGAGGTTCTTTTTGGTTATTTTCATTGTTTTAGGAGGTGCATTACTGTATTTCTGGTAAGAAGAGTCAATGAGGTAGAGTAAGGAAAAATATTATGTGACTAACTTCTTTAAAAATAATAATGCTTTCAGTGCTAAATCAGATCTGTAATTCGTTAATACATCTTTTTTTTTTGTTTAAATAATTCCTGTGAAAGCCAGAGACATCTTATGTAGATGAAGAAATTGCCCTCCTTACAATTACAGCTGTGAGGAAAGTGACTCCCAAGTGCTTTCTCTGTTGATGCTTTTCACTTAGTGAGGAAGATTAAGAGCTGTTAATATATGAATATAGTTTTCATATACTCAGGAACACTGAAAATGTGAAATATTAGTGGTAGCATTTTGTTCTAGAAAAAAAGCCCTGTGGCCATAAACAGGAAAATAATTAATCTTAAAAAAATGTAAAAGTAATCCAAGTTCTGTTTTATTTAGCTTCATGTAAAGCTTTTGTATATATCGAAGTGTTATTTTCAGTACCTTTCCTACATTCCTAACTTTTGATTTAAAAATGTAGAATTCACACATCTACTTGGAACTGCAGTTTTAAGAAAAATATCAGCTATCATGAGATTCATCATAAACCTGTACAAGTTGGCACTCGGGTATGCCCTAGCTGTTAAATGTTGTAAATTGATTTTTGTTGTTGCTGGTTTTGATTTCTTCGTTTTCTGAAATAGATTTTCTGTTTCATCTCCATGTATTGGGGAAAACGGATCAATCTTATTGATATTATGCAGAAAAATATTTGATTAGGAAAAGCTTAGCCTGACACAAGGCAGGTGGAATTCCCCAAAGCTGGGAAGCGTGGATGCTGGCGGCAGCGATGGGGAATTCCTTTGCAGCTGATAGGGGAATGGTTTGCACCCCTGCTGCTGCACCAGTGCCCATTCAGTGAGTGATCAGCACTCTGCTGGCTTGGCTGGGCACAGGTGTCAGAAGCAGAGGGAGATTGTTGGGAGTGTTGTGGGGAATGCTCTGGGCACGGCAGGTTGGGCCATCAGCGATTCTGTGCTGGCTCCTGGCGTCTCAGACCCCTCCGAGGTGCTGGGAAACAACAGCTCTGCTGCTCCAGCCCAAGGCTCTGTCACCCCCTGGCTCATCTCCAGCTCTAGCACGTGCCCAAACCTTCTCCCCAGTGTTCTTCCTGGATTCAGGACTCTTTGAGCTCCATGTAGTTTCTGTGTGTTCATTAACTCCAAAAAGGATTTGTGTCCCTGAGCTTGTCCCGGCCTCCCTGCATGAGCCTTTTAGCACCCACAGCATCCTCTGACAGTGCATGTCAGCACTTTTCCCTGAAGTGGAGAGAATGTGTTTGGAAATGGCATTCTCTTGTTAGTAAACAAAATTTTGGGGGGACTGCTGTGTTTTTAGCTGAGATTTTCATTCGTGGTCGATGCTGGCAGACAAAGGTGTTTGTTTTGTAAGAGGAAAAGGGAACTGAATGGCACCTGTATTATCCATCCATGAATCTCCTGGCCATAGTTTTGATACTTGTGGTCCTGCTTTGGCACTATTTTCAGTCTTGCTTCTGCTCCTCAGAAAAATGATTAAGAAACAATTTCCTGATCCCTTCAGTGAACACCCCCTGTCCCCAAAAAGGAGAGCACTCTGTGCAGTACAGTGTGTGATGCTTTAATAATGTATAAATCAAGCTGGACAGAAGCTGCCTGTCAGTTTTATTAACTTTGACCTTTTCTCCCATTATAAAGATGGTTTGGTAAATATTTAATGGCCCTTACAGGTTTTGACAGTTGGACCTGCATTCCTGAGAGCAAAGGTAGATAATGAAGAAATACTTATAATTAATAAAAATAGCTTAATCACTTGGGAGGCAGCCTTGAAGGACAAAATTGTGGTTTAGAATCTATTTATTTTTTATTCTTTTTTGTAGTTTTTTGTTTTTTTTTTTTTAATGCCTGACCACTAAATGTCACTAGCTGGGAGGTTATGAAATGTTTTTAAGGGGTTACCTTTAAAATCCATCTTTGATTAGTACCACTGATTACCTCCATCTCTGAGCAAGTGTCCAAATAATGTTGTTTACCTGAAATACCTGCACAGGGAACATCAGTGAATGGTGTCACCAGCACAAAAAGATGCAAGGAAAAGGAAAAGCATATTCCTGGAGTCAACAGGCTCTTCTGCCAGAGCTGTCTTTGCTTTAATTCCCTGCATATTGCACTCCCTGCACATTCAGGTGGTGAAGATTGAAAACTAAGCCCCTGACACTGAAACATCACCTTTCAAATGTGGACCCTTCATTGCTCTCATTGTTTTTTTTTCATTTCAGAAAACTGTTGGAGAAAAACAAATTTGAGCAGAATCCATTGGTTGGGGCAATAAAATCCCCCCCCTTCACTGGCAGAGCACAGCTCCCTTCCCATTAGGAATGTGATGTGTCTTCATGTTGTACCATGGCTGAGCTCACGTGGCAAAGCAGCCAAGGGAGCCAGGAGCCTGTTAAAAATCCTTCTGGATGTGCTGAGCAGTGACATCTGAGGCAAACTGGCTCAGGGGATCACTTCCCTGCTGTTCACAGGTGGTTTTGAATACATCATTGCAAGCTTTGCTTCCCTCCTTTTCACTCAGCCCCTGTAGAGCAGCTTGGTCCTAGGCCACTTTATTTTCTGAACATTTTAAAATCATACTTTCCTGACCATAACCCATTTTTTGATGTGCAGACCATGGGGTTGGAGGTGTTAACGTGTGAACCAGTTGAGCTTTTCCAGAACAAATCTTTAGACATAGATCCAGGTACTGGAGTGATGCAGGAAATCACATTTGTCTGACACGGAATCTTCCCCCTTCTTCCAGTTCAAAAATGGGGAACTCAGAATGTAATTGGAAGTGTTCAGAGGAGAACTTGTTGCACTTGGGGGTGGTTGCAGGACAGGCAGAACCCTGTAGCTGTTCTTAGATCTGAGAGCTGTGGGAGTGCACTCAAAATCCTGCTGATTCATGTTGTGTCCTTCAGAAATTTGTCTTTTATTGGCAAGGAAAAGAAAAGTTTTGAGGAGGTAGCTCCTGAATGTGAATTGTTCTGCAGTGCTATGGAGATGTGCAAGCAGGTGTTTTAAAAGCAAAATTTTTCTTTAGTGGTAGAAACTCCTTTGCAAATATTTTGTGGTTTTGTGTTTAGGAAGAAAAAGATGAGTGTTTTTTCTAAAAAGCTGGTTTATATTGTGAAAGGATTGCATCTGTCTTCCTCTTATCTTCTTCCTAAAGTGAGAATGTTTAGTCCCTAGAGAGGAGAAACAGTCTCAATGTTTAAAAGCAAGCCCAAGTTTCAAGAGAGTTAGACTTGAGAGGAAGTCCTTGATTCATCATCTTACTTGCCCTAATGCATACCTTGCTCCTCACACCCCTTTCACAGCAGACTTTTTCCATATGCTTTTGTCCCTATTGTCTTCCACCAAGCAATGTATCTGAAATACCACACATTAACTTCCTGACTGGCTGTAATTTGAATCAAGTGCCACAGGTAGCAGAGGTCTGACACAGACAGAGTACTGCAGTGGTGTGTATTTTAATCTATATATGTTTTTTCTTATCCAGTTGCAGTACCATGCTGGGCTGGCATCTGGCCTTTTGAATCAGCAGTCTCTGAAACGTTCGGCCAACCAGATGGGAGTCTCTGCAAAGCGCAGACCAAAAGCCCAGCCAACTACACTTGTGCTGCCTCCTCAGTAAGTAATGGAATATTTGGAAGAGTTTCCATGCTTGGGGGTGCAATATTTCTTATTAACTTATGGTTTTTTGGTTTAATTTTCAATCATCATAATCATCATAATAATTCCGTACACGTTCTCTTTGTAGCAGGTCATTACAAAACTTTTTGCAGCACGAGCTTGTCATTGAGGAATGATGCTCACCTGATTGTTATGACTTGGAGCTTCAAGTAGGACTTTTCTGAAGGTCCTAAAAGACTGAAGCCAGAAAGTCTTTGGTGTGAGTACTTTCTCGGCAAACGTCTGTTCCGAGTCCATCTGTTCACCATATGTTAATTTTGCATCGGATCTAAACCTCTTTTACAGGTGACAACCAATTATGAGGACACTTAGAAACTGTTTGAGGACAAAGAGTATCAACACTTTAAGCAGCCTGTGTGTAGTGATGCCAGAAACACAGAGAAGCTTATAAATTAATAAACCACCTGAAATATATTTAGTGACGTGTAAGAAAATGATTATTATGTAGAAAACGAAGTGCTAAGCAATTGTTCATTGTGCTGACCATCTCTGTAGTTTGTGGAAGCTC
The DNA here is from genome assembly GCA_013400175.1 of Phainopepla nitens. Lineage (NCBI taxonomy): Eukaryota > Metazoa > Chordata > Aves > Passeriformes > Bombycillidae > Phainopepla > Phainopepla nitens. The sequence continues at coordinate 72,465 of VXBQ01014777.1, read as the reverse complement.
CCTGCTTTTCTTCACAAAACAAGAGTCTCTGATGTGCTACCCAAACACTGTGCTACCCAAAACCTCGTAGCTGCAATGGTAAAAGCCCCTGTTGTCACCAGATCTCATAGGTCAATGTTTAGGGTTTTTTTCTTAAAGGAAATGTGAAAAAAATCAGAGTCAATAGAGCTTTCCCCTTGTATATTAACTTTAAAGTGCTGGTAATTCAAGAATCCATAAAATACTCTATTGTTTTACCAATATATCAGACAAAGGGGAGTGGTTTAAAGGGGGCTCCAGCAGTAGTTTGAAAACCAGATGTTTTTTCTCTGATGTGTGATGGAACAGAGGTATCTTGTGAGAAACTGGCTGGTGAGTTTTCCTTCTTTGCTCTTTGTTGGGGTATCTGAAGCTTCAAATGGACTTCCTTCTCCAGGAAGTCTATAAACTGGAGTACTGTTATATCAGTTAATACAGTTTTTTCAGAGGTCTTAAAGTATTTTGGTGATCTTTTGTTTTATTTCTTAATCATGGCATCAGTAACTAGAAATATGTGTAAAGAGCTAACTTCTACTTTTGCATAGAGAAATCTGTTCCTTAACAGTTGCAGCTGTATAAATCTTAATGTGAGATACATAATATACATATTTAAAAGTATTATATGTCTTGTTATCTGTAGATGATTTTCCTTTAGTGGTGCATTTACCTAGGATCTGCAGACAGACTGAAATTTTACTGTGGTAGCTAAACTTTAGGCAGTAGTTGAATTATGTTTCAGTATCTTATTACCACTTCCAGCATTATTCACAGGGAAAATGTGTTTCTGCTGAGCTGGCCCTTTATCTGTCACTGGTTTCCTCCTCTCTGGCTTCTCTTTGACCTTTCCATATTTGTTCTTGTTTGCTATCTCGGTGTGTCTTAAGAGAATAATAGTGATATTAAGGCAAATCAAATACCTGTTGGGCTCAATATCTTGTTTCCCACACAGGACAGAAGCAGATTATGAAAAGACTTATGAAAATAGGCTTATGAAAAGTATTAAAAAAAAAAAAAGGTGTGACAAATGGATTTTAATATCTTGATTTTGCTGTAGTTTCATGCAAATAGTGATGAATCACGCAGTGGGGTTTTTTTCCCTTCATTCTTTATAAAATGGAAAAGAAGAAAACATCCAGATGCAAAACTGCAGATCTCCTTGAAAGGGCATCCTGCATCCTAATATTCCCATGGCAATTCAAGGATATTTTTTTTCTTAGCTTTATTAATTCATCAAGAAAGAAATAACTATTTCTTGGTCTATTTTTGCTTTGATGTATGCTATTAAAATTAAGTTCAGTGACAAGTCATTGGGCTGAGTAACAATGAGTCAAGTGTTTATTAAATGTTGTTCAGAGCAACTATATTATCTAGAGCTTTTCTTCAACAGAAGTAGTTGAAACCAGCTGTATGCCAAAATGTCATTTCAGGAGAGCAGGTTGGAGCAGATATCAACACTGCAGTAAATCCTTTCTGCCAGCAAAGGAACGCAGGAAACGCTTGCTCAGGAGGTGTCAGAGGTGATGATTTGGGCAAAGAATCTCCTAAAACCAATTTATTCTTATGCAGATTTTGCACATGGCGAGTTTACTAGTAAACATGCCTATATTTGAGTTAAAGGTAGCATTAGAGGGCAGGTTGCTATCTGTTTATTTATGGTCCTGTTCCTTGAAGAAACTGCATGAGTAATTTTGCTGTTGCACTTCACATTCTCGATGGCAGTGGTGCAAGCTGAGCAGTTTTCTTGTTCGTCCAGGTCTTTGATCTGTGCTGCTGGGGTGAGACTTTGGTTGTATTCCACAAACTAAACATTCCCAAGAGATGCTTCTTCTCATAAAGGGGGTAATACAGCAGAAAAATCATGTTTTGTTCAGTTCACTGTTCACTTGAGCCTTCAGTCTCTATCCCTGTTCTGCTTTTCTTCTTTCCCCTCCAAAATGCTTTTTTTTTTTCAAAGAAACCAATCAAACAAAGCAAACTCAAGCCTGTCTTGGAGGCTCAGCCATCTCTTCCTATTTTATGCTCGCAGAAGGAGCTGGAGAAAGGGTTTTGTTGATGGCAGAAGTGATTCTTGGTGGGTCCTCACCCTTTTCATCCCCAGCCTTAGGCTGTGTTATGACGTGCTCTGGTTTGGAGGTGAGAACCTCTAGCTCTTCAACAGTAAATACCTGAAACAGAGCAGCAATTTTGAATCCCAAAGATGGTTTTGAAAATGGGAGCTCTCTGCCCTAGGCAACTACAATGAGGAAAATCTGCATTTTCTCCCTTTTTGTTATTTGAGGACTTCTAAGGGTGCTGAGCAGTTTTGAAGAGAGCTCTTTTGGCGTTCAGTTTTGCTTTTCAGTATTGGTTTTCCCTGGCTCCGAAAGCGCAGAAAGGAAGCCTGGATTGATGTGTGTCTCATTCCCAGCCAAATGATCTGTGTGAGAAAATGACTAACTGCTGGCTGCTTTCTCTGCCTGCTTTGTCCCTCCTTCTGTCTTCTATTAACAAGACATCTCCAGTACGTGCTAATGGATGCGTTCCCTCACATGCCTCTCATCTGGCTGCGGGCTCTTCCTTCTGGTGAGGAATCTCAAGGCAGTGTTTGCTGAAGTGCTGAGAGCTGTCAGCTCCTCTGAGTGCCTGGGGAAGTGTCTGCATGCAGCCCTGCAGAAAGCCAGAGTGGCTGCTCCTGCTTGGGAATCAATAAATAAAGACAATAAGAAATGGCGGCGTAGCTTTTCTTTTCCTCTTCAAATGTAGTAATTGGTGCAGTTAATTAATCTTGCATTGTTTTGCTTGGCACCACGTGTCAAAAGCAAATTTGCAGTTAGGAAGTTGTCTTTGAGACCCTGAGGGAGCAGAATTCTCTCAGGGAGTGCTGAGAGCAGGGAGTCCACAGGGTAATTCCTGCTGCTGGACCACCCTGCTGGGATCCCAGGGAATCTGGTGTGTCACTGTCCAGCTGGAAAACAGCAGCAGTGAGCCACTGTGAGCTGGAGAAGGAAGAAAAGAGGAAGCCCAGGATGCTGTCTGTATTCTTGTAGTGGAATTCAGTGGCACACACAAGAGTCAGTCAGTTTTAATGGGAATTTTTAGGGTCTCAGTGGGAAAGCCTGTGATTTTTGATAGCTCTGGTGTGTGGGGCTTTCTCAGTGCTCCCAGATTAATCATCTGTCTTCTCTGTCTGGAAGAAAATTGCCAGAACAAGAACTTGATCACCACAGAAGGTACTGAGGCTCTTGCCCTTTATGGTGCCTTTTAGGGTCATTTGTTGTCACTTTGTGGTTTTGGAGAAATAAGCACACTATAAACAATAAACAAGTGGAAGTCTTGTTCTTGTTTGACAACTTCAGGCTCAATGAACAGAGAGGTTTGAGTAAAAGAGAGTCCAGTTTCTTTGTTTTAAGGCTCTTCAACTTGTCTTGTAAATCTCTTGTGGTTGATGTATGCCCTAACTTGACAGTGAAAATACTGTAATAGATTGAGTAAAAACCTCTGTAAATTTGTACTCTATTGCTAGGAGCACACCAGCAAAATTACTTTTTTTTTTTTTTTTAATAAAGGCAAAGACAGTGCTGCCCATGATACTATTCTAGATGAATGAGCAAAAAAAAAAAAAAAAATCTGTGGAGATAACTTTTTTTTAAGGAGATAACAAGGACTTGAGGAAATGGAGACTCTGGGTGGCCACTTTGTTTCTGCTTGTTTTTGTGGTGAGATGGAGGAGGTCTCTGATCTGCTCTCCACACCTCAGAATTCATCTGCATGATTTTTCTAGAGAAGAAGGATGTATTCAAAAGGAGTCTATACTTTCTGCATCCTTCAGAACTGCATTAGCTAAAGATGCTCCAATAGTGAGAGGATTCCATAAAAAGTTAATTTCCTCAGCAGGTATTTGTTCATCTGGATTTGGAACAGAACTGTACAGATATCTCAAACTCAGTGTTTATTTGAGGTTGATTCAATACCAGCATAGTCAAAGTGTCATTCTGTCATAGCATTAATGTCTTACCTGTTTAATGGTTCTGTCAAATAATTAGTACTGTCACATTCTATTGGCTTTGGTCAAGAGCTCTCTTCAGAATCCTCAAATTGACTTTTAAGGAAGGATTTAATATTTAATTAAAAAGTTGCTGTTTTTAACAGCTTTATAGATACATATATACATATAAAATAAAAACTATACACCTAGTTATCAGATGTGCCAGAATAAATTCTTTGGAACTTGTATAATTTCTCATTTTTGCATTAAGGAAAAATCCTGAGTCCTTTGCCAGGAATTTTTTGGAGGAAAGTGTTTTTTCAGCATTTTGTTTTATAAACAGCATCTAATTGCTTCCTAAGTTCAGGGATTTTCAGTATGTGAGAAAGAGGCAGGTTTTTCTGAAGGTAATGGCAAAACACACTTAAGCCAATAAATGTTCATAGGTTTTGTAATTTTTAAGAGAACTTGTTTAAGTTATGCTGTGTTAGTCCTTTCCAACCCAGATTCCATGAATCTGTTTCAGTTCAGGGTGGCACCAGTTGTAGGGTGGGGTTATTTAACAGCAATAATTCAGTATCAGGGGCTGGACTCCAAGCTTTGGGCCTCCTCCTGGAGTATTCAAGAGTAGAAGAGTGAAGTGTGTGGCTGTATTTTCTGTTTTGAGAAAAGTCATCAGAAGTTCTTTGTGCAGTTCTGAAATTCTTCTTTGCCTGTGCTGACAAAGCTGCATTAAGTATCAATATTCATTAAATACCATGGAGATGATAATGTAATAAAGCAATAATCCTCAGGCCCACATCTGTACTTCTCTCCAGAAGAGCTGAGGTTGAGAATATAATTAAAGATTAAAACTCTGTTTGCATTCTGGAACATGGAGATATCTTTTTGTACATGATGGGGAATTGTATTAATAAGGAAGAGATCAGTTTCCAATAACTTTCAAGACTGGGAGCTCATTTCAGATCCCTGTTCATGTTTAAGTTTCTCACGGAATTCTTTACCTTGATTTTAGCCAGACAGTGCAACAGGAACTGTGAAAGAACATGTTGCTGAAACATGTGACCCTTTTGCTCCACAAATTAATCCCCTTTTATATAAAAGAAAGAAAAGATTAAAAATTAGTTCTTTATATTGTAGGACACTGATATTTACAAGAATAAGTTTAATTACTTTGCAACCATGTACCATGTCAATCAAACATTGATTTCAGTATTTGATGTCTTGAGCACAGTTTTTTTCACATCATTGTGCTATTTTCTTTTTATTTTAGTTCTAGTAAATTGTTGAACTCCTGTTGCAGAGCTCTTTTGTGAAGCTGTTTTAGTGGGAGTTGCAGTGTATTGCCACTTGCCCCTGACTGCCATACTGATTTCAGTGTGTTCAGGGGGTGTGGAGGCAGGACACTGGCATCCCAGAGCTGGGGAAGCACCTCCCTTGGCTGAAGCCATCTGTGTGACAAATAATGAGGGACAGTTCCAAGGTGCTGAGTAACCTGTCTTGAGCTGAGTTTCCCAAGGGAACAGCCCTTGGGTGGGTGTTGCATTTGTCCTTTCTGGATTTCAGATTTGACACAAGCGAGTTACCCAGTCCTTGACATTTGGATGAGAGATGATCCTAAGCTTTTAAAGACAGATATTTTTCATTCCCAGTTGGTCATGGCAGCAGCAGGGACAAATGTTCCACAGCTCTGTGACTGGCTGTTGCTTTGTCCTGCTGCTTTGGGTGTGTTTTGTTTAAATGTGGTGAGGGGGAAACAGTCTGCTATTAAATGTTATGGCAATCTGTCTCAGTTATGTGGTATTTACTTTTGAGCACTCAGTATAATGTAGCTGGAAAGAAAAAACTCCACAATACAGTTTTGATTCATGAAGGGCTTTATTAGGCAACTCCAGTGAGATCAAATCCAATAACATACCAGGGATATAACAATGGTCATCTCACTACTTGTAGCCAAAGGTACCTTACCAAACTCTGCTCCAAAAAAGAGAGAAGGGGCTAATTCAGTTGAAATTTTATTTCAGTGTAACAGGTAAATTTTAAAATTGGTGCTCTTAAATTGTTTGATGTCTCTGTTTTGTTTTCAGTGCTGTTCACTTGGGTTATGGATCATGTTAACTTTGGGACTTTACAGATGCTTTGTAACCTGTGTAGATACCAAATATTCAGAATATGAGCTTTGCTGCTCTGTGCATCTTTAGAAACACAATTCTTTTAAACATTTTAATCTTGATTTAATCTTCTAATATGTTGATGTATCTGACAGCAGGGGTTTCTGCAGTAATCTTCTTTGTTTTGTTCTGCCAAATTAATGTTGGTTTTTTTTTGGCTGTAGTTATATGCTGAATTTAATTTCATTCCATTAAGTACTATACAGCTGCATATTTTCTTACAAAGTAATTACAAAAAACCAGCAGGCATTGATCAACACAGATTGTCCAAAGGAAATACTTTTGACTAAAACTACATGTTCCTTATGATATTCATTAGCAGGAGAATAATCTTTATCCATACAATACAAAAGGATCTTAGCTGTTGCTTTATCCTTAGTAAATGACTGAAATATGCATTAAAGAATCACAGAGTGGTTTGGGTTGGAAGGGACCCTAAAGCTCATCCCATTCCACTCTCTGCCATGGGCAGGGACACCTTTCACTCCCTCAGGCTGCTCCAGCCCTGTGCAGCCTGGCCTTGGACCCCTCCAGGGATCCAGAGGCAGCCACAGCTGCTCTGGGCAGGAAACATTGGTTAGGAGGTAAAACTTCACGGTGTATTTTAACATGGAGGAAAAATCTATTTTATTTATTCACTTTTCAAAGCTCTTACAACCAAGTACTGTGGAAAAGAGAGTGGATGCAATTAAGATTTCTCAATTTCTTTACTGTGTATGGAGCTGTTTTTACGAGTGTGTCGTGAGCCACTGTGGACTGATGTGATGAGCTCTGTGCACGTGCCTGTCATGGAGACATGAGCCAAAAGCACCTGGGGCTGGTGGCTGTTGATATTTTGTTGTCACATTCCACAAATAATCCCCCAAAGAGGATTGTTGTGAGTGTGATGTGGAGCCCTGTGTGACTGAGCACAGCCATTTGAAATCATTCCCATCTACTCTGGGGAAGATTAACTGGAGCAGTGAATTTGGGAAGTGAAAAAGATGAATCCTTTTGGAGACTCTGGGCCACGTAGCAGTGTTAATCTGCTGTTTCCAAAACATGCACAGATCCAGAGCAGCAGACCCTTAGCAAGTTTGGAATTACAACTGCTCTGTTGTAAAAAAGCAAATTTCTGACTCTTTGATGTATGTTTGCCTTAAAGGTAATGTTTGCGTGAGAACCGTGCCATTAAAAGGTGGCAATTAATTAAAAGTTGTTCCACAGTCCCAACCATTAGAAGATGCCCTTGCAGCATTTAGAGCAGAACATTAATATTGCACTGTAGGGAATCCCTGTACTTTCAGTAAAAAAGAAAGTCAAGGATGAAGATTCTAATGTGTAATTAAAGACTGCAAATACTAGTTTAACTGCTTGTTTCTGTGTCAAAAAAAAGTTAAAAAGAACACAAACTGCATGTGGTTGAACTAATTAAGACAGTGAAGAACAAGCTAGATAAGAGAGGAAATTTGTATGAAACAAATAATGATATCAAAGCTTTTGCTAAAGCTGTGATTTTATAATAAGATGCTTTAAACCCCCCCATTCCCTCTTTTTTTCTTAGCTTTGCTATTTGGGAGATGGGGATTCAAGTCTGCTTTACTGCAGCAGACAATCAATCTGAAAAGAATAAATTAAAACTGCCTCTTGCCAAATTCAAAAATGTATTACAGCAAGTGTTTCCATCTGCATTGGTTGTATATTCCCTTGTCAGAGATGAGGAGCAGGAAGAGCAGAGCTGGAATAAGGTGGGATGAGAAGGTCTTGATGTTTTGGTGTCTTAGCCAGACCAGCTTTATTGTATAATCATACTGGGTAATGTGGTATAAGCTCATTGTGAATGTATTAATTAATGACTTTATTGTATAATCATACTGGGTAATGTGGTATAAGCTCATTGTGAATGTATTAATTAATGACTTTATTTCTGTATGTCTACAAAGTAACCTTTGTCTGTCTAAAAGGAAAACTAAACAGCTACACTGGGAGAAAAGTACTTTCAAATGTGAACCCTGTACTCTTGAGGAGAAGGAAGCTCTAGGTGTGTATCACAGCAAAAACTTCAAAAATGCAAATCCCACCTGTAAATAAAGACTATGAAAGCCCCCTGTAGTTTCAGCAGTGGCTCTATGAAGGATTAAGTTTTCCCAAGGGATGAACTGCACTGTGGAGGTGTCCTGGGAGCTCAGGGGCTGTTCCATCCCTGGGGACCCTGGTGGTGCCAGACTCTGGCCGTGCTCCTGACCACATGCAGGGTGTGGGAGGATGCCTGACTGTCCTTTCTAACTACAGAGGAGAACTGCTTTGCTCTGCTTGCTTTACCAGCTGTTAAAAATAACTGTTATTACTTTTTAATTTCACTTTAGGGCATTCTCTGGGTGTTTGTGTGTTTACAAGGAGCCTTATGGATGGGTTAAATGAAAAAAGCTTGGGGTAGCAAATTCCAGCTGATGACTTCATAGTTTTGTCCTCTAAATATAATCTTTACTTAAAATGATCTGAAGTATTTTGGTACACTTATTTTCTAGCCCCATTTTCCCAACACACAGTGGGAAAAATAAATAAAATGGAACCATTAGAAGTTTCTCTTGGTGAAGTGACTCAGTTTTCATCTCTGCATAGATGATGCTGTATTGTTATTTCCATTCTTGATGGGTTAATTTTGCAAGTCACTTGCTCTGTGCTGTGTAGGTTTTACCTACACAGGAGCAACACCATCCTTTCAGTTTCGTTGATCTTACTCAGCAGTATGTCTGTTATTGTGAAAATAAGTGTATTAATAGTGTGATGCACATTGCCAATTGACATAGATACATTCACCTCATTATTTGTATATTTACCTGATTCTTGCCCCTTGCATGGGTAACACAGGAAGTAAAAACTGGACAGGGAAGACCTGGTTAACATTGGAGACTTGGGTTTGGCTTTTTTCTGTGGTTGCACACTGTGTCTTTATTGTCTGTGAGTCATGGCCAGGGGAATCCTGTAGTAAGCCCTCTAATTTTAGCAACCAAAAGCACCTCCATGCAGCAAGTTTTGCATTGAAATTAAATTTATGCTTTAGTGTTGCTCAAGATTGTTCTTTGAAACTCAGTTTTGGGAAAGAAAGTAAGAATTTGGCACAAAGTTCCTGGTAAAGTAGTGAATCATTTATTTAACATTTGCTGAGCTTACCTGGAATGAAGTGAAATCAAGATTGTATTCTGTGTATGATCATTATGCTCCTCTGTTGCCTGTAGTGCTTTGACTCTATCCCTCACAAAAAGGGATTTTGGGATAGTGTTCAGCCTTTTCAGTCTGTGCCATGTGTGTTTGAAAGCACCTAAAGATACAGAACCTCCTAAACAAGCTCTTGCAGAGGAAATTACTGTTTTGTTGAGTTGTCCCGTGCCTCAGTTTCCCCATAGGAATGGTGAGAATTTTATCATCTGCAAGCTGTGCGGGAATGCTGGGAGTGAATGGAGCAAGAAGGCATTAACCACAGAGCAGATGCCTTCATCCAGGGACTTCTACCTTTTATTTTTGGTTGTTCAGGAGCAGGTAATATTTTTAAAAATCCATAGTCCGTGAATGACATGTGAGGAATGAAGGAATGACCAGATAATTGCAAGGCCTGATAGGAAGCTCTCAGTATGCACTGCCAGCATTGGTTGTGATAAATGAGTGGTAATGTATTATCCTGTATCCTTTGTGTTCTTGCCTTTAGGTGCTCATTTCAGTGATGGAAGACAAACTGCCAGCACATGAAATAATTCCACACAAGCCTGGCTGGAGCCTGTCAGTCTGTGTCAAGCTGCCTAAACTTCTGTGGCCTCAAATTGTTGAACTCTTTTGCTGATTGTTGTATTCAGTGTTTGGTATTTAAATCAAATGGGCTCTAGGAGTGGCAAAAAATACCCTATGGTTTTGATGTGTTTTATGTCAGAATGTAATATCTGTGTCCAAAATAGCCTTGTAAAGCTGAGCTCCCCTGAAGCCACAACCAAGGCTTTTCTACTTCCCTATTTTACATGCAGAACCTTCTTTCATTTTGGCTTTTGCATTTTGACAGTTGCTCAGCAGAGATGATGCCTTTGCTCATGACAGATTTGTGTGTGCCATATAGACAGGTCTTGAAAAGAACTGAGAGCCCAATTCTTGTGAACCCTGGAGAAGGACAGTTTGAGGGCGGTGGCTGATGGAGAAAACAGATATTTTTGAAGAAACTACATTAAGGAATAATGTAGATTATAGTAGCCTGCTTAAAAATCCCACAGTGAGAAGCAGAGTTAATTGAAAGGAGTGCTACAAGGGGAAGTGCTTGGCATTTAAAGTAACAGCTGCATGATTTTTTTTTAAATCTGAAATTTGGCTTAAAAACAGTTTCTGTGTTGATGCTTCCATGATCTTTTCTAGTTTGAAAGTTGCTCTTCATTTAGACAAAAGGTTCCTTCTTCAACAACCTGATTTTACAGCATAGTAGATGATAAGCAAATTCAATGCTTTCTAATCTTAGGTATTCCTAAGGAAGTGAAATGGATTTCTTGACATGACAGAGCAATGGTGGCTCTTGTATCCCTCTTGTAAAATGAGCTTGTGGACAGAAAATGCCAGGTAGAACTATTTTAACATGTGATTATGCTTTTAAAATGAAAATTTATTTTCAGAGCAAAGATAGCAACTCTAACACCACAGACAGAAAATCAATTATAATTTTTGCTAGTACAACTAAAATATTATCTGCTGCTACTAATTTCTTTTTGTTGTTCCACAATTGCTGTCTTCCCTCAGTTTTTTATTAAGTCATCGATAGGGATAAAGATTCTGATACTGAAGCCTGAGTGTTGTAATATTCTTTCTGTCCTGCTCTTTTGCATCTCTCAGCAGTGCCATGATTGAATCATCTGTTTCTGTGCTGGTGTGTATTAAAGCCAGTTAATTTTTGGTGTCTTAGGTATCACCCTCCACCACAAAGCTCTTAATGCCAGTGAACAGCTTGCTTTTGCATTAATTACTTTGTAAAAGTGTCAATAAATAAATCCTGGACCTTAAAGGTCTGCATTTTGCAAATCTATCAAGCACCTTCTGCTGAAATTCTCAAGATATCTTAAAATGCTGGTGGGAAGCAGGTACACAGAGAACCTGGTTATTGGATGTTCCTTAGATTTCAGGTTGTTTCAAATACTTCCTTATCTTAACCTGCTCTGGTTTGTTCCGAGGAGTTTCAAGGATGAAGTTGTTTTCTCTCACATAAGGTCTCTCCACAGTTGACTCCTGTTGTTTTCAGATCCTGAACAAATAGTTCATTGCCATCTCCTGAGTGTGAAGGAGAGGATGTACTGAGAAAAGTTCAGCTCTGAGTGAGCAGAGCCTCTCCAGGTGTCAGGGAGCACTGACTGCTGTAACACTGGGTTGTGTTTCTACACACATCTACTTTGGGGGTTTTTTTAAACCCTTGAAAAGAATAAAATGAGAGATTTGTTTTGTTCCCCATGTTTTTTGTTTTGTTTTGTTTTGTTTTGTTTTTTTGCTGTTGCTGACTTCTCACCACTTGACTCAGCACGTGGGGTGGGGTGCAGGACACCAGTCAGAGCAGGGAAGTTCTCAGTGGTGGATGTAATTTAATTTGTTTTGTTCTCAGTTAAGCTTTCTCTTCCACCTTTCCCATCATCCTTTTCAGAGTTATTGTGTAATGTTTTTCTCATCGTGTCTTTTGCCGAATTGCCAAAGGAGGGAAATATTTGGTCTCCTTTTAAAAAATGCCTATGAAGTGCTCTTAAGAATGGTGCCATTAGATGAATGCCAGTGTATTTTATGTTTTGAATCTGCAGAAAACTTGAGGATTGCAATTAGGCAAAAAAGTGAGAATAATTAAATGGTGAAAGAAAAATCAAATACAGAAATGCACATTCCTGCACTGAGTAGTGAATGCAAAGTGAGCATGGATGGGGAGCTCCCTTAAAACATCTGCAAATTCACTGATGTTAGGGAGTGGAACTGCAGGAAGATCTTTGGGGCCAATAGCTACCACTGGGTAATATTTTATCTTTTTCTTCAGAGCATCAGTTTCAACTGGTTGACTTACAGTAGCTATGTGGGAGCTAATTAATCATATAATGTGCTGTCATGTTACTGGGTGAACCTGTATCCTGGTAGCAGCATGAATTTGAGATAATGGTTCCCTAATGATTGAAACAGCCCTAATAGCCCTGGCCCTTGTGCTTGACTTCAGTGTTCCTCTGGTAGCTTTTAGAAAAATCTCTGATATGAGGTTACCCTTAATGAACATTCTGTCTGCTCATACAGGTGGTTTGCAGCTGTGTGGATCAATACAGCTGAGCCCCTTTCTCTTCTTTATCCAGTATATTTTTAATTAAGACAGCATATTAACAATAATGCATTGATATATAATGTGCATGTGCTCAATATCAATCTGTTCTGCAGGTTTTACTCTGTGATGAAGAAAATTTGGGTTGTTTTGTTGGGTTTTTATATTTTTTAATTGGGCATGGGTTTTCAGACCTTTTCCTAGGAAATTATAGAGCTCTGTATTGGGTGGAATGCTTCAGCAGGTTTGCCCAGAGAGCTTTTAATCAGAAAAGTCTGACTTACTGAAGTCTTTCACAAGAAACCTTTAAGCTTGGCCACTATAACTGTGTAAACAGCTATCTCAAGAAAAAGAAAAAGAGAAACAGGGAGTTTAAAACAGAAAGAAACCAAAAGTAACCTTGCTTTAAAAGACACTGTCACTTATCTCCATATTTAAAATTTTGTGTGTGTGCAGGGAATGTTCTTTAGTCAGTGTAAAAATCTAATTAAATCTTCTCATGGCAGTGATTCAGAGCTGACCCTCTCTTCACTGGGGCATCTTATTAGAATAATAAACCACTCCCTGCTGAGAGCCACTGGCATTGACAGACAGGCCAGACACTGGGGCTGCTGATCAGAAAGGGTTCAGCAGGCTCGTGTTGTCTGCAGGGTCTGCAAGAAATGTTTTATTGGCCTTCTCTAGCAGTACTTTTGAGGTGTTTGGCAGAGTACAAACCCTGGCTTTGGACCAAGTACAGACCCAGGACAGGTGGATTATTTTGTACCACTCGGTCACATTACAGTGGACAGGCTTTATTTTTTCTTTGTTTGTTTTTAAATAAAGGACTGTGAATGCATAGACTATATTTTTTTTTTAATCTGTATCTATTTACCATTAGAAATTATCTGACAACTTGGAAATTCTTTACTTTGAATAACCAACCTGAGGTGCCTTAAAGGAATTTGCTCTTCACAAGTTTTGAGCTCGATATTCATGCAAAGGATCAGGAAACATATTTAGGAACTAAGCAGTGTTAATGATAATATTTGTGCTTACCTTGGGAGATCTTCATTCCTTGGATTTCACTTGGGCACTTTGCTCTCTTAGTCTGCCCAAATAAGCAGAGTCATATTGTTTTTTAGTAGGCTGAGCTTTTCTCCCAGATTGTACCAGACATGGTAGTTTTGCAGGGTGTGTTCTACTTTAGTTATATTTGGTATTAATGCTAGCTTAGGTTTTATTTTTTAGGGAAGCTCTACAGGTGATGTCAAGTGATGCAGGTACAGGATTACACATCTGAATTTCTGTATTTCTTACTCTGGTACTTGACTTCAGTCCAACTCTCAGCCCCATAAAAGACTTTAAACTCCAGCTCAGAGGCTCCAACATTTCAAAAGCCACAGTGAACTTAAGCCCTGTGTGATCTCTGCTGGGGCTGCACATGATCCTTGTGTGAGTGGAAATAACAAATGGGAGAGAACCTGATTACTGGAGTGGGGAAATGGCCAGAAAGGTGCCGTGAATTTCTGCTGTCACTTTGCTGCCATGTCTGGACTGAGTTCACCAAGCCCAGGAGTTACAGCCATGATGAGCCCTTCCCTTTAGCCAACTTTCTTGTTCAAGGAGAGTTTTTCTCAGAGAGTTTCCTCAGGGGAATTCGCCCTCCTCCCCCACGTTGACTTTCAGCGGAAGCCACGCAATTAATTTCCATAAGCCCTATAAAAAATCTCAACCTAAGGAACAGCTTGTCATGCTGGAGGAAGAAGTGATGAAAGCATATTTTTTACAAAATAGTGTTTTTGAAGGGCTTCTCTCTCCTAAATGTTTGTACTGGGAGAGTCATGAGTTTATAAATGCCTAATTGTACTTGTTATCTCCAGTTTTTCTACTGAAGTGTGAAGATGACCTTGAAGGAGTCTTTTGATAAACCTCTGAGTTGTAAGATAGATTTTTTTATCTCTGTAGTATCACAGGCAGATCGAAGTACTTGGTCAGAGTATAATTCTGAAGAGCTAAAAACCAGGACTAATTATGAAATTCCCTCAAGAAAACTTGAAGTAAGTGATCACAAAAGTTGAAATGGGTAAAAGCTTGTGTAATAAATTGCAGTGGGCTGTACAGCATTTATATCTCATCTTGTCTGCTTTTTTTCTTCACTTTTGCTGCCCTCTTAATTACAGAAGAACAAATTGATCTTAAGGATCCTTAAAGGCTGGTATCAAGTATCCTAAGTACCCTTAGAACTAGTGATATTAAGACTTGCCTGATTCTACCACAATTTATAATTTTGACACAGCTCTGGACCTTGAAGTGGACGATTTTTTTGGAGTGGCTGTTTGAAGTCTGTTGATAAGGCCTTCACTTGCTAATTCTGTGTATTTTTAGTCCTGTGTGTGAAATGGTCTGCTCTGCTTACCTTGATATATTTATTAGCTCTTCTCCAGAGGGTTAGATCCCTAATCCTCCCTTCCTCCCAGCCTCTGGAGTTTATGATGCCTTCAGTAAGTTCTGGGAGTTGATGTGCCTAAGAGAAGTGATCACTAATTAGATCTCTGCCTGCCAGCAGTGCCTGTCATGGTCAAGCCCAGTGTATGAAAATGTCTAACTGGGCACAACATCCTGTGTTTCCTGTTCATCAGTCACTGCACCCAAATGTAAAATCTCACTGCTTCCTGTAAGTATAGAATAAATAATAGGTATCATGCATCATCTGTTGCTGTTCATAAAAGGAGGTAAGTGCTGTAATTTCTGCTCTGTTGAGGGAGAAATAAAGCACAAAGAAAGAGAGTGAGAAGGCTTTGCTATTGCAGTAAATCTTCAATAGCAGAGCTGAAAATAACACGTTATAGAATACTGAATTCTAGCTTGAGAAGCTAGAATTGTCAAGTTCAGTGACAGTGTGGAGTAATGCATGGGGTCAGGGTCCCATCAGGTGGTCAGTGCACACAGTGGGGCCTTTCCCAGGTGGGAGGCAGCCCCACTCCCTGCCCCTGGCAGTCTGGCTGGGCAGCTGGGCCAGAAACCATCCCGGCCCATCACATTTCCTCAAAGCAGGACTGAACTGGGTCCTTCCTTTGAGGCCCTGGTGTTTACTGAGATCAGCATCAGCCTCACCCCTGTCCCTGCAGGACTCTGGGCTGGGAGGAGAGGGGGGTTCACCTCCCAGCACTGACCCAGCCACCCCAGGTGAACCCTGGGAGGGTGGGGACATTATCCACCGTGGGGGACAGCTCTGTGTGTGTGCAAATGCTGCTTTTCCCTTTTAAAGGAGTCTGGCTTGAGTTTCTCCTGAGGAGTTCTGACATAGCTCTGCTGTATGGAAATGGGTGTGCACGTGCAAGTTAAGGCTGGCGTGCAGAGCACAAAGTGCTTGAAAAGTTAGGAATAATTCAAGAACCATCTTTGAAGATAAACACTAATGTGATAATTCTGATTCTTACCCAGGCCCCTAAAAATGACTCCTCTTAGCATTTATTGTTAATAATAACAATATTATTATTGTTGTGGTGCAGTGTTGTGTTTCACAAAGTGGAAATATAAACAGTGCATTTGTGCTGTGGAGTTTTGGTTCTGAAATTATTTTACCATTGATGCTGAATGATAAAGGGAGTGCTGGTTTTCCTCTCAAGGTGTGTATAAAGGGGTTAATGCTTTTCTTTTTCATAAAGCACAGACCAGTGCAGGCTCAGGCAGGATCCTGGTGATGACTGTAAAGTAGATGCATGCTTGTTTTGTTAACCAGTTTTCACACATGCTAATATCCATATTCCTCTCATGATTACTGCTGTGAATTAAAGGCATTTTGAAGAGCATTCCACATAAGTACAAAGAAAGCTATTTCAATACTATAATAAAGTAGCCCTGGGAACTGGACTGCAAGGTCTGTATTTGTAACTGAAAGGTTTCCTTATTAAAGTTAGGCTTTTTAAGGTGGTGCACTGGAATTCAGCATTGTGAACAGATGTCTTTTTGCTCTGTCTTAAAAAACAAAGTATACACTGACAACGTGTGTTTTCAGAATGTGTTACAGAGCTGCTTGTTCGTATTTAATGTAAATGTGCAGATGTCCAGAGACTGTTTGATTCAGCAGCAGGTTTGCATTTTGCATCCCAGAAGCTTTCAGCAGGAGAACCTGTGTTCATTTGTGCCATCACTGTCAGCTCAGACCTCTGAGGACATTCCAGGCAGGTCTGCACCACGTCACTTAGCAGTGGACTCACGGTGGCACTGAAGAATTCTGAATTGTGTTTGCTGTATAAACAATGCTGCTTAAGTAACAATAGTTTACCATAAACCAATATTTTATTGTTGTAATAGAGTGACCCCAGTGTGCAGCATTCCTGGCCCATGATGTGTGGTGCCAGCAGGAATTGTACTGGCATGCTGTGTGTGCAGCCACACAAGGAGTTGAATCATGAAACTGGTTTAGATTTAAACCAATACTTCTTTCTTTTTTTCAAGCCAGCTGAGTTGTGAGCTCCAGCTCCTCCAGCACAGCACAGCTGAGGGGGCTGAATGCTGTGCAGGAGGGGATGTGTCAGTGCCTTATGTCACTCCTGCTGCTGAAGCCTGAAAATTGTTGAATCACAGCAGCCTCAGATTTCTAAATGTCTTCGTACATCCAACCCTTAAACACTCTGTCTTGGCTTCTGGAGAACTGTCCAGACGATTCCACGTGTGTCCTTAAGTGCTGTACCAGGTTTGGCCTTTTGTGAGTGAGAAGTGCAGATGGTGAGTGTTTGATACAGCTCTGTGTGCATATGCTTTTGCAGCAGACCACCCTGTGTTTATATGTAAACACTGCTAGACTATTTAGGCACATAACTTAATCTTTTGCATCCACTCAATAATAAAGCATAATTCCTCTGTGACCAAAATAACATCCACAGCAAAGTTGAAAACAAGTGGATTTGTAAGAATCAATGGAAGTCTTTCTTCTCTCAGGTTTGGATCTTTCAGTCCTTCCACTCCTCTGAAGGTGGAGTGGACTGGAATTGGGCAAAAATTTTAGCAAATTTGTTCCTTAGGACCTTTGTTCAAGGTATCTTAGCAAATCAATTCCTTGCAGCCCACACATCCTGACTTTTTCCCACACCTGTGGATACTGCCAAGACTTGCTCCTGCTCCAGTGTGCACAACTCAGATTTGCTCCTTTTGCCCTCACCTCACCTCCTGGTAGTTAGAAGTCAGTTAGTTATTTGAAAGAACATTTTTCCTTTCTGATGTATCATGAGTAAAGATTTTACAGAGGCATTGCAGGAGTAGCAGGGACTAAGTCAATGCACAGATGAGAAGGGAAGAGAAGGATGAGCCAAGAGGATCCTGGCTGGAATCTTCCACCACTAGAAACTTGGAAATTGGGTGAGAAGAGAGAGGAAACTGCTGAAGCAGTTTGTTCAGAAAGGACGAGAGGAAAGTGTTAACAACTGAATGAGAAAACAGCCTGGCAAGGAAACTCATAGCTGGAGGAGAAGTTGCTCAAAACAAGAGAGTTTAGTACCACAGCCAGGAAACCGTGAGCATTTTATAGAGGTTCTGCAGAAGTGAAAAGCAAGAGCCTGTGTTAACAATAATTAAAAAAAAAAAAAAATCAGCAGAACCTGTGGAATTTGGGAGAGGAGGCAGAGACTTCCAGGATTGTTGTACAGATGTCAGGGATGGTGCCAGCTGTCTAATTTAGTCTTGAGATGTGAAGTCGCTTTCTCAGTGTGAGTGGTGTTGAATTTCTTTTCACACTCTTCATTGCCTATCCAAGCAGGAAGTGTCATCTCACCAAAGCTGCCAGAGGTCACTGTTTTAATAACTATTGTTAATTGATGCTTCTGAAACGCCTTCTATCAACTTGAATTTGCTACTTGCAGAGACTTGCCTAGCAGGTAGCTGAATCAAATTAAAACTTAAATTCCGTGATGAATAAATCACACTAGAACTGTGGTTACCCTGTATGTGTTAAAATATAGTATTTCTCTTATCAGGCTGCCTGAAAACTATTAAATCTCTTCATAAGTCTGTAATATTTTAAATTCTGCTGCTGTTAAAATATTTAAGTTGTATACTGAGTCTTAGTTCTGCCAAAAATAACTGTTCCATAGGTCTTGGAGTGAGTGCAGGAAAACACTGTCCCCTGATGCCTCCATCAACCAACCCAACATGTGCAGCAGGGCCAGCTCATGCTTCTGAAATATCACACATGTGAAAAGAAATTATTAGCTGGATTGAAAATATTAACTGAAAGCCAAAAAAAAAATTCAAATCTGTGAGCAAATAAATACCGTGCTAGTAAGTGAGAGGGTGTGTGGAAAGTTTCCCCTGTTGCTCTCCAGAATATCATGAATCCAGATTCAGCAGAATTGTAGAGTTTATTTTCATCCTATGTGTGGTGTTTTCTGCTAAGAGGATAGGAAAGACTAACTTCTTTCATGATACAAATGTGTATTTTTACCCCTTTTCTCTTTCTCTCCATCTTCCCAAGATCACTTAGCAAATTTCTTCCAAAAGAAAATTATTATTAATACCTATATTTCTTATTTTTAAATTGTTGTGTTGGGTGGAAAAAAAGAACAGCATGCCAGTGAAACACTGTGTGGGATAAATGCTATTTAAGTCTTGTCTAAGCTGTTAAACATCACACTAACACTGGATTGCTGGATCTAATCAAGTAAAAATGAAAAAAAAAAAAAAAAAAGAGGTCACATTAGAGAGCGAAGCCATCTGTCCAGTGTGGAATTGAAAGGCATTTATAATGAATTCCTTTCCTATATTGCTGTCTTTTGGGGGGCCTTTATGTGAATCAAAGAGATGGTACAAGACCATTTATCTACAGAAATGGTTCCTGAATTATTTCTACATTGTCAACCTGATGTTTTAGCATGAAACTTTTCAGTGAGTGTTTTGCATAGATAATTAGGCTTTTCTAAACAGTATTTTCTAACTGGCTTCAAAGGTGTCTTCTGCATGTCCCAGGCATTTTTTCTCTAATTCCTTCTCTAAAGGATTTATGTGTACAATTACTGGCAAAATGGCAGAGAGACTTTTCAACTAATATCTCTATGACTTTATTTTAGTGCTGATTTTTCTGCATGTTCATAACAAGGCTTCATTTGAAGTGTAATATTTTGAATTAATTTTAGTCATTGCTGATGTTCATGAAGTAGATTTGTTTTGACTTTTGTAATATTCATCTGGCATGTTTGTGGAAAAAATAACTCTTCTACATTAAAATAAAAATACTGATTTATAGTGTTGACAGCATTTGAGAGCATCTGATGGACTGACTAGCTCTGCACATTCAGATGCAGACCCCTGAATGATAATACTAGCATTTTTAAGTAAATATTTTGTATCTAAAATCCAATTCTAATACCTCCTGAAAAGTCATGAACCTGTGTCATAAAGGAAAGAAGAAATAAGAACGGGAGGGGGAAGTTGATACAAAACTGCTGTTGAAGATGTTTTAAAAAATCTCCCCCCAGACCAGTAAAATTACATTGGGGAAATTGTTTTAGTACTTGGCAAGGTTTAATGAGGTGAAGACCTGTTGGTTGAGTCTGGTGTTCTTTTGTGAGTAGGATGTTCAGGGATCTGGGTTAGGAGGTACATATAGCTCTGGGTTAGGATGCAGGTGTTGATGAAGTTACTTAAAACCTTTTTAAATAGAATGAGATTACTCAGGATGTTGCAATGAGAAAGTGTTAAATGTTTTTTGAGACCTAGGATAGTTCATAATATAAACTTCTGTCTATAAAGAGTTAAAATTCTGTGCTGTAAAATGGGGATTATTGGGTACAACCTTTTGCAGTCTGGCTTCAGACCTTTTTGAACAACCTTTGCATCCTGGAGAAGCGATGGGGAGTTTGTCTAGACACTCTTCAGCCCTTCGTAGGTGGAACAATGCCTGTTCTAGGACACGAAATTTCAGCTTGTATTTAATTCTGAGAATTCCATGAATTTCTTTTTCTTGAGATGAAAATAGGCCAAATGTCTGAACAGATCTATTGCCATTTGCTTTTCCCTGCTGTACGTTTTTTCATCTGGGTTCGTAAATGCTCGTTCCAACCATCTTTTGTATGTAGGAGAAAACTGAGATGTGCAAAGGACGTCAGAAGTTAGAAGTGCTTGTTGGCAAAGTAAAATTAGACTTTTCTCCTTCCTCAAGTGCTTTGCTTCTCTGAGACTGGGCAAGAGGTTCTGTAACATAAATAGGAGCTATCGTATTTTTGAGCTAAAACTGGACAGAGATGTGTAAATTTTGTAAGTGCTTATTTTGGCAGGAAATGTATGTATTTCATTTCTACAGGATAAGTTCCAAACAGCAGCTTTTTCTCTGACCCTCTTTCCCAGCAGCCTCAGGAGTGCACTTTATCTCTTGTTTATCACGTGTTCCTCAATTTTCTCTGAAGTCATCACCAGTTACACTTTTACATTACTTTGCTGCATCTGGTTTCTCATGTCCATCCCTTCACAAGATGTTTTACCAGATGTCCTCTCAGAAGGGCAAATCTGTAGAAGAATTTTGCCTTAGATGAGGTTGTTTGTCATTTTGTATTTGAGGCCACAATCCAGTCAGGCTAATTGAATAATTATATATGTATTTTTGAAGAGTCTTTGTTCTGCTGAGTGCTCAGGAAAGCCTGATAACTACTTGAAAAAATGCATAGGGGCACAAAATAGTGTTGCATACATCAGTGCTCTTTTCTCCTGTTGGTCTGGAATCTTCTCTGACATCCCATTGATTGAAAAGAGAAGGAAAAGGCTCCCTGTGTGATGGTCCTGGTAGAGCTGCCAAAGTAAAACATCACATTTACTGGAGCACATGGTTTGCATTTTCCTTCTTCTGTCAAGTGATCTATGTAAAGTGGTACAAAATTAAGAGGCATCTAAGCCCAAAAAGTCATAGTAACTCACCTTTTAGTGCTTTCAGAAGGTGGTTAATGCAACTTGGAAGATTTCTGGTTTGCTGTATGTGTGATTTCATTTAAAGGGAAGATTTCACAACCCTGTGAATTCCCTGTTCTGCCTTACACTGCTCACGTAGCACAAGGTGACAATTAGGTTTGAGTCAGATTTTAAGCCTCATGGTCAAGACAAGTTTTACATTTAAAAATAATCATAGCTGAGAAAGACTTTGAAGAGTTGATTACCTCCAGCCAGCCTGGATCCCATTTTCAAAGGATGAGTGTATGTGTCCACTGGGATTTTCAGAAGGACGTAAGTAGATTAAGTGCCCACGTCCAACTGTTGTTCACATGATTTAAAATCACTTAAATATTCCTTCCTTACTGCATTGACTATGCCAGTTCTTGTTTTCTGCAACTTCTTATTTTGTTTAACTTCTTATTGCCTAAAGCTTGGCAAATAGGAAAAGTTAAGCTATGCAAAAGTCTGCATTGTGACATGTTCAGAACCACAGAATCTCTCCTTGCCTGTACCACAGCCAGTCATCCCTGGTCACCAACAAGCAAGAGATTAATTTATTTGCAGAGCCTGGAGTAATGGCATTTATGGAACAGTACAAACTCTCCTGCTGTATGAAATCAGTCTGGGATTCAGCAGTGGTTGAAATGAGTTGGGTTTGTGCCGTCCATGTGTAGTTTATTCCTCCTGGAGCAGTGTCTGTTGTCCCTCCTCTTTCCCAGTGCTGTGGAAGTTCTTGGCTTCTGGATGTTTTTGGCTTTGCTTATCAGCAGCAAGTGTTAATGAGTCATTGTGTGAATGGGGGAACTTTCTTCTGCACAATGACAAGTGTGGGTTAAGGTTTTTGTGCAACATTATCATAACTTATTTCATTCTTTGGTTACTTTTAAAAGCTGACTTTACCAGCTGAGGAGGTGTAGCTTTCCTGATTTATTTTATTTTTTCTGATTGTTTTAATCCTTTGCAAAGTCGCAATTGGAGCATAGCCCCTCATTGTTGTTCAGGAGGTTTTAGCACTAACATTAGAACTGAATTGCTTTGAAGAGCAAGAATTCAACATTTTTTTTGCCTTTGTTTAAGCAGCTTAAAGAAAAATAACTTCTTTTTTTGAGTTTTACTGTTAATCTAACGCAGGCAGCCAATTTTCCCAAAGTCTTTTTTTTAGAGCACATTTGTGAATTAGCATGAAAACAGTTTTATTTATGAATTCATTCATGGATCTTACAGAGTTGCAGAGTTTGTAAATGGGGACAGATCAGTGCACAGATGATACAGACTGTCCTGGAAACTCTGCTAAAGAAAATATTTGGATTTTAGTGTGTCCAGAGGAGTGGCTGAAGTGGCCTATCCGTGCTTTGGGGTGATGTGTCCTGGGAAACAAGGTCCCTGTAAGGCCATTTTTAGTGTTAGTGGAGGTCAGTTCTTAATTTGATCCCAGGGAACAGAACAACTTTGTACCAGCTCACCTTGGCCTGCAGAAACAGGGATTACACCCAGCAGAAAGGATGTTGTTTCACCTTTGTGTTTGATTGCTCCAGAGAAACATCTGGAATTTACCAACCAATTTCAGAGTCACCAGTGCATGAAATAAATTGGAAAGATTCAGGGGGAAAGAAACCAACCCTAAGAATCGTCCAAAGACTTTGATAAAACCTTTATCTGTTAAGTTTATCAAAGAGAGAGTGAGGACATGACAGCCTGTGAATTTCTACACTGGAAGAGTAATTTTCATCTTGTGTCCTTCACCTCTCCTGAGGAGAAAGTATAGAAATACAATGGCAGGAGTTTGAGGCTGACAGATTTGGACTAAAATTTAAGTGAGTGCATGTTTTTAGGGGCAGAGTAATTGATTTTCAAAACAACTTGCAGAGGACTTTGGTTTGTTTCCTCTTATCAATAACTTTTGGAATTATTGCTTGCATGTGGTTTTGAAAAATATGCAGGTATCAGAGAGAAATTGATTCAGGAAAGTCCCATGAATGGAGTTAAAAAGGATAATTTTAAAAAGGCTAATTTCTCAAAAGGATAAATGTTTTTAAGAAACATAGTTTTAGTAATCTGAGTGTGTGAGAGAGCCCTGTGTTCATGCTGCTGTTTGGTTTGTTGCTAGGTACGTTGATGATGTGATCAGTCGGATTGACAGGATGTTCCCTGAAATGTCCATCCAGCTGTCCCGGCCAAATGGAACCTCTGCAATGCTGCTGGTAAGTTGGATCATTTAAACCCTTGAGTTGATTTTCTTCACAGGTTGAATTACTGTCCCAAAAATGCAGATTATTAAAGAATTTTTTTCTCAGGAACATATCATTCTTCATTTGCCACAGCAGTGCAGCATCTTTCTTGCTCTTAGGCAAATAAGTGATAAAAATAATTTCCCCTTGAAACAGAAGATCTGTTGGTTTATTGTTAAGTGTGACTGTGGAAATACGAGCACAAACTCAAATTTTCACTGTGGTTTTCGGCAGACTTGGCAATGAGTGAATCTTAATCATGATAATTAAGAAGGAAGAGAATGTTGTGAAGAAGAAAAGAAGAAGGAAACCAATATGATTTAAATTTGTTCACATTCCTCTTGGGTCAGTGAATTTCTGTTATATGATGAAGTTAAGAATTTGCCTTTGAAGTAAATGAGCAGTAAAGGCTGGATTTGAGATAAACAAGTCCAATACATTCGACTTATTTCTGCCTGACCAAGCAAGATTTCATTGAAGAGGAACCCATTGTTCCCATCCATTTTTACAGGCAGCTGTTGTGCTTACAGCAAAAGAAGTCTTCAAACCTCTAAGACAGCAAAGGGGAAGAGGAGTCCGTGGTGTGGCAGCTGGATGCTGATTTCCTTCTAGGGAAAGGCAGAAGTCATATATTTTGCCAAATTTTAAATAAAACTAAAAAATACATCACATAAACAGATGAAGAACTGAGGCCAGTTCAGTCTTTTCCATCTCACATTCCTCAAGGAAATTTCCCTATAGCAACTATTGTTGTGATTATTTTAAATTTTTAAGTATTTTTAAGTATTTTAATTGTATTTAGTTTTAATTAATCAACTGTCTAACATCTCATTATTAACTTTCTTTGAACAGTCACAAATTCACAAGAGATTAACTGAGTCAGAGGTTAAAATAAACAGCCGGCATTAAAACATTTAATCTGCAATTGTTGGATTCACCAAGTGGAACAATATATTCCAGAAAAGAATGAAATTCATCAGTGCAGTCTTAAGAAGTTACAAGTCTTAGAAGTTTTTGCATTTCCTCTTAAGCTGACTTTGTGTTTTATCTATTTTGCTATAGAAAAATGTCTGACTTTGCTTCCTTACTTTGAAACGCTTTCCATTCTCTTGGAACCCTTCTTTGCATACTGAAGTACCTTCCAGTTTTGGTGGTTTTTTGAGGTGGTCAGGAAATAGATGATGTTTTTCAAGACTCAGGCACAATTAGGAAATAAGGTAAATAACCTTGGATGTGACTGCCAAGGAACAAGGTTGGGTGCTAACTAAAGGAAGCAGCAGTAACAGAGTGAATTCCATGTGGCAGTGGCTCTCTAAATCAAGGACGTTTTTGTTTCTACAAGATCCCAGCCCCATGTTGAACCAGTGGTGTGCATATTTCCCTTGGATCAGAGATCAAAAAGCTTGTTTTTAAAGTATTTTTGTGTGTGATTGTGTGATGAGTTTATCATTTTTTCTTTTAGCCAGGTTTTCCCTCTTCCCCATCTGTCTCAGTTGATGTTGCCAATATGGCACTTTCCATCTGGCCCTGACTGCTACAAATCTTTTGCTGTTTTCAGCCACAGATCCTTCAGTGAAAAAGGTGCTGTGGGATGGGCAGTGTGAAGAGCACCTCCCTCAGAAGGAGGGAGTTTTCTTCAGCACTTGTGATTTCTCACTCTGAACTTAGCCCAAGTTACATCTGGAGCTGCTCCCCTGCAGCTCAGTGCCAAAGGCTCCAGATAATGCTCATTTCATTTCAAAATACTTCACAGCCATATTTTTGCCCAGAATTAATTAACTAACTGTGTAGTCTCAACCATGCTCATCCTTGGACAGTTCATAGCACACCTGGTGTCTTAAGAAGGTCCTTGATGCAAAGGTCCAGTTTTTATAACATCTTTAAACACAATCATTCCATCTACCAGAGAAAACCCAAGCATTCATCTTCAGAGGCACTGGTAAGCACTGCACATATCTTAAAAACGTGTAAATGGTTGTAGGGAGATGGGGAAGAAGGGGAAATGAGGCCTGGGAGATTCTTTGAAACTCAAGAAACGTTGAGGCCTTTTCCAGACAAATTATCTTTTTAGGAAAAAGACCCAAGAGAGAAAGTTTCAGCCCCAGACTCTGCAACTTCATGTGCACATGGAAATCTGTTCATGTCCTTAGCTGTAGAGGCAGGACTTGCACCACTAAGATTGATCTGGTGTTTCAAGAACAAGGAGCTGCTGGAGAGGGTCCTGCAGAGGGCACTGAGGGGATTTGGGGCTGCATCTCTCTGACGAGGAGACACCGCGGGACCTGGGCCGGGTTGGTCTGGAGAAGGGAAGGCTGAGAGGGGATCACAGCAATCCGTGTAAATATCTCCAAGAGGTGTCAAGTCAATGCCAGACTCTCTTCAGTGGTGCCCAGTGGCAGGAGAAGGAGTAACAGCCATAAACTAAAAGAAACCACAAAAAGTTTCACTTCAGCATGAGGAAAGAACCCTGAGATGAGCTCCCTTGGTTAGGGCAAGGTGCCAGTAACACCAGGTTTGTGGGTTTGATCTCTTTTTGCACCATTCCCGTAAGAGTTGGACTCAGTGATCCTTTTGGGTCCCTTCCAACTCAGAATATTCTGTGATAAACTTCTTTCCATGGAGGGTGGCAGAGCTCTGGAACAGGAACCCAATGAGAGTGTGGAGTCTCCCTGTCTGAAGACATTCCAAACCCACCTGGGTTGTTCCTGTGTCACCTGCTCCAGGTGACCCTGCCTTGGGCAGGGAGTTGGATGGGATGATCTCCAGAAGTCCCTTCCAACCCCAACAATTCTGGAATTCTGTAATAATTAGGAGCTGTTGGTCAAACTCTGCTGGCGAGTAACCCTCGTGCTCAACTGGGCTCTCCCTGACCAGAAGCTGCAAACCTCTGTGAGAAAAATGAACTACTCTCTGCAGACAATGAGGAGGTTTTTTATGCTTTAGATTTATACACAGCAATTGTACCTCATTAGTCTGGATTTATGCTGCACAGGCCAAACACATAAATAATTGAAACCTTTCAGAGCTGTGTGAGATCCTCGGCCGATTTTAAAAGCAGTTTATTGTGGCATTTCAAGGTGCTGTTTAATCCCAGTCTTCACCAGTGATTTTTCAATTAATCTTTTAATAGCACTGTGTATAAAATAGACTAAACATAGAATTATATCAGCTCTAATAACTGTGTTGTGCAAAATTAATTTCCAGCAGCAGCACAGGGAACTGTGGACTCTTTAAGGTTTTTGTGAGATTTTGTTGATCAAATGCCAGGAATTGTAAATAGATAAACCTTATCTTGTATATTAGAAAACATTATTAATGTTTAATGAATGACAATACCTAGATTTTTTTTTCCTTGAATGATTAGTTGTATTTCTAGATGCATTATTTTTCCTACTATAATAATCAGATTATTTTGTGTTTGTTTCACATAGCTTGTTTCCATTATCAAAATTCAGAATATTTTTTGTGTGAAACAAATCCTGTGTACAATTATTCATTAATGACAGAAAGATTTTAGGAGACAGTAAATTTTAGCCCTACTTTTCCAGCTGAGAAATATGAGTTCCTTAGCATCATTCACCCAACGAGCTCCTACTCGGGGAGAAACTTATTTTCTTATCTATGTCTGGGGACTACTTTATCTTTAAATTCTTTTTATCCCCAATATTTGTAAAGAACTACTACAGAAATTACAAGCCCTGATTACAAATTACAGATAATGGAACAGTTTTCTATAATTTCTGTTTCTAAAGCATAATGATATGTATAATTAACTTCCAACCTGAAAAACTGAATTGTTTCTGCCAAACTCAGGTCAGAAATCATGCTTTTTCTTTCCAGGTTACCTTAAAAATTTTTACTTTTAAATTAATTTTTATAAATTTATACTGCTGCCTAGATTTTTAATAGATCTGTCACATAAAAATACGAAGCAGGTTTTTATACAGTTTTATTCATTCTCCTTACAACCAGACAGACACATTTGCATTTGAACTTTCAGATCTTGTTCCCGGCATTTGCAGCAGTCTGATTGTGTGGCAGTGGGTTGTATTAATTGCAGATAGGCCAGACATCTGTTCCCTGAAACTGAATAATTCCTTGTGTCTCATTGTTGTTTATTAGTGTTTTACATAAAACCGTTATTATTTTTGTGGGGAAAATGGATGCTGAAATTTATTATTTGCCCATTAAGAAAGGCACCAGACTGATTTCTGTGCATGTGATGTTGGAGAACTGGGAGGAGTGGGGAGGAATTTGCAAAGCAATTTGAGATCAGTATTGATGTTGTATTGATTGGAAACAATTCCTTGCTGTTATTTGCAGAACAATTTCATATTTCCAAAGTGCTTTGCAGTGTAAACCTTCCTTCTTCTCCTTTGGGTGGTTTATCAGGAAACCAGTGCTCAGCAGGCAGGGGATAAAAGCAGGAGGTTCATGGGAGGGATGCAGCTCTGCTGGTCACCTTTGGTGGCTTGGGCACCTGATTTTTAGGCCTGGAGGATTCATTTAGAGATTTACTGCCTTGGGGACAGTAGCTTGGTTTTGGTGTTTGAGGGAACTCCTGGGATGTTTCAGGATCTGCTGTGAGCTGGAGGAATCACTCCTGAGCTCACAGTGGGACTTGGGACTGCAGTGGCTTCATATTTTGTGCTTTAAGATGGAGAACCAGCATTTAAAAAGCATTAAAATAAGTATTTAAAGGGCATTAAGTCAGTGTTTGAGGTGACATGGGCGAGGGAAGAATGTCTTGAATTAACAAAGTACATGAGCAGGGGTTGGCAAGTAAATTGGAAAGTATTCTCTGCTTGTCTAATGAAGAATGAGGAAGATGAGGAAGAGTCGTTTCCATTGGGAAAAGGGAACAAGAATAGAGAAAAATAGAGAAAGACTTGTGAGAAGTGTCATCAGCTTTGCTCCCTCACAGGGTTACTGTGCCCAAAGCTCTCAGGTGTGTATTGATATTCCCATAGATTTATACTGTGGAAGATCAGACATCATTTTCATCCTTGTAAAACTCCTGGTGTGCTCTAATTTAGAAAGGAAAAAAAGAGAAAAATCCATTTCATCTTCTGTAGCAATGCTGGACTGGTGTGACCCTTCCCTAAGTGTGACTGGCCACTGGCAAAATCTGTCCTTGAACCTTTGAACAATATTCCTGTGCCAGTTTTTTTTTGCCTTATTAAGAAAATAGGGAATGTTACTGAGGGAGAAGAGCCAACTCATCCTTAATATGGTGGAAGCATTTAAAGTCCTTCATTTATGTTGACTTTTTATCAGGCACTATTGCAATTAGGTTAGACTAATGAAAGGTAAATTCCAGCCCTTGCATAAAAAAAGAAATCCTTGTAAAGAACCTAATTAGTATGTTTGTTTATTTAGACTCTAATGGCTTAATTGCATCTTATCTTGCTATTTACAAATAGGCGTCATTAAAGAATAATGAGCATGTGAGGCAAAACGCTGCCATACCAGCAGCAGATGAGACATTAGAAATGAGGGGAAAAAAAATCTAGTTGAAAGTCTGTGTGTTGTTTTGTTGGGTTTTTTTTTTTAAACTTTATTTTTAATGCAAAACCTTTTTTTTTCAGCGTATATAAATATGATTTCCATGCATTGTACTGATTAGTAAGAAGGATCTGCGAGTGGGAGGCTGAGCTTATGGCTGGTTGCATGGCAAGGAGCAGGTGTCTGGCCTTTTGCTGGAAATCTGTAGCTTGGTTACATCTCTGGTTGGATGTTGCCTTATTTCTGAGGTGAATAAAAACCACACACAGACTTGTGCTCCTTTTTATAGAAGAGGGGAGGTGCCCATGTTAACTGAAAATAATGTTTTCTTTCTTTTAGCTCTGCATTGCAGAGCATCTGCAGCTCAAATCAGCAGCAAATTCCCTGGAATGCTGAGGGGAAATCTGCAGCTTTGGGAATTTTTCATTTCACAAAGTGTGGGAGCTTGGTGTTGTCAGCATACATTTTCCTGATATCAAACTTAAATAAATTTTAAGAAATAGCATTTGTTAATGTATTGTTTAAATGGTTCATAAAAGGGCTTTTCACTTGATAATAGTTTCAGTGAGAAGGCAAAATTAAAGGGGGGATTTCAAACTGTTTCCTTCAGGCAGAGTTCTGGCATGGTAAATTCATTTTGATCCTTTTCATTTTGTAAACTCATGTGGACCCTGGTTCTGACTTACTTGGAAAGGTACTTTCTTCTTTTCCAATTATAATTGGTGTTACATGGGAACTTTTTTTAGCAGTCTTACAAGAAATTATCTAAGTCGTTCTCCCTGATTATTCTGTTTCCCCCTCTCCCTTTCTTGGCATACTGTGTCTGTCAGATGCTCCTTGAGATTTATCTTGGTGATAGACAAAATATTTTTAAAACTGGGATATTTCAAGAAGATTTTTGTTTTATATGTCTTTGTCAGAAAAGCTGCATAATATTGCAGATTTCAATCAGCTGCCTGTCCTACCTTCTTCTGGAGCTTGCCATTTTAGGAAGCAGGGGATTCATGAATAACTTAACTGTCTGAATTTAGTATACTTTAGTTAAAAGGAAGTTAGAAGTACATTGTTATTACACAGCCCAAAACAGAAGCTACAGAAGTATTTAACTTGCAACTGTTCCATTTTCAGCTCACAGAACTGTGGGGCATATTTTTTCATTCATATTAATTGAATTTTAAAGTGACCTTGTACATGTATTGATTTGAATTAAAATTTTCTACATCAAGGACGAGTTGGCATATATCCTTCAGGCAAAATATTAAAAAGCCAAGTGCTGTCTTAACAGGATATCGACAGGAGAAGTTGAAATTTAATAGGAAAACTTGGCTTAGAAAGGAAATTGTTGCCATTTTGTCACAATTGAAAGGTATCTTTTCTGAACAAGGCAAGAAATTTCTCTCAGAAATGCAGGGACATTTCAGTGCCCATTAAATAGGGACCATCTGGGTGAGTCTGGACCTCCAGGAGAGACCTGCACTCTTGGAGCTTGGAGGAGAACTATCAAATCACTGCTGTACCAAAGCCATTAGTGTTTATTTGCTTCTTTCAGGTGATCTGTAGGGACACAGTTGTATGACTGTAAGTGTGAGTTATGTTCCATACATAGATCTGTTCTGAGCACAGCCTCCAAGTAGCCAAGTTGAGCAGGAATTGGAATAAAATGGTCTGCTGAAAAAGATGATTTGTAAAATACAGTGGAGTTGAACAAAAACATTAAACCCTGGAAGTAGTTACAAATCTTGATTACTGGAGGAAAAAATAGAGGTATTGCATTTGCTGTGTACAGTATGGAATGTGCTTCATTCTGAAAATAGCTGTGGAGCACACCTCTGGGTTCACATCTCACTGCATGCTCCAGTCTGGTGACAGGCTGCTGTTCATTCTTTGTACTACTTCCCTCATTCTTTCAGTGCTGTTAAAACAATGAACTCTGATTTCTCTGAGCTACTCTTTTACAAAATCCCTGCTTCTGTCAGACTTAACTAATGATGCAGTCCTACAGAAATCATCTCAATCTCTCTTCCAGCCAGAGTAAACTCTACAGGAATCCCTTGTCAAAACAAGAGTGGTACAAAAGAGGAGTTTTTTGGTCCAGTACCAGAGCACTGTAAGAGCTAATTCAGACAACCCAGCACCAACCCAGCCAAAGTTTGGATTTCCAGGGTACCCCCTGAAAAGAGAGAGTGCAGCAGGAGGACCTTTCTCAGGGAGCTCACTGAGGTACTCAGGTAGGGTTGGGTTTCCACAGCTCCTTACACATGTGAGAGACAGGAATTTGGAATTTTGGTGGTCAAGCAAGTGGGTGTTCAAGGTACTGTCCTGGACATTGTGCAGGATGTGACATTTCAGTGCTGTGATGGATTCTGGAAGTGAGGAGTGAACCACTGGAAGGATGTGAAGTCAGATCACCTGGAAAAGGACAGGGAGCTAATGCAGGAGCATTTGTGCAGGTAAATCCTGTGGGGAGGAGGTTTGAGGCCAGCAGGAAGTTCATTCCAGCAAGCTGGAGTGCCACACACAGGATTTTTCAGCGTGTTGTGTTCCACTGTTCACTCTGAGGATTTTCAGGAATATCCCACACAGGCTTCAGATCAACCTCAGATTTATTTCCACCTGGCAGCAATGGGAAATGCTGTGAATGCACAATGTAAAGAGAAAGAGGAAAGAAGGGAGCACAGCTGAAGTGTGTGAAGGCAATGGGGGTAGGAAATACTGTGCTGAAAGCTGGGTCTGGGTGTTTGTAGGGCAGCCTTATCCTTCTTCCATTAAGATTTCTTTAAAATGTCTTCTTTTCCTCTTTTTAATTTGATTAGGTATGGTTGATGCCTAGTGTGAAGTTATAAATAAGAGTCCGTTCTCTCAGCAGACCAATATCCCACTGAAGTGCCAGTTTTAATAAGGCAGAAAAATAAATTGAAAACTGTTAACTCTTAATGTGCTGACAACTTTTCTCAGAGTTTATTCATTTCCTCCTCTTAGCAATTATGACAAAACTCTGTGATTCCAGTGGATGATCAGCACCTCTGGGTCATGACTTTGCATTTCTAACATAATTAATACAGTGTCAGGTGCTGAAATAACTCTGCCAATTTTCTGTATATGAGGACCAACTAGGTCTTGTTAAAGAGTACCCTGGCAAGATACTGCATTTAAACCAAAATTCACAGCACCTGATAGCACAACATGGTGTTTCCATACTTGTTCATGGTTCCTGGTGTGTGCATGGCTCAGGCCCTGATACAAGTTCCTGTCCTTCAGCCTTTCACATTTTTTTCTTCTGAAATTACCCATTCTTCTGACCCACTTTTTATGTTCTTGCAGCATTATGCCTGGCAGCCTGTCTTCTTGATGGCTGTCATTGTCTTCCCTTCTTGCTCTCCTGTCTTTTCTTTTGCTGTGAACTTGTCCTGCCCTGTTGTTCAGACTCTTCCCTGCTGGAGTTCTCCCTGTCCCATGCCCAAGGCATCAGTTCTTGTCCAGGGTTTGTGGCTCTGTCCTGCTCTGAACTGATTAAATCACTTCAGGTTGGGGCTGCTGGTGTTGGAACAAGATGATGGGCAGGAGTCATTAAGAGAAGTTACAAAGGAATAACATCCAACAGATCAATAAAGGTGCATATTGACTGATTTCTTTAGGTGTGGATTTCTCTGCTGAGGTCAGCAGTAAAAACACATTTGTTTTGGTGGGTGTTAATGTATACAGGATGAAATGTTGGAACTATGGCAGAAAATGAGCTGCTGCTGGTTGGGAAATATTAAAATGAACTAATTGTTTCTTTTTTATCTCGGTTTTATGCTTTTGTGGGTGAGGAAAAACACTGATAATCTCTGCATAACAAAATACAAAGATGGGATTCTTGTTAGACACACATCTTAACTGTATTGAAGTACAACTTCATCTTTGAAATGTAAATTGATTTTTAGATTAAAATGCCTTCATTATTGCATTTTTGTCAATAATAAAATTTAGGCTTGTTTTTGTTGTTATACTCTGACTGACCCTCTATATTTTCCATTATACTAGTTTTATTCTTTGCACTTTAACACTTTCACAGAAGGAAATGAAACCTTTGAAAATGTAACATTTTTACTTTAAGCTGTAGTTTCCTTTGAAATAATTTTACATTTTCATTGGACAGAAAATGTTTTCCATTAAACTCATGGCATGCTTTTACAAGCCAGCATTAGGAGAGTCCGATTCTTCTTTCAAATTGTTTTTCTCTAAGTGGACTTATATTGGAGAATATCGAATTCATCGAAAATAATCACATTTGCCCATTGTTTTTGACAAGTTATTGAGTTGTGGTGTTAATAAAATGGAGAGAATTGCTTGGCAGTGTCATGTCTGCACAAGGGAATTCTGTGAACTCATACATTTTCAGTTGCAAATGAATGTTTGTTTGTTCTGCACTTTATAGTCTCTCTCCTCCTCATAACACACGCCGCTTTTAGATCTTTTATTTTGGTCTCTCTATAAAATATTGAAAACTGAAATGGCATCAACTTAAGCTGTTAACTCGATGGTCTTATGAATTCAGACACCATGGACTCGCCCTCAGCTCATTTCTGTCCTTGTCCTGTTTGTCACAGGTGACCTTGGGAAAAGTGTTGAAGGTGATCGTGGTGATGCGGAGCCTCTTCATCGACCGCACCATCGTCAAAGGCTACAGCGAGAACGTCTACACCGAGGATGGCAAGGTGGGTTGTGGCCCTGCAGCAACACTGCATTTCATTTTTATCTGTTTACACAGCAGAAAACTGGGATCTCGCTGCAACTACACTGGAAACATAAAGCTGGCAAAAGGCTCGGAATGTCTGCAGAGTGTTCCAGTTTAAATTTGTCTTGTTTTTCTTGGGTTTTATGTCCCCAGGTCTCTGACTTCTTTCTAAGCTCTGAAGCCTTTGCTTGAATTTCTGATTTATCACCTTAGACCCCAGTTGCTACGTTCATAGTGGCTGCTGAGGAAACATTTTTGCAGTGTACCAGCAGCCCAAGGTTCCTCTCTCTCTCTTCTGAGAGCCATTGAGAAATCTTGGGCTGGTTTTTTTTGTCGATAAACACAACAGAGAGGATCATTGGTAGGTGCTCCTCAAGAATTTGCTTGCCAGCAGCAGCACATCTTGAACAGCAGCTACTACAGCAAGTGTTACCTGTTTGCACAAGTGATTTGTTTTGTGAACAGCTCACCCTGCTTGAACCCTGAGATTTCCTGTGCCTGCACACACTCCATATGGCTCCCCTCAGCACATCAGGAGATGTTAACAGGACCTGATGGCCTCAGCTCAGCTTGGGTCTCTCTTTCCAGGGTGGAATGGTCTCTGTCCTGAGTCCTCTGCCAGGATTCTCCATTGTCAGTAACAGCACTAAATGCCTCCATGTTTCACGTTGTCTCTCTGGAGCTTTCTCTTCTGATTATGAAGCCTATTAAAATAAAAAGTTCATTATATCAAGATGAGTATTTGGCACCCATAGGCCATGTTATAATGAGGTGAGACTTCTTTTCCTTTCAAAAGTGATAACTGTATTTCAGCACACAGAAGCACGTTGTGTGCTGACCCAGAGTTCAGCAGCTCTGAGTCTAAACCTCTGTTCTCTGGGAAAGGCCAGGAGCTGAGCTGCTGAAGAAAATAGTGCAGCTCTATTTCCCAGGTGAGACATTCTCCCTCCAAGGGTGGGGGGGTTGGCCTAAGAAGTACTGAAATAAAAATTGCTTAATTTTGATTTGCCTTGTTCAGATAGGCAAGTTTAAATACCAGTTTGCCACAGAAGCAGCTGCTCTCTACTCCCTGTATATTTGCATATAAATACAGAACTACAGCACCAGCCCCTCTTCACCCCAAGTTCTGCATGGAAGTGAAATGATGGTCTGCTGAGAGAGCACTGACAGTGTGTGATGGATTCCTGTGTCACACTTCATTTGGGTGTGCTCGTTTTCTCTGATGAATCCAGTTTCTTTTGAAGCTCCCTTGAAATACAATAATGCTATATATGCTGAAAAGCTAAGTAAGGAGTTCCTTTCTGAAACTCAGCATCTGGCACTGGGATTCTGTTCAGCTCAAGGTGAACTCTCCTGGGAGCTGCACGTTGTTTCTCTGCCATCATTTGCTGCCAGGGGACAGCAGGACTTGCCAAGGCCAGCTCTGGGCATGGGGCACTAACCTTTGCCTGCTGTCAGTGGGGAGCACTTCTGCTCCTCCAGAGCATTGCTGTTAGCACCTGGCTTATTTCTTGCTTTAAGCCAATCTGCAGGGGAGTCTGTTCTCTTCCATTTAGCTTTGTGTCCAAACCTGGGCTGTGTGACTGCTCCTTTAAGGCTGCACCAACCTGTGACCTTTACGTGGCACTTTGCTATTCCAGTGGGCATCCCAGAGATTTTGCAAACCTGAAGGTCTCTGTTTTAGGTATAAATAGGAACATTTCATTTGACTGAAGTAAAATTGGAGTTGGAGCCACTTAAATCATGAGCAAATTTGGCTTGGAAGATTAAATAAATGCGTAGCTTGCTAGTTTTGCCAACTGGAGCACATATTGACAAACAGTGAGCTCCTTTTTTTTTGTCACTAATTAACTACTCTGGTAATTGGAAATAAGAATTAAGATTGTGCTCTCACAATGATTTGCTTTCCTTATTGTGCCTGCTGGGAATGAGCGATTGCAGTCAGTTACGAACGCGTCCATTGCAATTCCTTCCCTGTCACAGCAGATGCTGTTGGGAAGCTGCTTCACTGAGGTTTCTACACAATTCTGGCTTCTCAGTTGCTAACCTGATAGCATGAAAAATGCACCAGCATTAAGGAGAAACACACAAAAAAAAGTAAGAAAAAGATCAGGGAGTATCATCCTTACTAAATAACAGAAATATGGAGAACCCTCAGGAACACAGTAGGAGGTGATAATTTTTCCAGGGAGCAGTTTACACAGTCATTGTTGATTTGGGACTTAGCTTATGTATTCCTAGGAAACATTTAATATTTGTAAACAACAGGAGGATGAGGAATTAGGTGCTAACATGCAATATGGCAATGCTGAAGTGCCTCTTTTCTGTAAGGCACATTGAAGAAGGGACACTGGATAAGTCTTTGTACTTCTTTGCACTTAAATAGCTGGATGAGGGTCTGTTGAGTCACCCTCCAAACTGCACACGTTGGAAAGGCCTTTAAGTACAGAAAGTGAAGTTCACTGGAAGATTTTTTACAAGTAGAGAGGAGTTTGGGGAACCAGATTTATTCAGTGGTATTTTAAAAAGGAGAACTAGCCCTCACTGGGAAATTGGTCACACAGACAGTAAGTGAGAAATGGACTGTGCACAGAAGAGGCCAAAGATTTCCCCTCTGATCAGAGCAGTCATCATTTATTACTGAAAATACGCTGCTTTTTAGCAAATTCTGCATTGCTGGGAGGAAAAAAGGAAGAGACAAGTGCAAACAGCAGAGGTGTTGAGACTCTTCTGGTCCTTCAGTCAGGCAAGTCTGGCAAAAACCCCCAAATCTGGGTGTTTCTCCTGGTTGTGGAGCCGCACAGTGACACACCAGCAGCTCCCCAGGAAAGCTGACATTGCATTTTCCAGGTTGCTTTATGCTGTGTGCTCACACATTGTGCTGTGCAGGTTGACAGGTGCTGATGTGAGAGCCTCACGTGGTCTGTGGTGAAGTCTCCCTAAATTGGGTCCTCCCTTACTCATTTAAATAATTATAAAATGAAGGTGAAAAAGCAGAAGTTTTAAGCTTACAGTGAGTAAAACAAGACCAACCATTCTGGGGGTTTTATTTTCAAGCTTTGCTTATACAAACAGAATCATTGCATTTCTTAAGTGCCTCGTGTACCTCTTGTGAATTACTCACAGACCCTGCAGAATATGTCTAGCCAAGCTGCCAGCTGCATAACTTGGACGTTTTTGGTACCACTTTACAAAAACAATAAGTGAGATCTGGCAGGTTCTGACACATCCTGGGTGCTGGACCTGCTCACAGTTGCTCTTGCTTACCATCCTAACCCTTCATGTCCACCACAGACTGCTACATTTTAATTACCCTCATGATTTTAGTGGTGGCACAGTGCCACCATTAATTCTGTGACATGCTTGTTGGGCATTGAAATTTAACCATGGGTAGTAATCAATTGATAGTGTTTTCCTGATTCCTGACTAAATGAAGCTATGCACTTCATCTTCATGAGGCAGCTGAGTCATTGGTCTGTCAACAAAAAAATCATATTGGGATTTTTTGACATGATTTTCTTTGGATGCAGAGACCAAGAACCATCTTGACAGGGCATGTGGGCACTTCACATCACTGCCTAGCCAAATTCCTACTTTGCATCCCTTAGACTTAACTAAAGAAACATAAGTGTCTCTGTTGAATTCTCATGTTCAGGAACTTGGGTTATGTTAATGCTATGGCTTCATTAATTACCCCATATCAATGAGAAAAGGCAGCTTTTAGCCTCCTAGCGTAAGAGTGGAGAAGAAATAGTAGTATCAAAGGAAAGCTTCAAAGACAGGCAGAGCTGTCTCTGGGGTAATTTCTGATCCCTGCATTCTCACCACTTCAAAGCTGGCTGTGTGTGTGTGTTTGGGTGAAGGGGGGGTTGAATCTGATTTCTCTAATAAGTGTTGGCACCGGACCTGTTTGATATGGGATGCAGGGAACATTCGGGTTTGTTATCGCCTTTGAAATCGCTCCGACGACCTTCAGGAAACGGCCTCTTGTTACAGCTGCTGGGCTGGGTGGGGAGAGGGGCACTGGGGAGAGCAAGCCCCGGGTTAATTCACATGCAGAGGATGCCCTGAAATTGTGCTTTCAGCAGTTTTTTTAGTTACAAATGTGTGTCTTGATTGAAAGTGAAAAGTTGAAGAATAATAGACCCGTAACGATGCATTCTTTAATCTGCCTCTGCCTTAATCCTCAATTTCAGGAGGGAAAGGTGGGCACTCATTTAGGATGTATGCATGAAGCAGGGGCTAGTGGCTTTTTCTTTCCTTCTCTTGTCTTTCTTCCTTTTTTCCTTAACATGGGTAACATGATGTCTGCAAGACAGACATTCATTACTTTTTCAGCTTTCCCATCTCCATGCCAACTAATGAACATTCAGAACCTGTTGGACTCATCTTAAAGCAGATCTGAAGTGGACTTTTTTTGAGCCTAACTAGAGAGGATCACATAGTTGGTTTGATCACTGGAGATTAGCAAACCATCTATACATTCCAATTACAGCAACTCTGCAGTCAAAAGAAGCTGTAAATTACATTAAAACGGGTTTTTAAAAAATATATACATTATTTTTTTATTTTCAAATGTAGGCTTTTCTAATCTGGAAGTGCAGTGCTGCCTTCCCAGCAGGCACAGGTACAAGGATAATAATAATACCCTGTAAGTCAAGCCTGAGTCCGAGTCTGGGCTGCACCCTGAGTGTTGGTGTTGACACAGGTTCTTGATCTCACCCCAAGAGCCAGGAAATGTTACAAGGTTTTAGGGAGGTGTGCCTCAGGGTACTCGTGTCTCCATCCAGCCTGGAAAAGGCACTGAGACATCAGCTGCCTTTTGTCTCAGGGCAAGGTCAGCGGTGCTGAGCCGTGAAACATCGATCCTGGAGTGGCTTTTGAAGCTTTAGCATCACGTCCTGTCCACCCTGAGCACTGGGGACTCAGGAGTCACTGCTGTGCAGGATTTGGACATGGGCCACTTCACACTGCTGCTCCTAAAAGAATGAGAGCTTTTAGCATTCTGACCATTTTTAGCATGGTGAATTAATCACTTGGACTCAGCATCCTTCCCCCTCGCTTCCCTCACCTCCCTCTAATGTGTTGTACTCACTTCATATGACTTCCTTCATTTCAGACTCTTTTTGTGCCTTTGAAGAGTCTTGTACCATCAGTTAGAATGTGTGAGCACCTAAGGCAGAACTAAAATAATCAGTTGTACCAGAAAAAGAGAGAACCCCCCTTGTGAGAACACGTGTGTCCAACCATGGTATGAGGACTAGAGGAGCTTCATAAATTCACTCAGTTATTCTTCTGTCTAGACTAAGATTCCTGAGATTAATGCTTTATCAAACACCTTTCCCATGACAAGTTCTTTGCATACAGAATTGTTGAGTACACTGGGATCTGTTGAAGAAAAAGTGATTTGCAAGTCCAGGACTGATGGAAGCTCCTCTTGTTTTTCCCTGCTGCTTTTCCTTGACAGAGTCCAAGATGTTCCACAGGGCTGGGCTAATAGAACATTAACCATGTCAGTAGGAATTGTTAAACACCAGAGCCACTGGGCTGTTCAGCAGGGACAGCCTTACCTTCCATTTGGGGGCTAATAAATCTTAAATTTCAGTTTTGTTCTTTTAGTTCGTGTGTAGCTGAGCACATGTTTAAGTCACAGATGTGTGCAGTTATCTACAACCTTAAATCTCTCATAGTGTGATTTTTGTCTGCAAATGTAAATGCAGTTTCCTGAGGGATGTTTTATTTAGCCCCAGTAGACCCAAAGCTTTGGCTTAATTCAGCTAAACGCTCTTTGTGTCGTTTGTAACTGAATCACTTATTCAACACAAGACAAGCATAAACTTAATAAAAATTCCCTCATTTTAGAAACACACTCAAGCTGATGAATATTTGCATAGATCAGCCACAACCCCATACAAATGAAGATTTTGCTTTTTTAAAGAGAACTCATTAATTCAACAGGTCTTGTATGTATAATTTTTTTATTGGAACTGTGCTGAACTATGTTCATTCTTCATTGCAATACAAAGGAAATCTTATGTTATTAATTCCCTTTCTTGGATTGCAACAGGTGAGGGCAAGGGGTCAAAGAGTGAACTCAGAGATACATCTTTGTTGATCCATTTTCTCTCCAAAGCTGATTCTTTATCTGTAGTAATATATAACTTCTTTTTTTCCTACTCTAGCTTGACATATGGTCTAAATCCAACTATCAAGTGTTTCAGAAGGTAAGTCTCACATCATTTTTCTCTACCTAAAGCACATATGTGGAATTGATTTTAAATACCTGGGCCCTTTTGTTAAATAATTCAGAACTTATTCTTTGTCATCACAACTTGCAAATAGCAAACAATAATCTGTAATGATGGAAAACTGTGAGTAGAAAAGAAGATCGCTTCTGGTGTTATTTAATTTGGATTTATTTCCCATCACAGTTCCAGTCCACGGTTTGGAATAGGAAATCAGAGATTATCTTACACTAGTTTTAAAATTTCATTTTAAAGGAATCTTTAAGCATTCTTTGAGGAATCAGAGGAATCTTTGAGCATTCTTTCTTCAGTTTAAATCTTTTTGGGGAGAAAGGACTGTTTCTGGTTCATTTGGATTTTGCTTTATTGTTCTCATTGGGGTTGGTTTCCTCACATTCCTGAGGGCTTGAGTTTAATAAATCAGTGGAACCCCCTTTCCAAAATGAGTTTGGAAATATTTTCCATGATGTTATTTTTGCCTGCCCTTCTTCCCATGATGCTGTAAGCAAGAGGAGGGACTTACTGGAATGAATGTTACACCATAAAGTGAGAGAAGAGCGATGAGAGAATGGCAGCAATAAAATAAAACTGCTAAGAAGGTTAAAGTGTATTTTAGAAAGATCTGTATCTTGCTATTTTCAAGGAAGGGAAGATTTCTCTTTGAAGGCCTCTTGTCAGAATGCTGCAAGTTCAGATTGATCCGAGTTTAAATTCCAGTTTCCCTACCCTGAAGGCCCAGTTCAAGGAGCTGGAGTCTCCAGCTGCTGCACTGGCTCCTTTCATCCCCTTTTGGAGTTTGTGAAACAAATGGGGGTCAGGGACTCGAAAGGGCTTAAAAACAGGGGTCAAAACTGTGACATCTTGGCTGTGTTTGTGCAGCTCCCTTCCAAGATTTCAGAGGCAGTCAGGAGGGGAGGTGTTTGACCTGGGATATTACCCTGCTGCAGATCAAAGGACAGCTTTTGGGGAGCTTGGTTGCTCTCCCTTCTCTGCCTGGCATTAAAGCGAATTTTTGCTGCAGTTGATTCTTTACCCCAGAGATTAGTGGTTTAAATATTCTTTCTATTTTAGCATCAAGTAGGGTAATAGAGCAGGAAGTAAAACAGCATTTGTTTATCAGCCTGCTTTAAGTGATTTCTGCAGTGGAATAAAATGTAAGGTTCTGGAATGACCTGCATATTCTCAATTTCCCAATGTGTTTGATTGTACATTCATTTGGGCATAAGATTGTCCTCCTGGATGTTTTGGTTTAGAATAACTTGAAAGAGTAAATTCATATTGCTGAAATTTGTGTTAAATGATAACAAATAATCAGGTTTTGATGATATAACTGTCTATAGCAAGATAACAGAGTACAGTAAATGTCCAGTTTGCTTAGATGTCCACATTAAGGACTCAGGGTGCATAAATAAGTGGAATATATTTCCCTTCATGTCCAGGTGATGCTTTCAGAGCAGAAGCTGGAAGAGATCAGTGAGAAAACATAAAATACTCCTCTTCCTGCTGTCTCTGTGGCTGCAGTATGGATAAATGAGAATCTTTGTTCTCTTCCTAAGTTCCTGTTGTCCAGTTTTCTCTTGATAAATACCAAATTACCAAATTATTAATATTTACCAAAAAATAAAAACCAACCCAGAAAGACTTCAGAGAAAGGGTGTCCTGTAACCAGCTGAACAACTGTCTGTGGAGGGTTTTTTTAGTAGTTTTATAGATTTTATTGCTGGCTCTGTCACTGTGTTACCTTGGACAACTTCACC
Organism: Phainopepla nitens; assembly: GCA_013400175.1. NCBI lineage: Eukaryota > Metazoa > Chordata > Aves > Passeriformes > Bombycillidae > Phainopepla > Phainopepla nitens. The sequence goes on along the minus strand of VXBQ01014777.1, from coordinate 30,676 downwards.
TCTCTTTGGCTGAGTTTCTCATCCCTTAGGCTGGGGTAATATTTGCTGACTTCACAGGAGCTCTCCCTGAATTGGCTGCATAGAGCTCTCAGATTCTTGCCTGAGAAATGTGATAAAAATGCAAGGTGATGGCACCTTCTAATCAATAGATGGTGTAGATTGAGCTGATAGTTGAAGAAGTTAAGGCTGGGACCACGTCAAGTTTTCAAACAGGTGATAGAAAGTGCTGTGGTTCAGCATAGTAAATACTCTGTGCTGCAGTGCTTGGTTTGATTTCTTCTTTATTCTCTAAAGCTGCACTTGTGTCTATTTGTAATACTCAGGAGTAGTGATTTAGCAGTAGCAAAATGAAGGAAATAGATAAAATAGTGTTACAGAAACTCTTGTACTGTTACCAGGGTAGGCTCTGTACTGCAGGATTTTCTGAACAAATGTTTTCATGCCACTAAAAAATCATGAGTAAATGTGTCAGAGCACATCTGAATGTTCTTGAAATGTGTTTCTCATGGCAGTCACCAATATGGCAATGTGGAAAAAGGAAAAATAGGGATGAGTAACTGCTCCCCTCGGGGAGGAGGCTGGGCAGCCCTTTCACTGCTGCCTTTAAATGTAAAATCCATCACCCCCTGAAGGACAGGGCTGCTACTCTTTAAAACCTCGACCAAGTTCCCAAACTCTGTCTTCAGTGATGATACAACAACATCTGGAGCTCCCCAGATCCCTGCCTGGGGGAGCTGCAGGCCTGTCAAATTCTCACAGGGCTGCAGCACGACTTTCTAGGTTAAGGACCAGAGACCTCTGATCTTCAATCCAACCCTGTCAAACGAAGCTAAATTTGTCCTGACTTTTTGTTTGCAAACGTTGGCTGTGTCAGCAAGGCTTTTCTCTCTCCTTCTTATTAGGCAGGGTGCCTGAGTGTGTGTGATTTGATGGGGGCCAGCTCCTGGAGGGCCCATTACTGTTCAAGTGTACAGTCATTTTCCCAGTTCCCTGGAGACTTCCTGAATCTGGTCCTGGGGTGAACAAGCCTTACAGGCACTGAATGCACCAGCAGAGTTAGATCCAGAGAATGGAGCTGGCAAATAAGAGAGGGGAATGCTGAAAGGGCAAAGCACAAGGAGCAAATAAAAGGTTTTTCCAGCTTCCATGTTGGTGTGACATTTAAACTCCACAGGAGCAGCAAATGTTTTCATCTTATACCTCCTAATTTTAACACCTCGTGCCTCTTGATCCACTAATGCAAGAAGAGGAATAAAACAGGAAATAAGGAAAGATTTTGGGACTTAAATCCTGGTACACATGAAGGCTGCATAATTCCAGTTATTGTGCAGAAGGGTTCAAAACTGTAATTGTAAAGAATGCTGCAATGTTCATAACTTTGCATTCAAAAAAGAGATAAGAACATAGAATTTTGGAGCTGCTGGGAGCAGATCAAACTGGGAGATGGTGTCAAACAGTTGCTCAGTTAAGAGCAGCATGGCTGATGTTGCTGGGTACTGTGATGGGGTGGGCTGTTTAAATCATATGCAAAGGCTTTAAACTCATTTATTTCATTCTGTTCTCAGAGTCTCATCCTTATTTTCACCTAAACAGTCTTACCAGTTTTAGCAGTGCCACAGACTGGTTGTGTTTTTGCTTGATCTGCTTCTCCCCAAAGCACATTTTAACCAGAACTTTGAGAAGCTGTTTGTGAGCCAAAGTGATGGCATGTTCACCAGCACAAGGGCACATAAGTATTGTAATGTATGAAGATGTATTCTTGTCAATAATCTCAGAGTGAGATCACATGCAGGATGAATGCATGCATGAGACAAAGCGTGGGCTGTGCTGCTGCTGCTCAAGGAGAGGAGCTGGGCTGCTCCAGGGTCACCTGCACAGCTGCTCCTGGGCAGGATCAGTCCCTGGCTCTCCTCAAAGACCTCCTTGAGCGAAATAAAACCTCTGTGACCCAGTCCCAATAAGCAGAACAAGCAAAATAATGACTGAACAATTTGTGAGCTCTGAAACAAGGGATAAATCCGATGTTTCGGGGAAGTGTGATGTTTTCCTGAACTGGGAGTGGGGAAGGATGTGTAAGGATTTGTGTGAGTTCATCAGTGCCTGCTCCATCCATCACCCTCCCAGCACCTCTCAGGCACCACGTTCTGTGCCCCACATTCCCTCCAGAGAGACTCAGATGTGTTCCTGGAGAGCAGATTGAGTGATGGGAATCCTTGGAAATGAACAAAGGCATTCATGCAGTTTTCCACGCTATAAAAGATCTAAACACTAATAAAATAACTTCCTTTTTCTCTTTCCCTTAGTACTGTGATCAGCCTCCAGAGCTCATTGCTACAGGCTACTGTTAAGGCCATGAACTTACAAGGGTTTGGGAAAAAAAGAATTGAAAACCTTTCAGGGGATTTAAAGAATCCCTTTATATTAGATGGAGTTGTCAGTGCCATGCTTGAGGGAATAAACCAGTAAGTGGCAAGGAAAGTTGTGGCTCTTAAAGGAAATTCTGCACTTACTTTTGAGAAGGATATTTCCTGGCAGTGAGATAAAATACATGGAGAGAGGGAGAGCTTTTATAATTTATAATTTTATAAAATACAGTTTTATAATTTATAGTTTTAGAAGTCATGTTATGGTTTTTATTAGGCCAGGTGTAGCTTCATTCACCTGGTCTGTGGTAGAACAAAGCTGTCCCTTAAGTCTTTGCTTTTGTGCTGCTTATCCCAGTTACAGGAAGCACTTGCTCAGCCTTCTCCACATGTAAATTGTATAATTTAAATTTTTTTAATGGATTTTCCGGCTTTGGGAATACTGTATGACTAACCAGTGTCATCAAAGCCCAATAAAGCCATTTTTTGGGTGTGTCACCTTTGGAAAACTCATTACTGCTTCAATGCATTACAGCTCTTGCTGTGAAAAATTGAGTCTGTTTGCCAAATTTGTTTTTTCCATGTCACTGAAGTCTCTTTTCCTCAGTCTCCAAGTGCTTAGTTAAACAATGGCTATTTTATTTAGCAGAATTTTGCTGCAGGAGATTGCCTTGTTTCTCCTTTTTTTTAGACAAGAAACACAAGTGCTTTTCAATAGATGAATTGTGAAATATTGAACTCTTCTGCAAGATCTCTTGAAAATCCATTTCAAGGTCCAGAGCAGAACTATCCCAATCGATGTGTGCTCCCCTGAATATGTTTCCCTATAAAAAGAAGTAGAGAAATTAGAAAGTGACTGATAACTTAGATAGCAGCAGGTAAGGCACGACAATAAAAGTGGACTTAATAAAATAAAACCCTGAGATGTACAAAATATCATCCTACACCCAGAATAAATTAGTTTCTGATTCCAGCTTGGCTGGAAGAAGAAGTATGTCCCTGAAGTGAGCTGGCACATACACAGTTTGTTTTGCTCTGCTTTGGTGTGAAATTGTATTGCCATTAGGAAAGCTGAGTATTGATCTTTTGGGATTTTTTTCTTTTCCCCCTCCTCTTTTTTTTCCATTTTCCTCTTCCTTTTTAATCTTGGTCAGTTTGTGTTTTCTCTCATCATCTCTGTTATTTTGGGGGGGATAAATTCTGCCCTGGGCAGTTTCTCCATGGCCCAGCTCTTTTCTGTTTGACATCACATTCTTTGCTGGGTTGGGAAAGGGGTCATTCCTTTACTCTTCTTCCTCAAATTTGACACCCACTTTGATCTTTTTTAGCTATCAGCTCTTGCCTAGGGTAGAAATCGCCTTCTTTTCGTGCAGAAGGCATTATTAGTGTTCCAGCAATGCTGGGATGGCTTTAATCTCCCCCAGGAATCTCATTATCTTTACATTACAATAGCAACAGCATATGGGCAACTTTGCCAAAGTGGCCAGTCAATTTAAATTTGTTAATAGCAGTATTTTTTAAGCAACTTCCTTCGGTTCCAAGAGAAAACAACTTTGTTGTTCAGGAGGAAAAAAAACCAACAAAAACAAACCACAGTTTGTTAGAAGTAGAAATACAGCAGAAGGAGAACGGCTGCTCATAAATATCTTCAGAACTTCCTATTCTTTGACATGTCTGCTACTATCCTATAAAAGCACCAGCTCAAAAAAAAAAGTCCAGATAGCTGGTGGGGCTCGGGTTTAAAAGAAATGGCTGGTGAGAGTTATGCTGTGCTATTAATGCACAGTTCATCACATTATTTCTCATCCTTATTTTTACACAGTAACGTAGAAATGGCTAAAACGGGCCGAGGTCCGTTTGCTGCATATTTTTGCAAACTCACCAGAATGTGCAAAGTCCTGAAAGTTTTCCCTTCCAAATGTCAGAATCACATGTGAGTCCCTGCTCACGCTGAACGGAGCCGCTCCCAGAGCTGGGTGTGTGAGAATGATGGGGAGCAGATCCTGTGTCTAAAATAGCAGGAAAACTCAGAACTGGATTCAGACAGGCTGATGTGATGGAGTGCTCTGTGGAGGAAGTTTGTATGGTGTGAATGAGAGCCTGGCTCTGCATGGATTTATTCAGGAATATATCTTTGGCAAAACCACCTCTCTGAATAGCTTCAAGCACGAGCCTCTCTCGTCTCCAGTGAAACCTGGAGTGCTGCAGCTCCCAGTGCTGAATTGGAACAACTGGAGTTAGCTGGGAGGAGCAATGGGAATTTCAGTTCTCACTTTCTCTTACTCAAAGAAAGTTTGCTATAGTCTGTAGACTGGCCCTGAGAAGAGCTCCACTCATCCATGTCAGAACTAGAAAATACAATTTAATCATTCTCTATAAAGTCATGTATTTTCTTGGAAGCTTTGACATTGCTGATGAGGATCATTGAGATTCATGAGTTGGAATCTGTGAAAGAGCTCTTGTGATTGTGTTGTTGTTTTGAGTTCTTTATTGTCCAGCCTAAAGAGTTTTTCCAGTAATTTCTTGCATTCAGCCTGGAATTTCTAAGAAGCAGCAAGCTGTTGACTGTGCTGATAACAGTTGACAGGCTGAATAGTGCTAGAAAATTTTGTCATAACTGTCAGAAACTGCCCCTTCCAGAATAATTTAAAAAATCTGTAGTTATTAAAAAAAACCCAAACAAACCCAACAAAAAAACCAACAATATCTGTCAGCATTGGTTAGTTTTCCTGATTTTTCTTTAATTATTCTTGTAATTATAAATTCACATTTTATATGTATTGTGTCCATGTGCAATTCCCAGATGTACGATCTTGTTATGGCTCTGTCTGGGAAATTAAAAAGCTTTTTATCAGAAATCTTCTAGTAAAGTAAGTATTTATAAACCATAATCGTATTAATTGATTCCTGATGTCAGAGGAAATGAAACTGAGTAATCCTTGTTACTCCCTGGTTTGCTGGCTCCCCATGGAATTCACAGTTTTCCTGCAGGTTAACACTGCTCTGTCTGAAATGGGGAGTGAATAAAGGTATTTTCTGTCTCCTTTGGTCTGATGCAGGTGACAGATCATGCAACCACTGCCCTGCTGCACTACCAGCTGCCCCAGATGCCAGATGTGGTGGTCAGGTCTTTCATGGTAAGTGTGTTGGAAACCACATTTTTCCAGCCAGATTTGAGGGTGTTTGCAGTGATTGACATCAGGCAGTTGTAATTTCCCCAGTTCAGACAAGCTGGAGACTGTGACTCTGTATCTCCTACCTGGGCAGGGATGAAGAGCTCATTCCCATTTCCCTGGGGTAATTGGTGTTGGAAAACTGAGCTGGGAATGGCTCTTCTGTCCCAGGTATCAACACTGGCCTGATGATTCCTGTCTGCAAAGGTCTGGGTCATAACAGGAGGAAAAACTCCCAAACTCAACCAAACTCTGTCCTGTGGCCCAGCCCTTAGACTGTTTCCACTGTGCAAGTTCTGGATGTCCAGAATCTGCTCCACTGGGAGTTCGCTGGTAAGAGGAAATTGAAATTCCCAGTCCAAGTATTGCAGCTGAGGCAGCTCGCCCAGTATGGGAAGTGATGGGCATTATTTACAGAAGGTTCCATTTTGTTGTGTCCAAATTTTGGAATTGTGTGTACTCACCCAGGTACACACTCAACAGCAGGTGTTTGGAGAAGCAAGGAAATACTGGAGTATTCAGATCTTTTCTTACTGAATAAAATTAATCCAATACTATTCTATCTTGATGTACAGGTTTACATTTATCCCCTTTAATTCTGTTCGTATTTAGAAATGTATTTGTGAAATAAACTTGCATAAGAAGCAGCCCTGTTAATCAGAGGGTGAGAACAAGGAATTAAGATACAGAATTCCTTCTACCAAGATGAATTTTGGCAGTGGAAGCTCTTGCTGTTCTCTCTGCTACAGTCTCCCAACAGAGGATTAGAGGAGAGATTTTCTTTACAATTCAGGCTTTTTCCTCCATTTCCTTCCCTTATGTTACCCCTTCACCTGGAGCAATGCAGCTGAGACTTTGGGAAACAAAAATCTTATTTTGCCATTCACTGTCCTTAGGAGTGTTTAGCACCATTTCTTTTACATCCTTAATTTCCAGTGTGTAATTTCAGATCAGTCAAGCTCTCCTCCCTGCTGTGCTGGATTGGTTATTTAATAAAAAGGCCACTAAGATGAGAGATATGCAAAGTGCGTCTTAAAATAATAGGTTTTGAAAGGGGAAAGGAACCATTACTGGTCAGATCCATGTTCAACATGGTCCTGAAAATGAATGTTTAATAGAACAAGTGGTTTGTGTGAGCCAAGGCCTGCTGTATTGATCAGAGAAAACACCAAAACTTCCAACAAAGCAAAACCAGCACAAGTGTCAATATGCTGGGCCTTTCACCTGTCACTTGTGCAATCCACATGACAGGATCTTCTGAAGCCCTGATTTTCTGATGGGAATGAAGAACCCATTCCTTTCTTTTCTGTCAACACATGTCTTAAGTGCACAATTTAACTTCATTTACCTATTTTTGTATTATGGCTCAGAAAATTCGATTTCTCGATAGTGCAAGCAAAGCCCATCCAAGCTGAAGTAAATAACAGCAATTTACTTGTAGAGTTGTGTTGCCCTTGTCCCCATTTTTACTGCTCAACCCAGACAAGATTTGGTTCTTCTGGAGGAGAGTTATTGATGCCCAAGGTTTGGTTGCTATAGAGAAGACTCTGATGAAGATGGAAGGATTTGTTTCAATAAACTCAGCTGACCTCTTCTTCAGAGAACAATTTTCTCTTATCGATGCAGTTCAATAGGACTTTAAATGACAAGATTCATGTGCATCCTTCACAGTATAAATCTGCTGCTCTAGGGCTTTTTTAGCTGTGTATCTCCTTGAGTGGGGAATTGGGTTATGCAATGCTCATTGCTGCATATGACGATGGCAACAACCCATTTCAGAGGCATGAACTTTGTGAAGGAACATCTGAACTTACCCTGTGTTGTTGAGCACTACTGGCCTTTTATTTTTATATATATGTGTAGTCATCAGTGTAATCAGGTTTAAAATGGCTCAGTATTTTTATGACCAGTGAGTATTGATCCTAAAATCGCATTAGAGAGGAAGTTCATTAGCTGGATGTGGGAGTCCTTCTGTCTTAGCTCTGGAGAGCCCAGCCTGCAGTGGGAGTGCAGCAGGGGGTGATCGATGGTCATGGCAAGAGACAAACCAATACTCAGCTGGAGAAGGCACCATCAGAAACAGTTATATCCCAGTAAAAATATGAGGCGTTGCAGCACTCGCCTCCCCTCACCATTCTGGAGCTGCAAATGCCTCCAGCTCACAGGGCAGGAATTTCTATTAACAAATTTGCTTAAGTGACTAAAAAAGCAAGATATGATTAATAAAGTGGGAATTCAGCTCTACAGTGACCTTGTAATCTTCAGTGTGCCTGTGTTTATTAAATCACCCTGCACCTCACTGGGGCCTGGCCAAAGCACATCCTCTGTCCTTGCTGCTCCTGTTTGACAAGAATAATGACAAAGGGGAACATCCATATCCAGTTTTCTTTAATTTCTCTCCCTTTTCCTTTTAGACCTGGTTGAGGAGTTACATAAAGCTGTTCCAGGCTCCGTGCCAGCGCTGCGGGAAGTTCCTGCAGGATGGCCTGCCACCCACGTGGAGGGACTTCCGAACCCTCGAGGCTTTCCACGACACCTGCAGGCAGTAGGAGCCCAGACCCTGCCCCACCAGGAGCCAGCACTCAGGGGCTTTGGGACAGCACTGATGGCTCCACTTCTGAACCTCCGTGCCCTGAGCAGACAGGTTGCACTGAAACATTTGACTCTGGAGCAGCCATCTGCGAGGCACATGTGAGACTGATGCATCTTTGAGGAGAACCTGTGTGTGATCTGAAATGATCTGCCTGGGAAGATCTGGCAGTAATTATCATTGCTCAAAACTTTAATGAAAATTTCCATTGTACAGTTTGCATTTTGTGACAGAATTTGCAATGCTGAGGACTTTTATAAGCTTGAAATAAATTTTGTATTCTCAAAAATTGTGCTGTTTGTTTCGTTATTTGGTCAGCAAAGCCTTTGGGTTTGCTGTGGATTTTTCAGTGCTGCTCTTTTCTTTAGGAAAACTGGAAACATTTGAACATGCTGAACTGTTGGGGGAAATTGTTGCAAGGCTGCTTATGTGAGTGCTGGAGTTTCTTTGTGAAAGAGGAGATTATGGTGCTGATTAAACACGGAATTTCAAAGGCATGTGGCAGCTTGGAAGATGCAGTGTAACTTTCTAAGGCGGGGGGGAAACAGATGTTTCCCTTTACTAAAATTGTAATGAGAAATGTTAACAAAATCTGCCTGTATTAAGTGGTTAGGAAACGTGTGATGAGCAGTGACAGTCGTGTTCTACAACTGAAATAATTCAGCCCTAAAGCAGAGTTTCTGCAGCGCAGATATCCAGCATGTTTCCTAAATGATTTAAAATGTACATGGAACACGCTGGAGAAGAGCAGGATCCCTCCCAGCAATCCCTGAGCTTGGAAGGGATGGGAGAGTTCCATGCTGTGAGCCTTGGCTGCTTTTCCTTCCCCTAGCCACAGGGAAAGGTCCCTGGTCGTGTCCCAGCCCGGGGGTGTGGTGGGTGAAGTGTCTCCTCTGGTATTTCCCTGACTCCACATCTCCTGACAGCCAGTTTGATTAATTCCGCTCTCATTCCCACCTTTTGCTTCTACAAAACACAAAGGCTTCTGTAATCAGCTGATTTGGGAGCTGGGAAGGGGAGCTCTGGAGGACCCTTGTCACTCCATTAATTGTCAAATAATTGACAGTGCTGCAGAGTAATTTTTGGGATTCCTTCTACCTTTGGACAACCTTCTGTTGCAGGACTGGCTCATATGAAAGAGAGAGAAATTGAAAGAAAATGCATGTTTATGACTCTGGAGGCACAACATTGTGTGTGAAGGATGAGAGTGTGTGTGTTAGAGGATGTTAATAATGAGATCTAATTTTTTCCCATATTATTATTAATAATAATAGTCCCAGCCACCAAACAGAAGAATTACCATAGCAATGGGATAATGGCCATTTCAAACCCAGCTGCAGTTGAATTACCTAATGAAAACTTTTTGTGCTATTATTTGACCCAAGCAGCCTTCTCAGTCCAAAGATCAGCCAAGACAGAACAATGTTTGCATCTTGGATGAGCCCGAGCCTTGGAAATAATCAGCCCCACTCTCCATCCCCTTCCTGTGCTAATTAGAAGGCCTGGCTTTCTGATAGCATAAGCATTTTTTTTGTTGTTATTATAAAGGTCATAATATGATATCCAACCTGCTTTAGGCACTGCTGGCTGCTCCCTTCTGTTTATGCTTAAATAATGGTGTAGAAAGCAAATCCTGAGGTTCACAGAAGTTCTGTGTGTGGAATCGTGTCTTGGCATTTCAAGATAATTAGTTGCAGAAAGCAGCGTTGTCCAAGTCTGTTAATTGAGCCTGAAATTTTAAACCTGTAACTGGGGAGTCTGATGGAGAGTCACACAATTCACCACAGGTACCTCAGTACAAAAATAATTTGTCTTACTGAAGTGCAACACAAACCCCTTTGTCACGTCCCTTCCCCCTGCACTGCAGCAGAGGGATCAGGATCTTCTCCCCTCGCCAGGGCCCTGGGAGGAGCAGGGAGTTCTGTCCCTGCAAGCCTTGGAATATTTGCAAGGTTGGAATATTTTCATTTGGGGAAGTGAAACTCAACTCAGGAGCTGCAGCAGTTTGCATTCAGTCTGTGCCTGTCCCTGCTCGTTGTCCTGGCAGTCCACGTGCCTGGTGGCAGTGCCTGGTTATTCCAGGGATGTGGATTTCCAAGGAAAGCAGAGGCTGCTCTGAGTGTGAGGGCTGGAACCTGGGAGCTCACTCCTAAGTGCAGAGCCATTCTCACAGAATTTCTGTGGTTTTTCTCAGTTTTGGTTGCTGGCATTATAATTATTTTGTCACCCTTAGAAAGAATGGGTGACCAAAAGCAGTTTAATTGAAGAATGAGTGACTTTGCTCTTTACCACTGGAGTTTGTTGCAGTTATTAAAGCAGTCCCAATCTAAGGCAAACACCAAGGACTGGGATCCATAAGGAGTGCTTGGCTCTCACCTCTTCCAGAGCATCTTCCAGGCCTGCACTTCTCCTTATCCTCATTTCTGCAAGGCCAGCACTGCTGCAGAATCAGGAGCGGCCAAATTGAACAAAAATTGAACAGAAAAGGAAAAGGGAAGTGATGCACATGCAGAAACAAGAGCTGCTGTAGTGGCTCTGGCTGTGACAGAGCTGAATCATCCCAGCATGGTCATTTCTGTGCAGGATCCATCCAGCTCCCCTCCTGCTGCTGCAGGACAATGCAGCCCCTCACCCTGGGCACTGTCACTTGGTGTCACCTACCCTGAGCCCAGCCTGCCCCTCTGGGAAGAAATCCCGTTCTGTTTTCTCCATGCAAACCCCTCCTGCTGTGCTCCTGGTGCTGCTGAGTGCTAAAGGTTACAAAATCCATCTTTTTGCTAAGAAAGCAACTTAATTAATGTCCAAGTTTCTCTGGTGAAGGGAACCCGCAGCAGATTCGCAGCGGCTCCCCTTTCCCTCCCCACACCCCTCCCCAAAACGCTTTAATTTCTCTGCCAATATTGGACAAATGTAACAGGCTGACTTTTTAATTTTCTACTCCCAGGTCTCCCTTGTCCCCTCATGCATTTTTCATCACAGCTCATGGCTCCCTCCCTGCCTGCCCTGTGAACAATATTGATCGACTGATTAAGCCATCAACCCATGGCAAACAACTTTAATTTTCTAACCAAAGCCTTTTAGTTCTCTTTCCTTTCTTGTATATTTGTTGCCTTTTTCTAAAGTTTTTAATGTCTGCTCAGAAACAAATACATTTTCTGAATTAGGCCCTGGGTTCCGTGGTGCTGTGCAGCAGCCAGAGGAATCCACAGGGAAGCATTTACCCAGGAATGCAGTAAGAGAGTGAGTCCTGGTGGTGTGATCCCGTATCAAAGCTAAACCTTTTGGAGAAGGGTTTGAAGAACTCATGGGAAAGCTTTCCCTTTTCTCTTTGGCCTCTCCCAACAGCTTTAAATTTTACAGAGTGGAATCTCATCACAGCAGTGCAGCACCCCTGGCCACACCAACAGCTCTTGGGCTCTGCCAGGGCCCCTGCAGGTTCTTCAACCCCAAATTGACAGCCTGAGGGCTCACAGGTTTCACCCACCCTCCTGCTGCTGCACGCTGGAATTCTGCAACTGTGAGAGTGGGGTTGCCTTGTAGAGCACTTTTAAGCCCTGATGATGATGATGATGAATCCCAGGGCTGGCAGGTGGGTAAAAGCATCTTTCCTGCAAACTCAGAACATGATTTCAGTGAGGCTTGTCAGAATCGCTCTGTTGGTTTGCAAATTGCTTTTCAAGGTAAAAATGCAGCTTAAATATGAGGATATTTGTCTCTCACTGGCAGCCTCTGGGCTCTGTGTTGTGCTGTGGTGCTGCAGTCTTATCTGGGGTGAGCGGGAATGGGGGTTCTGGTGTGTGGCAGGATCCCCCTCCTAAGCATTGTGTCCACAGCTTGTTCTGGTGTCTCCAGAGCTGCGAATTTGAAAGATGTGCCAAAACCTTCCAAAAGCCCCCTGTCCATCAGGGGTTTGCCTGAGAGCAGTGCCAGGACTGGGCCCCTTCATACCCCTGTGGCTGGACTCTCCACCAGCACTTACCTGGGAATCCATCGCTCCTTGCTCTCTGCCAGGACACCCAGAGCCGAGCCCCTGGAGATGGGAGGTGCTGGCAGGGAGGGGGTGAGACAGGAGGCTCAGGGTCCCATTCCAGCTGTCACCCAAAATTGCAGGGAAACCTGAAATGTTCCTCCTGCCACCCTCACTTCTGCTGGTGTGACCCCAGCAGGGATTCGTGCATGGATTTACTTCACATCCATGCAAGAGGGGGGCAGATGAGCCTCAAGCTGACTCTTAACACAGGTTTCATCAGTGAGTTTGGCCCTTTAGGCCATGTCCTGGTCTGCCTCCCCCAGCACTGGGCAGGAACTGTCTCATGGGGCTGAACCCCACAGCCCGAGCAGAGGTCTCTGATGCCTCGGTTCATCACGAACACTCCACTGCAGGTCAGGGCTTCTGTTCTAAACTCACCTGGTGTCCTTGACAAGAGGAGATCTGCTGCAGGTAAACAGGGCAAGGGGTGGCTTCAGCTGGGTTTATTCACATCAGACATCAGCTGTTTATCCCATGGTTATTCTCTGGTTGGAAGCAGCATGGTAAGGAGATTTGTTGGTTTTTGGCTGTTTTGTGAGCAGCAGCCCCAAAACAAAGCTGGCTCTGAGCCCCTGAGGTTTGTGCCTCCTCTCTTGCTTTGAGGAACAGTGGTTGCAATATCAGATAATTAGTTCCTACAAAGACGTGTGTGTTGTGAACTTGTTAGAATTTGTGAGGTTGTCTTTCTTCTTCCCTTTTAAAAGCAAATGATCAAAACAAGAGACATCTCCAAACATGCTCCTTATTAACACAAGGAGAGCAGTGACCCTCGGAAGGGCAGGGGTGTGTCCCTGCAGCAACCAGGATTTTTTATCAGCTGGCATTTTATCCTCTCTAAAGTTCAACAGCAGCACCAATACCTGATTACTGGGTTTGTGTCATAAAAATGAAAGAGGGATTAAAAAAAATGAAGTATGGTGTAGGAATGTAAATGGACTTTTACTGTCTTTTCAGCTGGGAGAACCCAGTTACAGCTGAGCATTTCTCATTTTTTTACTTTTTTGTGTTAATAAGGAGGCTAATATAAAGTGGGAGTCATTGTAGTTCATAATAGACAGGGTTGTGCTGATTAAAAAGTTGCTCTGAAAACCAGACAGCCAGGATCAAGGACAGAGAAGTTTTGTAATTCAAGTGCTGAAACTGAGTATTTTGGGTTTAAAGACACTCTCTGGTCTTCAACATCTCCAACAGTTCTGCAGATCAGCTCAGGAGTATTGCCAGAAAACAACAAATATATGAAAAATATTAATGGTGAGATCATTTTGAATTCATGAGAACAAATATTTGCGTGGAGAACGTGATTCCAAGAGTGGCGCTTGGGACAGTAATGCAGGCTGGGATTTATGTACCCAATTAAAATTAACCCGTGCCACCAACAGCTCAGCTATTGAGTTTGACAACAAGCAGCACATTCTGCATCTGCAGGTGAAGAATTATGAGCAGGAAATTTCGGTGTAGCCTTGGTATAAAAATACAGCTGAGGGAGAGGAGCAGCAGCCTGTGCCTGTGCAGCGCTGCCGTGCCCTTGTCTCTCACTATCTGCACTTCCTCCCTGCATTTTGGGTTTATTAAGGTATTTTTAGCCCTTTTTCTTTCCTTACAGTCTCGCTAATGTTGACAATCCCTCTTTAAAATGCTGAAAAGAAAGCAGGAGCGCTTTCTTAAAGCGTCACCAGCCGGGGCTCGGGGGTGACAATGGGCTGCGGGTTCCCCTCGGTTCGGAGCAATCCGGAGGGCAGCCACAGGCAGAGGTGACCTGCGGCCGCTGCTCATTTTCTCCAATGAAAAACTCCGCCAGCCGTCGGATCCTGGAGCTGGCGAGGCTGGAACCTGCTGGGGACCTGAGGGGAAGGGAAATGTCAGATGAGAACGGGAGACGAGCCGGCTGGGAGGGAATAAAGCCGGTCCCGGAGGGGCGCAGAGCATCCCGCCGCAGGGCAGGGCGAGCTGACGCCCCGAGGTGCTGAATTTCAGCAAAAACTGCTAAACCACAACCTTAACAGGAGGCTTAATTACATTTGGTTTTCTTCCTGTGAGGTTTCACCGAGCCCTGCTATAAATCCTGCTCGGATGATGAATTCCTCCTGAGCCAGGAGGTGACTGATGCAATGACGCTCCCGGGGACAAGGGGCTCGGCTGCCGGGGACAAGGGGCTCGGCACCACGGCACAGAGCCGGCCCGCAAAGCAGAGCAGGGCCGGACCCTGCCCCAGCCGGGCGTTCCGGCTGCCTCCGGCTGCACCGAGCTCCTCTGCCCTCCTGGGAAGTGCGAGCTGCGCTGCCCGACTCCTAAACGGGGGCTAAAGCACAAACGCGCCTGAACGAGTGACTCCTGTGTGAGGCATGGGGAGGGATTACAGTTCGAATGTAAATTGAGCTTCTTTTTTTTTCTTTTTTTTTTT